>CM062522.1:39481742-39522679 GCA_031439585.1 Pterocarpus macrocarpus | reverse complement strand
GATGGAGGTACCGCTAAAATTATTACAATATGATTAGGATTTTATTTAAAGATAGAGTATTATCAACAAAAACAAATAAATTTTCAGAAAATAGTTAAACGTTGACTGATTCTTTTCGTCTTGTTTTAATGTATTCCCCATAATATAGGATAGATCAAGCCGAAAGGGCATCTAGTTTTTCTCTGACGGCCATAAACATGTCAATAAAAAGAAAAAAAAAATTGAAGAAAAAAATTTAGACATTGATAGGGATAGTGAAATAAGTAGTATTTCTTTTATTTTCATTGCAAACCTGTATTAAACAGAAATTTACAAAGATGAACATGGTAAACAGAGTATATCACTTTCCATACTGTAATTTGTAAGTTTTTATGCTTTCATCTACATAAACAGAAAATTATTAGAAACCTGCCGAGCTACACCCCGAAGCTACAAGCTGGTGCGGGTACCCCAAAACCAGTGACCTGAACTAACCTAAATACAAATCAATGAAGAATGCAGAATGAAGAAAAACCTCTGCAGTTGTAAAACAGAGGAGGAGATTCCGGGGACTTATATGCAAGCATCCCTCAGGTAAATCTCACTCCACAAGTATCCCTAAGGCGAAAGGATGACTGCACAGTAACATGAAAACCTGCTAGTCTCAGGCCTGCTTCTGTAAATCCTCTGAATATATGAATGTGCCGTGGAAACCATATGGAACCCGAGAAGGAAGCTTGATAGAGGCCTCTAACTTCAAATTCGTGGCATTCACAATTTGTAGCTCTGATTTCCATTCCTTCTCATCATGCACAAAAGCAAGAATATATCCGTCATCTTCTCTTCCCGAATTGTTGTTGTCTCTTGGAACAAACATAGGCTCCCCACCAAACCTTTGGCCCCCATACATGTACTTCTTCAGCTCTCCACTGAAGAGGTCCACTTTTACAAACCCTGAAACTTTAGGCCACGGCTCAGCAAGCGCCAAGTAAGCAAACTGAGTCTTCCTTCCTAGCTTGTTTGCGTTCACCATACCAACCTCCAAGTTCACATGTTCTGCCTCAGGAATGATGGGTCTGCGCGTGGACTTGCGAGTCTTCAAGTTGAGGCGAATCTCGGAGAGAACACTCCTCAATCCCTCATCACATTCGTTGAAAATGGAGTCAGCAGGGGTCATGCAAGACCCAACAACCACCACCTCATCGCTCTCGGGCTCCTCCCACGCATTCCAGAGATGAAAGCAGAAGCACTCGGGGGCTTCAATCCATCTTATCCCAGAAGCATCATCGGCATTCTTGTCCAGAACCCCGAACCGTGACACCTTGTTCTTGTCATAATACAACGGAGAGCCACCAGTGACCATCTCAGAGAGCTTGAACACCACCTGCTGATCAGGGATCACCACAAACCTCTCGGTGATCGCAAAGTCATGCGTCATGGTAGGCTCAGAAACAGGGATTTCAACGTCAGGGTACTTGTTCCCATCTTTGTCAAACCGGAAATACTTGAGATATGGCTTCTGCACAACATCATAGCTCAGAGTATGAAGATCACCAGAAACAGGGTCAACCTTAGGTGTGCAATCATTGCAGAATTGAGTTGTCCATCAAAATCATAGCGGCCAACGGTGCAAAGGTCCCCACGTTGCGTCACACGAACGTGGTATGGAAGATCGTCTTCTGACATGGCGAGCAAGCGGTTGTTGAAGTAGACAAGGCCAGCATTGGCCACTCCCATGCCGTGGCTTTCATCAACGAGTCCAAAGAGTTGTCTAGCGTAGAACAAGAGCAAGCGTGCTATGCCGGAGTGTCCATGGAGCTCCCCTATGGCTTTTGGGAATACGGGGCGACCAAGAGCTCTTTCTTGGACCAGACGGTTAGTTTCAGTGAACCTGCAGGCATAGCTGGCGACGCCATCACGGAGCGTGACGGCGTGGACCATGCCGTCGCCGTCGAAGAGGTGGTGGCCGGCGAGGGGCTCATAGAGCGGATTGGCTCCGTTTCTGACGTAGACGCCTTGTATGCATTTGGGGATTTTCCGGCGACCGGGAGTGAGTGCTCCATCGGGTGCTCCGGCACCGGAGCAAAGTTTCCGGCGAGTTGGACTCTTGGGTCTGCAGTTTTGGGAAGTGGGTGTTGGCGCTCGTGGGAGACTAAGGCTGTTTCCATTGCTTCTAAGGCCATGGATGCTGCCTTCTGCAGAATGTTCCAGCTTTGGGGTGTGGAGAGTTTTCTGTCAGCAGAGGGAGATTTTGGAGATGAAGGTTGGGGTTGGTGGCGCTTTTGCTTTGTGGGGGTGGCAGTTTTTGTCGTTCGTGATGTAGATGGTGTCGGTTGGTAGTGCTGGGGGAAAGGGAGTGTTTGGAGGGAGCTTGTTATGTTGGGCTTTCTAGCCCTCTTGAAGGTGATAGAGGTTGAGGTTAAGAGCATGTCTTTGAAAGGCGAAGAGCACGGGGAACGGAGCTTGGTGTTAATCCATGCATTTGATGACGTAGCTGTTGTTGCAGATGATGCCATGGTTCTCTACTTTGAGTTTGTCTGTGTGGGAGCCACCGGAGTGTCACTTGGTTTGTAAGTAGTATTAAATTAAAGAATGGAAACTGTTTGGTTCGAGGGAGGAATTAGGTAAGCTTTAAAAAGTGTGGGCACCTTCAGATATGTGAGAGTTTAAATTCTTTTAAAGAATTGATGAGAGTGGAGAGTCAGTTAAGGGATATATATAGTGGGTGAGGAAGGAGATGGAGATTCAACTGAATCATGTAGGAGAAGATCACGTGTAGGATTGGTAATGGGGGATTAAGTAATAGGTAGGATTTGCCTTGCAAACAAGTGATAAAGACTACGTAAGTGCTCCATAAATTGCCACCACCACCTCTTTCACTATGTCAATTTAGAATAACAAAAGAGCTCAGTCTATGTTCCGATGAATATACTATATTAAAATCAAGTGAATAATAGGACTCTAATATGAGAAGCTTTAAGGTGACTCAAAAAAAAAAAATGAAATTCCTCGCTATGTTAATTATTTATTAGTGAATAAAGTTTATGTACCTTTATTTGCTTAATTTTACACATAATAAAAATTAATTTGTATAGTTTAAATAAATATTTTTAGCCAAAAATTTCTCTTTGCAGCACATGGCAGCTGATGACAAAAAACAACGGAGACTCGGTTTGAAAGAGAAACGAAAATGAAAGGCTCATAAGCAGTGACGGTGGTTCTCCATTGGTCCATTATGGTGTTAGAGTAACAAATGGGAGAAGGTTGAAGTTGGCATTTTCTGCTGGTGCCACGGCTTGAGTGGGTGGATAGGCCATTGTATTCGTACCCTTTGCCACGTCTAAACCCGCGTTCCTCCCTCTACGAGAGTATCATGTCCAGTACACGTGGCCAATTTCTTTTGCTGTCACTCTTCTGTTCACCAGGAAAATCTTGGTCACACGTCATGCATTACCCCACACGCTTGCCTCCCCTCATGGCCGTACACTTCTTGTTTTCCCATCTCTTGCACATTTTGCTAACGAAATTGAATTTCCTACTGAAATTTGAAAAATCTGTGGACTCATTCTGACTTCTTTTGAACCATATACAACGAACTCTATTGATTCCTTCTGTATTCCTTTTTAATGTTCCATCCAGGGGCGGCCCAACCTGTTGATAGAATCAGGAACGAGAAGCTCCCGGAAAACTACACAACCTTCACTCGCCGCCAATGCTATAAAAATATAGAAAACTGTGCACTTCCTTCGAAATATGCGCAAGTAGAGTACACTAGGAGCTTCGAAAACTCAGGCTTTCCGCATCAACCTTGCAAAGCCTCAACCTCAGCAATAGCCGACGAAGTGGTTTTACTGGATTTCCGGCCAAGCCCATTTGGCACGAGGGTCAGAATAGCCTTGACAGAAAAAGAAATCGAGTATGAGGGAAGCGAAGAAGACTTGAGCAATAAGAGTCCCCTGCTGCTGAAGATGAACCCCGTTCACAAGTAAATCCCAGTTTTGATTCACAAGGGAAGACCCATCTCCGAATCACTCATCATTGTTCAGTACATTGATCAGGTTTGGCGCCATAAGTCTCCATTGTTGCCCTCTGACCCCTACCAGCGAGCCAATGCAAGGTTTTGGGCAGATTATATCTGACAAAAAGGTTGGTTGGTACCCCCCAAAACTCTATTCATTTTCCTAATACACAGAAGGGTGTTCACTTTTTATGAAATTCAGTTTCTTTGATCCCATTGATTAAAGTTGTGCCAAATATTGTAGATTTACTCTACTGGGAGATTGGTGTAGGGAACAACAGGGGAGCTCCAAGAGAAAGTAAAGAATGAGTTGAGGGAGAGTTTTAGACTGCTGGAAGGAGAGTTACGAGACGAGGCTTATTTTGGTGGTGACATGTTTGGTCTGGTTGATGCTGCCCTGATTCCCTTCTATAGCTGGTTCTATACACTTGAGACCACTGGAAACTTCAGCATCACGTATGAGTTTCCTAGGCTTGTAGCTTGGGCCAAGCAGTGCATGCACAGGGAGTGTGTGTCCAAGTCTGTCGCTGACCAGTACAAAATTTATGACTTCCGTTTGGACCTTAAGAAGAAGATGCAGCCTCATCAGCAGTGATCAAGAAGCCTTTACCATTTGTACAGCGGAGGCAAAGTAGAGAGCCCTATATGCTAGAAAACTAGTTTTTGTGATGTGAGTGTAGTTGGTTCTATTGTTGGTCTGCAACTACCTACGCAGTGATGTTTGCCTTCCTCCTCGTTTTCTCTTGATTTTTATCTTCTTCGGTTTTTTTTTTCTCCGGTTTTTAATGTATGTATAAGACGTCTCTAGGCGATGGAATTAAAATAAGTCTTAATAACTTTGTGTGAATAAGAAAACTTGTGTGTTTGTCACGTGTGATATTGCAGATTTGTTTTGCTTCTTTGAAGGACTGATTCTCTACTACCCCTTTTGATCTGTGTTTTTGTTTGTAATTGTCCTCCTTAGCTTTGTGTTAATAACAAACCTACGTCTTGTTCTTCGCAAAAATCTCACATGCAAAAGTCATTTTAAGGGTGTGATTAGTTGGAGGTAAAACTAGAGAAAATTTTTGATAGAAAAATTTTGTGTAATTTTACACATGAAATTTATTTATGAAAATTTTTTTTTTATTTTTATCCTCAATAAAATATTATCCTAAAAGGGAATTAAAAATAGGATGAATATTTTAATTTATGGGATGTTATGGGAAAATCAATCTTGATATAATTCAGTATGTTCTTTTTGTTTTGCTAACATTAGATTTGAAGAGTAGAAACCAAAATATTTTATTTTTCTTTCAAAATGTTTTCCCCTGAGTTTGGAAATGATAAAAAGGAAAATAAAAGAACAGTGTAGACTGTTCTTTCGAATGACAAAGACTTCAAGGCTTTATGGTTTGCAAGCGAAAATACTTCAAAATAAAGAAGAACAAATAATAATTCAAAAGACTGAAAAATAGAGAGCGAAAGCAGAACACTGAGTCGTTATAAGTGTAAACTTTAAAGAAAGGACAAACGAAATGGGATGGACATGAAAATTGTTGCCATATCATCCTTATTATATTTAACATAAAATTTATACATCTTAAGAAGGCTTCGTTTTTTGATACGGTGTTTGTAGAGATTAACATCATGATTTGATGTTTTGGAAGTTATTACGGAGATATGGATTTTCTTTACAAAATCCGCCACACAAAAGGTAGAAATTTAGGAGGTTAAAATTTGCTACATAACCCGCCTAAATATGAGTTGAAATGTGATTGGAGGAATAAAAAAATTTGGGGGCAAGATTGTTAGACAATCTGCCTAACTGGAAGTAGGATCTTGAGAGAAAAAAAAATAGTTTCAAAATCCTACATCACGTGGGATGGATTTTCTAACAATCTTTTTTTCTTAAAATCATACTTGCATTATGGCAGATTTTGACAATGCCCCAATGATGCAATACTCCAATGGTCAAAAGCTCTAACAGTAAAAAATTTCACTTATATATAGGTCCTTCTCTTCCTTACTCAATCACATTGAGAGCAACCTATTTCTCTCTTATTTCATTCTTGCTATTCCTCTTCTTTGTGTATCCTATTTTGCTTTCTTTAAAGTGAGAGTGAAAGCAATATAAAAAAGTGAGAGAAAACTATGAATAATAGTGCAGATATTACCATTAATGGCTCTATTATTACGAATATAGAGCATGGTGCGATATTTATATGTGACAACTCAGCATATTTTTTTATTCCTCAAACCATGTCATTTGAGGAAGTAAATGTTGAACATTGTCAAGGCATAAATATCAACAATCAGAAGAGAGTGGTGAGAATTATATATAAGTGTCCAATCTCAGATTTTAACAATAAGATACAATATAAACCAATTAACATAAGCAACAATAGGGACATGGAAATAATGTTTAGGACGTATAAGCAGTATCAGCAACACATTACTGTGATTGAGTTGTATGTTGACTTCGAAGAAATTGTTGCTGAAGCTGATCTCGCTAGTTTGCATCACAACGAAATTGTTCGAAGTTCATATCCTGTTAGGCGACATGACGACACTGTCCCCAATTAATATCTAGTGAGTTCCCAAAAATTTTATTAAATTTTTTATTTCAAAGTTATTTATGTAAATAATTTCTTTATTATGGTGCAATTTATTTATTAATTAGTTTGATTCGATAATTATGTGTTATTTTGATTAATAGTTTTTCTTTACTTGAATGAAATTTTTATGTTAATTTATATAATACCTGTGTTATTTTGTTTAACGCCTTTCAATAATCCTTGCATCAGTATCATGTTGGTCAAATTGGTAGTAGTTCTTATTTGGTCAGATTGCATGATTATGACCGTGCTCCCAGTTCAAATCCAAGGAGTAATGTGATATTTTATTAAATTTGTATTTTAAATTCATTTATCTAAAATAATTTCTTTATTATGTTGCAATTTATTAATTGGTTTAGTTCTATGATTTGTGCTATTGCTATTAATAGCTTTTCTTTACTTGAATTAAATTTTTATGTTGATTAATATAATATCTATGTTAATTTAGTTAATTCTTTTCAATAATCTAACATCAGTATCATGTTATTCAAACTTGTACCAGTTCCTATCCGGTTAGACAACATACTTCCACACTATTCCCAATTCATATCCAGTCAGTCATGTGATATTTTATTAAATTTTTATTTCAAAGTTATTTACGTAAATGATTTCTTTATCATGGTGCAGTTTATTTATTAATTAATTTAATTCCATAATTATGTGTTATTCTTATTAATAGTTTTCCTTTTCTTGAATTAAATTTTTATGTTAATTAATATAATACCTGTTTGATTTTATTTAATACCTTTCAATAATCCTTGCATTAGTATTATGTTACTCAAACTGGTACTAATTCTTATTCAGCCAGACAAAGATGATTCATGATGACACTCGCTTCCCTGTTCATATCTAGTGAGCATGTGATATTTTATTAACTTTTTTTGTTATGAAGTTGTTTATCTAAAATAATTTCTTTCTTATGTTGGAATTTATTAATTAGTTTAGTTCTACAATTTTGTGCTATTTGCGATTAATAGCTTTTCATTACTTGAATTAAATTTTTATGTTGATTAATATAATATCTGTGTTAATTTGCTAAATTCTTTTGAATAATCTAACATCAATATGAAGCTAAGCCTAGCCCTCTTCTAGTAAGAGGCATAGAGTGCGGGGTTGACAACAATGAAAGTGATGGTGATTACTCAGAAAAAGAACATAAAAAGCAGCAGTGATGATGCAAATGATGATATAGATGATGAGGGTGTATCAAATATAGCAATGGCAGTTCAGCATGCAGAGGATCCTCCACCTTTGATGTAGGCTTTACATCTTAAAGCTATGCATGCTCCTGATTTTCCAGAGTATGCGATATATATGGCTAGTGGTTATGTTGCAAGTGGTGAATTGCATGTTGGAATGCAATTTAGCAATCAGGAGGCTGTAGTATGAGTAGTTAAGGACTATAGCATATCTAGATTAGTGGATTATAAAGTACATGAGTCAGAACCAATGACCTTTTTATTGTAAATGACCTTTTTATTGTAAGTGTAAACATTTTGGCTCCATATGTAAACTGTTAGGGTCAATTTCAGAAAAAATGAGGACTTTTGGGAAATCAGGAAATATAATGGCACACACACTTGCACTTTAGCGATGCTCTATCAAG
The DNA here is from genome assembly GCA_031439585.1 of Pterocarpus macrocarpus. Classification (NCBI taxonomy): domain Eukaryota; kingdom Viridiplantae; phylum Streptophyta; class Magnoliopsida; order Fabales; family Fabaceae; genus Pterocarpus; species Pterocarpus macrocarpus. Next base: position 39,514,479 of record CM062522.1, on the reverse strand, counting down.
ATCACCCGAAATTGGATTTTAAGGGTGCACAAAAAAAAAAATAGAAAAAAAAAACATAAACCAAAACTAAATTTTGAACCAAACCTGAACTACACCATAAAAACTGGTTCTTTTCATATAGTATAACACCTTACCAGATAAAATACTATGTTTAAGTCATAATATATTACCTGATAAGTTATTATATGTGGCGATCTAATTAAATTCCATTTTCTGTTTCATTGTTAATTACCCATATAGAGTTGACTGTTCACTTAACAAATTTCTGTTTGATGGCGGAATAAGTAATAGGAAATCGTTATAACAGAAGTAAAATAAAATAAATAAAAATGTGGAATAGACAGAACTACTGGAACTGTATCATATATATATACATAGACGACTATTTTCAAAGTTTGCCAAAAAATACATAAGCGATGTAAAGAGACAGATAATAAAATGAGGTCTTAGAAACAAAATAAGTCGGTCTGTTTCTATGAGCAGTACCCTAACCGATTCCCAAGGGACATTTCGTGTGCTACCTATCCATATACAACATACACTAAACTACTGCCTACGACCTAATAATGCCAAAAGAGGACCACTCTATACATCTCCTGTCACAGTACTACACAGGCACCCTAGATGGATTCTAAGGAAAGGAATCCATTCGCCATACCGGCGTCAACTAGAGTGTAGTCCACGCTCGAGGTAGAGGATGAGGAAGATGAACTCGCTGCCTCAGATAGATCCTCCTCAGACAGTGAAATAGAGGGGATCTGCTGCGGTGGTGAAGCGGGCAGAGCCATGGCTGCTGGCGCTGCTGTGGGTGGATGTGGAAAGGGATGGGCCATGTATAGCAGGATAAAAATATAAGGTGCGGTGGGGTCGAAGAGTGGGTAAGTCAGGGGAACAGCAAAATCTCTACGAAAGAAGAAATAAAAATGGAACTAACATCTACCGGATATATATATAAAGTCTAAAAATAGGTCCAGGTGGCTATGAAGCTCAGGGAACTCGATGAATAGGACGCTTATTGCCGCGTTCTCCATGATCTGAGAATTACGTGGAAACATACAGTAGGGTGAGAAATAAAGATTTCCCAGTAAGAATCCTAAGTTTATACACATCTGTCATCGCTGTTATTCCCACTTGTTTTGGTTTTTCCTTAACTTTAAATAGTACGACATAATGGTAATATTCGACTTAATTTCTTATTATAGAAAACATACACCAAAAAGAAACTAAATTTTAAATTGGAATAATGAAAATATAGTTAACATATATGCTAATACAACTAAGATAGTAACCATAAATAAACAGTAACATATCATGAGAAATAAGCAGATAACTAGGACAATCAATTAAGAATTTTCATACAGTGCATATAAATGTGCAAACTAGAGAATGCATCTTTCTTTGAAAGCTTTCACCTCCTAAAACTTATTTTCCATCCTTGGTCCCCTAGGAGTTATTGGCCATATACTCCTAGGTAATAGTCCACTTTTCAGGACCTAGCTCGTTCCTATACAAGATTGCCGGGTTTACTTTCCCCGACCTTCCCACTGATCTATTCCCCTTAAACTTATTCAGGGGTTGGCCCAAGTAATATGGAATCCTTTATAATATTCATGAATTGCATGTACAACTAACTTTATTGTTTCAAACATCATGTGTTCATGCAATTTTAATCACACAACATATGAATTCTTTGTCGAAATTTCGGCAAAGATAACTGATCGAGTCCCGCTTTTCCCATTAATAGTGCCAAACTACCAGTAAAATCATTCAAACATGCAAGTCAATATGGAAAAGCAATTATATATTCACAATATCATTCATCAAGATCAATACAAACATCAATAGAGTTTTCTGTTTATTTCATTTTATTCTGCCCGAATTTGGTATACTCCACCTTTAGTCCAATTCAACTCATTTAAACCTAAATTTTGGATAAGTCATAGCTCTATATGTCTAGTTTCCAACTCTTTTCATCCTATCTCATATAGATTTGTATAACTCAAGTTATTAGTATTTTACCTCAGACTGCCCTATTTTTAGCCAAAATTGCACCCTTATAAGAGAAAATTCACTAAAAATAGAAATATGGGTGAAATGATACGAAATTTATATCAAATTAAAGCTAACAGAACAATGTTTCAAATGAAAGAAGTTTCATATCATTTGAATGAGTATATTTTGAGATATAAGCCCCGTAACTTGACCCTACTGGACTACCCTATTCCAGCCCGGTTTGAACTTAAGGTAAATTTATTGATGTGTTAGGAATAATTGGCAGCAAATCTGACTCTGAAATTTTTATGTCACATTCCATTATATGTTAGCTTTTAAATATCATTAATTTCACTCAATTTAGAGTTATGTAGGGTGAGTTACACCCCCCTTCAACTCACACTACCCAGATGGGAATCCAGGATTTTAGGTCAAACTTCAAAAATTCGTAACTCAATGGCCTTATATTTTATATGTGTGGAAATCCCTGAATGTCTAGTTTCATATAAAAATGAATTCATCAAATTTAACCAGCTTTAGGCGAAGTCGTACACTCTGCTGTACGGACCGTCGAGTGAAAACCCTAACAGCTTCTTGAATTCTCTCTATTCTTCAAGTTCTTTCATACCAATTCTAATTCTAATTACAACATACATGCAAAATCAACCATAATCCATCATCATCACTCCAAATCACATCAGTATCATGAGAAAAACAAGATCCCCACATAGCCCCAACTCAAGGAAAACAAGAAGAGAAGTTAGATTCCTACCTTTCCTCGGTGTGATTCTTGCTAGATTTGTGTTTGAGTTAAAGAAATCTTGATGTGGCTTGAAGGTTTCTTGGAGAAAAAGATGAGATGAGATGAGATGAGGGAGAAAAGAATGGAGAAGGGTCACCTACATATAGTGGCCGAAATTACAAGGGTAGGAAAGGAAAAAGTGAAAACTTCTAAAGCAAGTTGCATTTGATTGGTGGATGTGTGATGGTCATTCAACTTGATTTGTGGTTGCCTCCTTTGGCTGAAAGTGGCGCCACATATGGAGATGTCTTGGCTAAATCTTAGCCATCCATCCTAGAGTTTTCACAGTATAATTTCTATTGATTCGATTCCGACAGTTTAAAATACCGAAATTTTACCGATTTCTTTTAAATCGATAAATCGGTTTTAGAAAAATCTTGTGAGGTTTCCTATGGTTCTAATCTAATTCCATCAAGTCTAATCCTTCTAAATCACACTTAATTGGCTTTAAGTGAATGCTTAATCGAGTTCTAATTAATCCCAATTATTCGATGAAAAACGAACAACTCGGTTAATAACGATAAAATTTTTCGGATGTTACATGTAGTCTAATATGTTAAACTTATTTTTATAACAAGGTATAAAATTGAACCATCAAAAATTGTAGTTTGGTTTACTGATTATAAACCAAACCCAATGTGTTATGCTCTCAAGCTAGGATAAGTTGAGCTGGTAATTCAGTGAGTCAAATGCATTGGGGCCTACATCTCATTCAATACACCACCTTGTACCTTTTCTTTGCTTAACGAATCCAAATATTGCTTCTTCCTCTCTCTATTTTTTTTTAATTTTTTATACATTTTGCAAGTGCAACATGTCATATTTGGCTTATGATATGATTTGAGGTGTTCCTTTCACGACCCTGGTTTCGAGCTTGTCAATGATGTGGCAAATAGAATTGTGTGCAACCTCGACCTCCTTCTTCAGTCCCTGCATGCTGCATTGCTTCACTGCTCCACATGCTTCCCCTTATTGGTGCCGCTGCACCACCTATCGACAGCCTCTACCACCTCCTTTCAATCGCAGTCATGGGTGTCGCTCACATCCACAAAGTCGCTACCATTTCTGTATCTGGACGAAACCCTGGTCAACAACACTATCGTGACCATCACCACAAAAGCAAAGAATGAAATTGAACTCATTCACTATTCAAAATGATCTAAACAGTTCAAAATCGGTTTAATAAGTTTCAATCTGGTTTTGAACTTGTTCAAATGTTCTTCAATCAATTTGATTAAAAAAATTGAACTAGATATCTAGTTTAGTTCTATTCAGTCTAGGTTTTACCAAAAACCAAACCATGCCCACCCCTACATAGAGCCTTTAGTAAGAGCTTATTCATCTTATAAAGTAAAAAAATGTGATTGCAAAGGTCCAAAATCGGTATGGGTACATCGCATCATACCATAAAGCATGGATGGCAAAGCAAAAAGACAATTGAAAGAGTTTATAATAGTTGGGAAGGTTGTATGAAGACAATGGGAGGGAGGTACATGCCTACGGTAAATCTAACAAGCAGTATGACATGACTATGTTAGCCTATCATGGCGACAAGTTAGTGCCATATACTCGAATATTCAACTAGGTTTTTGGACTTTTGGTCCTTGTAGGGAGAGCTTTTCAACATTGCAAACCATTAGTCCAAGTTGATGGGGTACATTTCTATGAGCAATAGAAAGGGACTTTTATTAGTTGCTATTACACATGATAGCGATCAAAATATATTACCAATTGTTTTTGCAATCTTCGAGGGTGAGATTGTAGATTCATGGTCTTTTTTGTTGACTCATCTACATAGACATGTAGTCATTGAGGACTGAGTTGGTGATAACTGCCTTTGGTGAGTTATATTTTTAGTTAGTTTTTATTTAATTTAGGACGTAGTTGTTTAATTTTATTGCTATTGTGTTTTATTTTAATTAAGTAGTTTAGATTTGGTGCTATTTTCATTTTCTATTATTTTCTTATATTTTGGATACTTATTTTGGGCTTATAGTGATTGTCATTAGGTAGAAGCACTCAATTGGAATTTGGAGCCATGATAGAGCTTATCTTGCATAAAATCAAGATCTTTCAGTATTGGAAATTTGATATCTAGCTCTCCAGAAATCAGATTATGATGATTCAAGATTCTTTGAAAAGAAGAGAAGAATATCTTCAACTTTGTTGTTGGATACTTTTTCCAGTTCTCGAGTCTTCTAGGAGAAAAATGCGAAACAAGATTGAAGCTTCATCTTGTTTTTGATGCCATCAAGTCTGACCTTTCATCACTCTTTCACTTATATCTTGAGCTACAGAACTCCGATTGAGGTGATTCTTCTTGTGTTGGAAATACAATCGCTATTTCTACACCGAGGCTAAATTCCAACTATTTTGACTGCTACAAAGCTTGGAAATGTGTAAAAATAGTTGGCGCTGTCGGGCAAGGCTGCTTATAGCCTACGCTTTGCCTTATCGCTTATAGCGATCTTAGTTCTTGAAGGATTCTTTGGTTCGGGCCAAAATTCGAGAAAAGGATTCGTAGACTATAAAAGGCAACACATAAGGTCAGAAAAAAGATCCCTAGACACACACACACCTTTCCCAAGATAAAAGACTTCTTCCAGAGAGATTGAAGGTGAAGATTCAAGGATTCTAGAGCTCGAGTTCAACACGGAGAGATCCACATTCTTCCGAATCTTTGTCTCTAGCCGGAATTCTCCATGGCTTTTGTTTCTTCTATCTTCTCATCTTCATACTTTTTCATTATTTTCTTTTCTTCAGTTATGAACTAGTTTTCTTTTGTTAGGGCGTTAATGGACCCTTTTTGTATGGCAAGTTTACTCATGGATTAATGTTAATCTTGGTTTCTATCTCTATTGCTTAGTGTTTTGTTTAATCTTAATGCTTTTAATTGCTTGATCACCGATTAATTGATTTGGGGATTTACAATAACTCGAGAGAGGGTTTGTGAATAGAGCCTCTTAACATAAACACCGTGAGCTGAGCGAAAACTAGAGATAGACAAATGCGGTTCATGCGGTCAACATAAGAATCCATAGAGCTTCAACCTTTTCCTAGATTAGTTTGTGCTAAGAGATTAGGCAATCAGTTTAGGATAAAGAGTATTGCTTGACTTCGAGAGAGGCTAGGAATAAATTAAGGGGAATCGACTGTGAGTCAATTAGGATAGGAACTGATTAACAGAAATTCATAGTAAATGTGTCTGCAATAGGTGAAATTAATTAGCTCTAGCATCCATTCCATTGCATTTGTTTACCCAGTTAGCATCTGTTTACATTATTAATTTTCTTATTTATTTTATTTTGTTTGAATTTTAATTTCTTTATCCGTAAATTCATTCTATCCAAATAGTCATCCTTTAAACTATCCGGTATTTGATCTATCCTCGTGGGAACGATACTTTTCTCATCACTTTATTACTTGTACGATCCGGTATATTTGCCGGAGCCGCATCAAGTTTTTGGCACGTTGCCGGGGGTAGTATCAATATCATTCTTAGTTGACGGGATACTAGATTGGATTTTTTGTTTTTATTTTTATTTTATTTTATTTTATATTTGTTTTTGTCGTGTTTTTTTTTATTATCTATTTTTTCTTTTATTTAATTTTCTTTTTTTTTCTCTTTTGTTATTTATTTTATTTTGCTTTTGTTTTATTTTATTTTATTCCTACTTTCACTTGTTCTTGTGTTTTATTTTGCAGTTTATGCGAAGAAGCCAATCCACAGGAGATTTATTCTTTGATCCAAAGATCAAGCGTTCTTTGTGTCAGCTCAGAAGAGAACGAAGAGTAGTTGAAAGAGTCTCTAAAGCTACCATGGCAGATGAAAACGAGCAAAATGATAGGGCCATGAAGGATTATTTGGCACCCACTCTTCAAGGGTGCTCATCCAGCATTGTGAGGCCACCCGTCCAAGCAAACAACTTTGAGCTGAAGACATCACTCATTCAGTTCGTGCAACAAAATTGCCAATTTGCTGGACTGCCTCGTGAAGATCCTAATGAGCATCTCAGCAACTTTCTAGAGATCTGTGACACCATAAAAATTAAAGGTGCCACGGATGATGCTATTCGGTTGAGATTGTTTCACTTCTCATTGAAGGACAAGGCTAGAGCCTGGTTGAAGTCTCTACCACAGGGGACACTCACTACTTGGGATATGGCGGCCAAAAAATTCTTGGAGAAGTACTTTCCTCCTGGCAAGTCTGCCAAGATAAGGAATGACATCACCTCCTTCACTCAAGCAGATGGTGAATCTTTTTATGAATCATGGGAGAGGTATAAGGAGTTATTAGCCAAGTGTCCACATTGCGGCATCCCGCTTTGGATGCAAATCCAAACATTCTACAATGGTCTCCTCATGTCCACACAGATCATGGTTCATGTAGCAGCTGGCGGCTCTCTAAATAATAAGACACCAGAGCAGTCTTGGGAGCTATTTGAAGTATTGGCTAGCAACAATTACCAGAGGCCTAGTGAGAGAACCCAGAAAAGGGGAGTTCTAGAAGTTGACACCACCATTGCCCTCTTGGCCCAGATGCAAGCCCTTTCTGTCCAAAATGCAGCCATTCAGAAGCAATTGGGCTTGCTCAGCACCACTTCACTAACACATGTCATGCGTTGTGATTTTTGCCATGGGAATCATCCGAATGGAGAGTGCACTACAGCTCCTTCTTCTGATGAGCAGATTAACTACATGAATGCCCAGAAGCACAACTTCTACTCCAACACCTATGTTCCTGGGCAACAGCTCAATCAACCTCCACAAGAGAAGAAGCCCAACTGGGAAGACATGTTTCAATAGTTCATGAGAAGCCATATGTCCTTTGTAGAGAATACTGAAGCTTTTATGGAGAGGACAGAGACTCAATTTAGAGCTCATGATGCTGCAATAAAAAACTTAGAGCATCAAGTGGGGCAAATTTCCAAGCAGTTAGCTGAGAGACCACTAGGTTCCTTACCTAGCAATACTACTGAGAATCCAAAAAAGCATGTGAATGCAATCATACTGAGAAGTGGTAAAGAATTGGCTGACTCTGAAAAGGGAGAAGTAAGGGTAGAAGAAAAGCCTACTAAAGATTCCAATATGGCACTACCTGAGAAGAAAGGATATGTGGCACCTCCTGCTTATGACCCTCTAATTCCTTATCCTCAAAGGGTGAAGCAACAAAAGAAGGAACCAAAAGATCAGCAATTTCTTAAGGTTCTTGATGTGCTTAAAAAGCTCCACATCAATATTCCGTTTGCTGAGGCATTGGAGCGAATGCCAAACTATGCCAAGTTTATGAAGGAGCTATTCTCTAAGAAAAGGAAATTGGACTCTGATGAGACTATACCACTCACTGAGGAGTGTTCGGCAATCATTTAGAGGAAATTGCCACCTAAGTTAAAGGACCTTGGGAGCTTCACTATTCCATGCATCATTGGTGATTTGAGGATTAACAAGGCACTATGTGATCTTGGAGCAAGTATCAATCTGATGCCTTTGTCACTTATGCATAAATTGGGTATTACTGAAGTGAAGCCTACAAGGGTATCTCTGAGCTTGGTGATAGATCCACAAACTTCCCTATGGTATTATTGAAGATGTTTTGGTGAAGGTGGATCGTTTCTTCATTCCTACTGATTTTTTGATTCTTGATATGGAGGAAGATGTCAATCTCCCTCTAATTATTGGGCGTCCATTCTTGGCCACTAGCAGAGCCCTGATTGATGTAGAAGAAGAGGAGCTAACTCTGAGATTTCAGAACAATAAAGTGAAGTTCAAAGTGTTTCAAGCAATGGACTCTACCACAAAGACAACTCAATGCTATAAAGTGGATGTAGTGGAAGCTAACTTGAGTACTTCAGTACCTGCATCACATGCCACACCTCCTTGGAAGCCTCCATTAACGAAGAGCAAAACAAAGAAGAAAGAGAAAAGGGTGGGGGATGATGATCTTAAGCCACCTGAGAAGCCAGTAGAAGCTCTCCACTTGCCATTCGAGCCTAATTCTATCTCATTAGTTTTTGGGAAGAAGAACCACCATCTTGGTGATAAAGCACCAATGAAGAGGAGGAAGGAACCACCTTGAGTGACAAGACCATGTCCAACTTAAGGACATTAAACCAAAGTGCTTGTTGGGAGACAACCCAACTTTTCTAACCTTTCTTTGATTTTAATTTTTCTTATTTAGGATCTTTTTGGTTTTTCCTTTGATTTGGATAAAATTTTAGTTTTGATTAATTTTAATTTACTTAATTTGTTTTGTAGGTTTATTGGAGCAATTAGGAAATGCATAAGTGAAGGAAAAAGCCACATGGGGCGTCTGTGAGACATACATGCCAATGGGAGTAACTTTCCTTTCTTTTTCCTCTTGATTTTATTTTCATGCATTAGGGACAATGCATAATTTTAAGTTGGGGGTTGCGAAAATCTATTATTGCACTTTCTTATTTGTTCCTGTTTCCTTTTGTTAGTTTTGTTGATTAGGTTGTTAGTGTTTTTTAAATTTCAATTTTTTGCTAAAAAAAAAATTTGTCTTTCTTTTTGTAATTTTTTATTTTAGTCAATTGGTTGTTGTCGTCTGTGCTTATGATATGAAATATTGCTCTGTTTGTTAACTCTTAAGTAACTTTGGATTCGGATTTAAGTCTTGAAAATCTTCTTGTGCTTTTACTTTTAAATTGAGAAAAATTATTTTCTTGCACTTTGATAAGAGTTAGCAACTTAGGATAGGTGACCTTTATGCTTTTTATGCTTTACCTAGGTTTAGACATGCATTCTTATTCATGTGAATTTCTCTTGAAATATATGTGAGTGAATCTTAGCCTTGGAAGTGATTTGGGCCATGTTTGGTAGCCATATTTAAGCTTTATTGCCCCACCCTTTTGTCATTGATCCTTACTCATCCCATTTGAGCCTTAAAACCTATTCTTGGATTGAACCATATTATAAGCCTAATGCCCTTACTTTCTTTCCCCTTTTTGATCCCATGGTTTACCCTCAAGCCTTAGCTTCTAAATTCATTTGAATAGGGTAATATCTCCACTACCACAACCTCATGCTTGCTAAAATCAAAAGGTGGAGAAAGAAAATATTAAAAAAAATGAGAAAAAAAAAGAAAGAAGGAGAAAAAGGGTGAAAGAATGAAGGAGTAATGAAAAAAATAGAGAAAAGTTGGCAATACAAGGAAAATATAATACCAAGCTTCAACAAGGAAAGCATAATAGTTGCCAAGCAACTAAGTAGGGGGTGCCCCGAGGAGAATGAATTAGGGGTGAGGGTTCCTTAAGTTGAGGGAATTAATTGAGCTTAAATGACTATTCTATCATACCCCTTACCTTGGCCTGCCATTACAAGCTAAGAGAAGTCCTTTTGATCTTTGGCTAAGTGACATTCATGTAGAAATAGAAAGAGAGGATTGTAGATAGTGTGATGTTTTTGTCTTTTCTTAAACATGGCATAAGCATAGGGTAAGTCAATTCTTTGTTGCTTTTCTCTTCTACACACACGCTTGATCCATTCTTTTGACAATGTAATTGCACAATTAGATGGTCTTGGTACTTAGACTTTGATCCTTGGTAACTTTTGAGTTAAGTTATAGAGCAGTGATGAGGAATCCCATAGACAACAGCTTCTATCTTGACTATTTCTTCTAGTGAGTCCCTTTGTTTTAAGTGTTTTTGGTTGAGTTTTTTGTTTTTCTATTTTTGAGTCTTTGAGTTGAGTTTTGCTTAGGGACAAGCAAGTACCTAAGTTAGGGGTTGTGATAACTGCCTTTGGTGAGTTATATTTTTAGTTAGTTTTTATTTAATTTAGGACGTAGTTGTTTAATTTTATTGCTATTTTGTTTTATTTTAATTAAGTAGTTTAGATTTGGTGCTATTTTCATTTTCTATTATTTTCTTATATTTTGGATACTTATTTTGGGCTTATAGTGATTGTCATTAGGTAGAAGCACTCAGTTGGAATTTGGAGCCATGATAGAGCTTATCTTGCATAAAATCAAGATCTTTCAATATTGGAAATTTGATATCTAGCTCTCTAGAAATCGGATTATGATGATTCAAGATTCTTTGGAAAGAAGAGAAGAATGTCTTCAACTTTGTTGTTGGATACTTTTTCCAGTTCTCGAGTCTTCTAGGAGAAAAAGGTGAAACAAGATTGAAGCTTCATCTTGTTTTTTATGTTGTCAAGTCTGACCTTTCATCACTCTTTCACTTATATCTTGAGCTACAGAACTCCGATTGAGGTGATTCTTCTTGTGTTGGAAATTTTACTCCAAGATCTACAATCGCTATTTCTACCACCGAGGCCAAATTCCAACTATTTTGGCCGCTACAGAGCTTGGAAGTGTGTAAAAATAGTTGGTGCTGTTGGGCAGGCGCGCTATAGCACGCTGCCTTGTGCTTTAGCGCGACGCCGTTTGCAGCAAGTTGCTGGTTTGGGCCAAAATTCAAGAAAAGGATTCATAGACTATAAAAGGCAACACATAAGGTCAGAAAAAAGATCCCTAGACACACACACACCCTTCCCAAGATAAAAGACTTCTTCTAGAGAGATTGAAGGTGAAGATTCAAGGATTCCAGAGCTCAAGTTCAACACGAAGAGATCTACATTCTTCCTAATCTTTGTCTCTAGCTAAAATTCTCCATGGCTTTTGTTTCTTCTATCTTCTTATCTTCATACTTTTTCATTATTTTCTTTTCTTCAGTTATGAACTAGTATTCTTTTGCTAGGGCGTTAATGGACCCTTTTTGTATGGCAAGTTTACTCATGAATTAATGTTAATCTTGGTTTCTATGTCTATTGCTTAGTGTTTTGTTTGATCTTAATGCTTTTAATTGCTTGATCACCAATTAATTGATTTGGGGATTTACAATAACTCGAGAGAGGGTTTGTGAATAGAGCCTCTTAATATAAACACCGTGAGCTGAGCGAAAACTAGAGATAGACAAACGCGGTTCATGCGGTCAACATAGGAACCCATAGAGCTTCAACCTTTTCCTAGATTAGTTTGTGCTAAGAGATTAGGCAATCAGTTTAGGATAAAGAGTATTGCTTGACCTCGAGAGAGGCTAGGAATAAATTAAGGGGAATCGACTGTGAGTCAATTAGGATAGGAACTGATTAACAGAAATTCATAGTAAATGTGTCTGCAATAGGTGAAATTAATTAGCCCTAGCATCCATTCCATTGCATTTGTTTACCCAGTTAGCATCCGTTTACATTATTAATTTTCTTATTTATTTTATTTTGTTTGAATTTTAATTTCTTTATTCGTAAATTCATTCTATCCAAATAGTCATTCTTTAAACTATCCAATATTTGATCTATCCTCGTGGGAATGATACTTTTCTCATCACTTTATTACTTGTACGATCCGATATATTTGCCAGAGCCGCATCAGTTGGTATTATTTCTGATCGGCACAAGTCAATTAAAGCCACGATAAGATGGAATCATGGTCAATGGGAACCTCCAAAACCATTTCACATGTACTGTATTAGATACATTGCAGCCAACTTTCTAAGGAGATTGAAGAAGCTGTACTTACACCGACTTGTCATGAGCATAGGTAACTTACATTTTGTTTGTATTTGTTCATACGATTTTTTTCTTCATAAACCTTCCTTAACATTGTTAGGGTCGAGAGCTGAGAGTGAATTTAATCATACTATGAGTGGATGCACTAACATGGTGATGTATATGCAGATTGGCTTGAAGAAATTCCATGAGAAAAGTGGATTCAAGCTTTTTATGGCGGGCATCGATATGGGTATATGACCACAAACTTAGTCGTCTGTGTCAATTTTATGTTAAAGGGCGACCGCAATCTTCTTATTATGGCTTTGGTTCGAGCAACATACTTTCAATTGGCTGAGTTATTTTCTACGAAAGGGAGGGAGGTACATGCTTAGAGAGATGCAAGATTTGTATTCTCAGAAGCCCGTATGACACGACTATGAGAAATCTAACAAGCAGCTGGTAATGTACGTGCCACTGCATTTGCAAGATAGAATTAGGTTTTCCATGTTCAAGACTTATCAAATGGGGAGGAATTCAAAGTTGATATGAGGTAGTGGCATTGTGATTATGGCAAATTTTTAAACTAGTCGACATCTATGTCATCACGTAATTGCATGCTCCTTGAATGAGAACATCGACTGGCAAGCTTATGTTGATGGCATTTATAGCATGGAGAAAATTTGTAAAGTGTATGCGAAAGAGTTTCAAGTCATGGGGAACTGGAGTATGTGGCCGCCATATAATGGCACGTTAATTCATCCTAACCCTTAGGTGTAACATCCCCATATAATGTAATAAGAAGTAATAACAACAAACTTTTGTTATTCATCACTTTGCCCCTAAACTTTTTAGAAAATGACATGTAGGTCCCTATGTCAATAGAATTAGCAGAATAAGGTTTTAAACGAAGCAAATCACGTAGCGAAAACGTAGAAACCTAAACCTCGACCGATTGAGCCACGGAGGTATCCATACATGAAATGACATGCGATGCCCCTAGACTTACCCATAATTACGAAAATGCCATTAGCCTTGAAAAACAGAAACAAAATGCCCTAAAATTCGCGAAACGTTTAATGTACACTATTAATTGATTTACCCGATTTTATTGAGTTTGTAGAGTTAATTAAAAAGTTAATTAGATGTTAACTAGAAGTTGATTAGAGGTTAAAATTTGGCAAATTAGGACTAAGATAGAAACTTATAAAAACCTCACAAAATTCTTCAAAACTGTTTTACCGATTTAAAGGAAATCGGTAAGATTACGGTATTTTAAACTGTCGGAATCGGATCAGTAGAAATTATGCCATGAGTGCCCTAGGATCAATGGCTAAGATTTAGCCAAACAACCCACCCAAGTGGCGCCTTGGCAGCCCTTGATGATGGGGAGTAAACCAGATGTTATGACTAAGATTAGGTCCACCAATCATAATCAAGCAACCTTCAAATATCTTCACCTTATTCTCCTTCTCTCCTCATCAATTTTTGTCCTCCCTCTCCAGCTGCTGAAGGTTATCTCCTTCTCTTCTCTTTACTCTCATTTCTACTCCAGCTACTGAAGGTCATCTCCTTCTCTTCTCTTTCAAGTCTCATCACAAGTTGCTTTCATCAAAGACACAAAATCCACCCAAACTCAACTAGACAAAGTAGGAAATCCTACTTCTCCTCTTGTTACTTTGATTTGGGGCTGCATGTTGGGCATGCATAATCTGAGATGTTGGTATTTTATAGAGTGATGATGATGTTTTATGACTGGTTTTACATGTATGTTGTGATTAAAATTGGAATTGAGGGCAAATAGCTTGAAGGAAGAAGACAAATCTAGAGGTTGTTAGAGTTTTCCCTCGGCGGTCCGTACGGCAGAGTGCTCGCCTCCGCCTACCGCCATTTAAATTGGATGAAACTATTTTTAAATGAAATTAGACATCCAGGGCTTTCCATACATATACCATATAAGGCCATTGGATTAGTATAGAATTAGTTATGAATTTTTGAATTAGACCTAGAAATCTGGGTTCTTACCTGGGCAACATAAGTTGAGAAGGGTGTAACTCACCCTATACAACTCCAAATTGAGTGCAACTAAAGTTGTTTGAAAGCTAACATATAGGAGAACATTCCATAAAAATTTCAGAATTGAATTCGTTGTCATTTGTTCCCAGCACATCAATGAAGTTGGCTTAGAGTAAACTGGCCTAGAATAGGGCAGCCCAGTAAGGTAATGTTTCGAGACTGAAACTTAACTCATTTTAAAGCTTGTTGTGTTAAGTTCATTTTGATATAAAATTCGCATGATTTCATCTAATTATCGATTTTTAGTGAATTTTCTTCTATAGGAACCCAATTCTGTCTAAGAACAGGACATACTGAGATAAATTATTTATATCTATAGTTATACACATCAAAATAAGATGGGACCAAAAGGATTATAAACTAGACACATGAGGCTATGACATATCCAAAAATCAGATTTAAATGAGCTGAATTGAATAAAAATTGGGGCATGCCAAATTTGGGCAGAACAGGGAGGAACAAACTGAAACCTTATTGATGCTTGATTTGGAATTGTTGAATGATGCTATGAATGTATATATGTAATTGCTAGTCTATTCTGAAATTACAAGTTGTACAAATGTACTATTTTTCTAGCACTATTCATGGGGAAGCGGACTTGATCCGTTATGCTGTTGAATTTTCGGCAGAAGTTAGTAATAGTTCTCAATGTTGTTGTTCTCAATGTTGTTATGTGACATGTAGGAATACTAAACAAGTATTAATTGAGAATAAGGTACGAAGCCGATGTATTTATGATTTTATGATAAAAGATATGATGATGAGTCCATATTTCGAAGGAACGTGACATGGCGATCACACTCTGATAAGGTATGACACGGCGATTATACTCTGGAATGTGGCATAAGAATCCAACACCAAAGGAATGTGACATGGCGATCACACTTCGATGGAGTATGACATGGCGATCATACTCTGGGACGTGGCAGGATGAATATATTTTTAAGGAGTGTGACATGGTGATCACACCCCGATAGGGTATGACATGGCGATCATACTCTGGAATATGATATGATGAATACATCCTAAGGAATGTGACATGGCGATCACACTTCGATGGAGTATGACATGGCAATCATACCCTGGAATGTGCATGACAAGTAAAGAAAGACCAAGAAAGAAAAGAAAATTGTGTATATCTGCAATAAATTCAAGTACAAGTGAAGGCAGATGTAAATTTCAAGTTTCCAATATATTGGTGTTATTATATTTTAATATGTTATAGTTATTATTCATAATATGCTTCATGACTTTTTTGTGTAATGGCTCTCTTAAATGACAAGTGCATGAATAAAATGAATTCTGCTTTAGACAATGTATTTTTTTGAACTATAAAACTGAACAGTCTAGTTAACATGTTCACATTTTTCATAATAAACCGAAGCAGCTGGAGATAATAATGATGACACTGTACAAAATTTCTTAGCGAACCCTACTGAGAATTTATAATTCTCACTCCTATTTTTATTTCCTTGTTATCTCCAAATAGCTCAAGAGGTTTAGAAGACAGCTGAAATTGCTGTCAGAAGAGGTCCGTTCAGGTAATAGTAACAAGTCCTGAGTATGGTACTACGACTTAAGCACAGTACTGTATTTCGGGAGGATGTTACATTAGGTAAAGCGCAACATGAAATATCGGCCAAGAACAACCCATTTCCTAAATAATAGGTTATGCATGAGATTCGTGGACCAAAACGTTGTGGGATATGCCATGATGAAGGACATGGCAATAGATAATGTCCATATAGAACTGGAGCAACTTCATAGTGATGAATAAATTGTTGTTATTTAAACCTTTAATGGTTCTTGAAATTTGGAATTCTAGTAATTTGGAATGTTGCAGTAATTGCTTCTAATAATTTTTACTTGGACCATATCTTTAATGTGCACACGCTTTCTTGAGTAAACAAAATAGAAGAGTGAAGATCACTACCTAATGGTGAAAGTGGCGAGTTCTTGAAGGAGAAAATTAAGAAGATGATGCTCCCCAAGGCGGACGAAGGTGGCGGTTTTGGAAGAACAAGAAGAGAGCTCTTGAGTTCTCTTGTCAATGAGGCTTGTAGTGTTTGAATCCTTTCTTCAATGACCAAAAAGATGTGGTCTTTGAAGGGTTAAGTGAAGAAAGTTTGGTTATGGTGATGGTGGAGAAAGGAAGAAGAAGATGAAGAAGAATAAGAGAATTACAGAGAGAAGTTGGAGGATTTGAGAGTTAAAGAGAGAATGAGAATTGAGAAATGAAAAGTGGATGTGTGTGTGAGAGAGAATAGTGGCCATAAGTCATTAAGGGGTGGAGGAGAGATTTTTTGCTTCATTTTGTGTTAATTAAAGTTTAGGGAGACAAATTGGATGATGGGGAACAAATCAAGTACTTACTCTTATATAAAGCACTCTTGTCTAATGCTTTATGCTTTAGTGACATCACCCTTGCTTTATTGTCTAGTTGACTAAATTTGAATTTAATCATGTGATTAAGTGCTCTTGCAACTTAATTAATATAATCAAGTAAGGATTACTAATTAACACACAAGAACATGATTAAAAAAAATTAATCTTGTAATTAAGCTTAATTATTCTTAATTAAACTCGATTAAGCTAATAAAGGATGATTAGTGCTTAATTAAGCTATTAAGACTCTAACTTGCTTAATTAGAGATTATCTAATCTCGATTAAGCATTCTCTTGACTTTTCTCATCAGAGTTAATGCATAAACACTTCATTAATCTCTTAATTAAGCCTTAATCTTATAATTTCTCATTAAGTTCCTAATTACTTGGGGTTACTGAGATAGTTTAGCATGACAAGAAATTGAGGATGTTACAGCAAGAACTTGCAAGACATATTGAGCCTCCACCTAGCAGCGGGCCAAGGCAATACTATCCGAGATGATCACTTGGGCTAGCCTCTGAATAGATTTAAGGGGAATAAGTCGATGTAAGAGTGGGCAAAAGTAAACCTAGCACTCATATATATGAACAAGCTCGGTCCTGGAAAGCAGACTATTATGCAAAGGTGAGAGAGGCTATTCACCTCCAGGGGCACCAAGTATAGATGTTCAAGTTGCAAGTTAAAGAAAGAAATAACACAGTGCTATAGAATGTTATAGAATGTTTAGTACAAAGAAAGTATTGCATTTAAGGGCCATTACTGATGCTGTAAAGCAGCCTTAAACAAGAAAGTATAATATTTGGCTCTTAAACATGCGTGCTTCATTTCTAAATAAAATTTTATAAACATTAATTTCTGTTACATACCAAGGAAAATAGCTACAGTTTAAAGGGACTTAGCTAACATCATATATAAATGTTGGCATCAACTTCCTGGTCATCCCTTCGTGGTCCTCGAGTGCCCATCGTAGCTTCTTGAACTGGCTCAAGTTTTGATCTTGAACTTTATCACTTTTCCATGAACATCTATTGTAGACTTAGAGTCTATTCTACACACTGGAATATTTACGGGAACAACAAACAAGTAGGGAGTGAGAACCTCGGGTTCGCAGTAGGTATAGACATAAGGTGACATCATAAACATTCCAGCCGCTTCGGTTTATCATAAAAATATGAATGCATTCTAGAAAAAGTTTATTTTAAGTTTGAAATCACCTTTCTTGAAGCGGGTTATATTTTAGCAAACACTTAGCATATTTCAAGATAGATAAGGTAATAATGACAAAATAATTCATCATTCATAATCATAAAACATTACAAGGTCATGAGATGCTTCAATATGCACATGAACTTGACTTAATCCAAGTGCACTTAACTTTATATGTTTCTTTCTTTAATTTGCAACTTAATCTTGCCCTTTTGTACTTGGTCCCCTGGAGGTGAATGGCCTCTCTCATCTTTGAGTAATAGCTTGCTTTTTACGACCAAGTTCGTTCCTATGCAGGATTGCCAGGTTTACTTTCCTCGACGCTCCTACTGACTTATTCCCCTTCAATTTGTTTAGAGGCTAGCCCAAGTCTTAGATAGTATCGCTCTGGCCCACCTTAGCTAAGTCTTGCCATGCTTCACATGGTCATGCTAGCAGGGTCTATGCCATGCCTCACGTGGTAGCTCAGTAAATCTTTCTTGCAAGTTCTTGTAATTTTTATCCTTCTTTAGACATGATCATACATGCATATGCTATATGCATTCATCCATATACTTCATATTATACTTAAATCATTCTTACATACATGAATCTTATGAGCATAACATACAAATGTTTATAACATTCATATAATTCACATATTTTTGCCGGAATTTTGGCAGTATAGTGGATTAGGTTCGCTTCCACGTGAATAGTGCCGGCTCACACAGACATTTATTTGCAATAATAAGGTTAACATTGATGAGTTTTTACCGTAAGCCTCTTGAATTAGGATCTATCTAGGACTTGGACACAAGAAATATGATCAAATCAAAAACAAGTTTACGCAGAAAATAGGGCTCTAGACGTCTTGTTGAAACGGTTTCGTATCTCACGCTACAGACCTCAGAATTGAGCAATTCAAAAACGAGAAGAAAGATGACGTTCTGAAACTCAATTTAGACTCAAGAATCACCAAAAAACAATACGTATAACTCGAGATATGAGCAAGAGATAATTGAGACGAATTCTGGGAAAATTGATGCGAAATTGATGAAAAGGAAACAAGATAAGATGGCGCCACAAACCTAGTTTGATAAGCCAAGAAGGATCGCCACAAGAATTGGAGGATTCTTGATAAGATCAAAAGATGCAAGGAAGAACCCTAGCAGAGTAAAAGTCACAATTTGTGCAACATCAGCATTCTGCTCTATATTGATCTCCAAATATTTTAATACAAATCAGTTTAAGAGTTTGCCCCTGAGACTTAACAAAACTAAAAGCAAAACCCCTTAGCATAGGCATTACTGATATATTCCAGTGGTTAAGGAGACATATTCAGCCTCATGTGCTTGGGTTCTAATCCTGCTATAGATAGTTTATATTTTTTTTATCACAACATAACAATAGAAAAATAAATAAACAACTAAAGTCTTGCTAATTCATTTTGACTCTTTGGGCTCTTTTCCTCTCATTCCAAGTGGGTTATGCATGTGTAAACCCTCATATTCATATGTTGGGCTTCATTTTGATATTGGGCTTCAAACTGTGTTTGGGCTTCCAACAAGAAGATAATTACATGTTTGACAGCTTCTTGGGCCTTCTTTGCTCTAACTCTTGCCATGGGTCCTCCTAGGCCTTGTATTGGATCTTGGCCTTGAGTCTGGGCTTGGGCTTGGGCCTTTGTGTCCTCATCATTCCCTCCTTCTTGAGAAGCATTTGTCCTCAAATCTTGTAAGTCATCACCTGCATCATAGAGGGACAAGTCAGCCACATTAAAAGTAGCACTCACACCATACTCACCTGGCAAATCAATCTTACAGGCATTATCATTGAT
This sequence comes from Pterocarpus macrocarpus, assembly GCA_031439585.1. NCBI lineage: Eukaryota > Viridiplantae > Streptophyta > Magnoliopsida > Fabales > Fabaceae > Pterocarpus > Pterocarpus macrocarpus. Next base: position 39,494,691 of record CM062522.1, on the reverse strand, counting down.
CTTGGCCAATACTTGGAAAGGTCCATCTCCCCTTGACATTAGCTTAGACTTCCGTTGAGATGGAAATCTTTCCTTCCTAAAGTGTACCCATACCCAGTTACCTGGTTCAAATGTTTCCTTCCTCCTTCCTTTGTTTTCATATTTAGCATACCCTTCCATTTTCTTCTCAATTTGGGCCTTGATCTTCTCATACAACTTCTTGACATAATCAAATTTTTCTTGCCCAGACTTATCTTTCAATTAAGAAATGTTAGGTAAAGGCAATAAATCCAAATGAGTCAAAGGATTAAAACCATAAACAATTTCAAACGATGAAAGCTAAGTAGTACTATGTACTGCCCTATTATAAGCAAACTCAACATGTGGCAAACACTCTTCCCATTTAAATCCCACAGGCTTCTTGACTAGTTCATTTAGAGGTGCAGCAATGGTACTAAAATCCTTAACAAACCTCCTATAGAAACTAGCAAGCCCATGGAAACTTCTTACCTCACTCACACTTTTAGGAGTCGGCCATTCTTGGATTGCTTTTATTTTCTCTTTATCTACATGCTCTCCACTAGAATTAACCACAAATCCTAAGAACATAACATGGTCCTTACAAAATGTGCACTTTTCCAAATTAGCATACAATCTTTCTTTTCTAAGCACATGCAAAACAGATTTCAAATGATACAACTGCTCATCCAAAATTTTACTATATACAAGAATATCATCAAAGTAAACAACCACAAATTTCCCTAAAAACTCTCTCAAAACATGGTTCATCAATCTCATGAAGGTATTAGGGGCATTTGTCAAACCAAATGGCATTACTTTCCACTCATACAAGCCATACTTGGTTTTAAAAGCTGTTTTCTACTCATCACCTTCTCTAATCCTAATCTGATTATATCCACTTTTCAAATCAATCTTAGAGAAATAACAAGAACCACGCAGCTCATCAAGAAGATCATCTAACCTGGGAATGGGATGTCTGTACTTGATGGTGATGTTGTTGATGGCTCTGCAATCAGAACACATCCTCCAGCTCCCATTCTTTTTGGGCACCAATATAACAGGTACAGCACAAGGGCTCAAGCTCTCCTCAACCCAACCTTTGCTAATCAAGTCAGCAACTTGCCTTTGAATTTCTTGGGTCTCCTAGGGATTACTCCTGTATGCTGGCCTATTAGGCAACACAACTCCTAGAACCAAATCAATCTAATATTCAATGCCTCTCAATGGTGGAAGTCCTGGTGGTATCTCTTCAGGAAATACATCTTGAAAGTCCTGCAAAATAGATTCAACACCACTTGGTAGATCAAGGTTAGAAATAGAATTATAAGTAAGTGAAGTGACTTCCTTATTATATAGAATATACATGGATTTTCTTGCCAAAAAAACTCTCCTCACCTCTTTACTTTTCACAAAACAAAGCATTTTTCCTTTCTTTCTTTTCTCCACTTTCTTTTCTTTCTTTCTTTGAACTCTTTTTCTCTTTTAGCTCTCGGCCACTCTTTTCACCCTCTTTTTCATTTTCTTTTCTTTCTTTTCTCTCTTGCTTTCTTTTCTCTCTCATTGTATTTTGATCCTCACAAACCTCTCTAGGAGACAATGAAACAAGAGTGACCTTGCAGTCATTATGGACAAAGGTGTACTTGTTGGTGTGTCCATCATGGTGAGCTTTCTTATCAAATTGCAATGGTCTCCCAAGCAACAAATGACTAGCCTCCATAGGAGCTACATCACAAATGATCTTATCCACATACCTTCCAATGGAAAACTCAATTTCTACTTGCTTATCCACTTTTATCTCACCTTGCTCACTTAACCATTGTAACTTATAAGGTCTAGGGTGGGGTTTGGTCTCGAAGTTCATCTTTGTCACCATCCTAGCACTAGCCACATTTGTGCAACTCCCTCCATCTATGATCAAAGAACACAACTTCCCTTAGATAAGGCATCTAGTATGGAAAATGTTCTCTCTTTGGCTTCCTTCATCTTCTTTAGCTATCCCTCCTAGCATCCTCCTCACAATGAATAAATCTCCCTCAAGAACCTCTTCCTTTTCCTCACTAGATGGTTCAGATTGAGAACTCTCACTTGTGATTTCCCCATCATCTTTTAACACCATAACTTTCTTAGTAGGACACTCAGAAGCTATGTGTCCTCTACCCAAACACTTAAAACACTTTATGTCTCTAGATCGAGACTTGTTAGCCACTTCTTTGCCCTTGTTTTAGGTTGGTTGTGATGCTGCCCTTGGGTTCCTATTAGATGAAGTTCCCTCTTTCTTAAACCTCTCATTCCATCTAGAGTTATCATAATTTGAAGCACTCTTCCTCACACTTTTTCTTTTTAATTGTTGCTCCACTTTCATGGCCTGATGGACTAGGTCCTCAATCTCGCCATAATTTTGAAGCTCCACTACATCCCTTATTTCTTCATTCAACCCATTAAGAAACCTTGCCATAGTAGACTCCGTTTCCTCCTCAACATTGGCTCGGATCATGGCTATCTCTAGCTCCTTACAATACTCATCCACACTCCTATTACCTTGGGTAAGTCTTTGCAGCCTATTATGTAATTCCCTGTGCTAATGGGATGGCACATATCTCCTTCTCAAGACTCTTTTCAACTCCTCCCAAGTTTGCAACGTAGGCTCTCCATACCTCCTCCTTTCCTTTTGAAATTGATCCCACCACACCAAGGCATAATCTGTGAACTCTAAGGTAGCCAATTTAATTTTTCTCTCTTCAGTTAGGGTATGACAAGAAAAATTGTTCTACCTTCATCTCCCACTCTACATAAGCTTCAGGATCATTTTTACCCCTAAACGATGGAATGGTAACTTTTACTCCCTCATCTCGGTTTCCTTTTGGTTCTTCCTCATTTTCTCTCCTTCTTCCAGTGAGCCTCCTTCTACCTCCATCATCATCATGATGTCCTTGATTTTCTAGCTGGTCAGTTCTCTCATATAACTCCTCTATATGCTCCCTCATCATCCTTTCCATTTGAGTTGTAATAGCCTCCACCAATAATCTGTTGTTTCTCTCAGGATGAGGGTTACCATCACTACCTGTTCCTACCATAATTCAAGTAAAAAGAAAACAACAATGAAAGCAATAGGACCTCACCACACGTCTCACGTGTTTACACTCTTAAAGATGTATCACTTGTGTTTATTGCACTCAAAATTGGCTTTTATGTAATGTAACTCTCCTGCTTTTTTCCACTCTTCCTCTTGCTTAAGATTCTTACTAGATCAAATAATCAATTATCAAGAATCACTTAAGGGCAGCAAACACAAGACAAGAAAGATAAACACGGGCTCTATGGAAAACAAATATGAGACAAGACACAAGGTACAACTTAAGAAAATGAAAAAAAAAAAAAAAAAAAAAACAAACTCACAAGTTTAGGACAGCAAAGGTACAAACTTCAACTAAGAAGAACAAAGGATCACAAATTACTACAAAAAAAGATTAACAACCAAAGGAACAAGGATATCAACTTAGAAACAAGAAATAGATCAAAGAAACTTAGTTAAAAGAAATTTCAAGCCCTCTAAATCTAGAATTTTAAGATAGCTCAAGAACTCAATTTCTTGTTTTTTTTTTTACCAAATCAAGTTTCTAATGTCAACTTTAGTCACTTCCACTTTACTCCCTTTTTTTTTTTTAACTTCAATTCTATTTTCCTTCTTTTCCCTTTTTTTTTTTTTAAATATGAATGCAGAATTTTATCCTTCAAATCACTAACAATTGTGCAACAAATCCAAGCCACACTTGGTGTAAATTTCAGCACCAAATTAACCTCCAAACAGTTCCAATTCAGAATTTGAATTCCTTCAAATTAGGCTTCAAACAAGCAATTAAAATCAGGGTTTTATGAGTACCTACTTGCCAGCCAATGCAATGCCTCCTTGCAACCTTTAAGTAATAAAATTTCTATGATCACCCAAATAGCCCTTTTTTCCTCTGAATTCACTTCCACAACTAGCCCTAGTGACTAGCTCTGATTACCAAATGATGAGTTTTTACCGTAAGCCTCTTGAATTAGGATCTATCTAGGACTTGGACACAAGAAATATGATCAAATCAAAAACAAGTATACACAAAAAAATAGGGCTCCAGATGTCTTGTTAAAACGGTTTCATATCTCACGCTACAGACCTCGGAATTGAGCAATTCAAAAATGAGAAGAAAGATGACGTTCTAAAACTCAATTTAGACTCAAGAATCACCAAAAAACAATACGTATAACTCGAGATATGAGCAAGAGATAATTGAGACGAATTCTGGGAAAATTGACGCGAAATTGATGAAAAAGAAACAAGATAAGATGGTACCACAAACCTAGTTTGATAAGCCAAGAAGGATCGCCACAAGAATTGGAGGATTCTTGATAAGATCAAAAGATGCAAGGAAGAACCCTAGCAGAGTAAAACTCACAATTTGTGCAACATCAGTATTCTGCTCTGTATTGATCTCCAAATATTTTAATATAAATCAGTTTAAGAGTTTACTCCTAAGACTTAACAAAACTAAAAGCAAAACCTCTTAGCATAGGCATTACTGATATGTTCCAGTGGTTAAGGAGACATATTTAGCCTCAAGTGCTTGGGTTCTAATCCTACTATAGATAGTTTATATATTTTTTTATCACAACATAATAATAGAAAAATAAAATAAACAACTAAAGTCTTGCTAATTCAGATTGACTCTTTGGGCTCTTTTCCTCTCATTCCAAGTGGGTTATGCATGTGTAAACCCTCATATTCATGTGTTGGGCTTCATTTGGATATTGGGCTTCAAATTGTGTTTGGGCTTCCAACAAGGAGATAATCACATGTTTGACAGCTTCTTGGGCCTTCTTTGCTCTAACTCTTGCCATGGGTCCTCCTAGGCCTTGTATTGGATCTTGGGCTTGAGTCTAGGCTTGGGCTTGGGCCTTTGTGTCCTCATCAAGCATCATATATCATCATTCAGCACTTGATTTGCAATGCATTTAAGCTCAAATTGAAACTTATAGTAAGGTGACTAAATACTCCATGGGCAATTCTGGCTAATGTGTCTAGATATGCCTGATTTTACATTTTATACTATAAATTCTACTTAAGTTATTAAATTTTGAATTTTTACTATGTTGAAGCATTATTTGTCTAGTTTCTAGCCTCTTTGGTCCCATTAAGTTTTGATGAGTATAACTTAAGTTATTAGGGATTTACCTAGGCCTGTCCTGTACTAGGCAAATTTAAGCCCTGAAAACCTATATTATTTTAAAGCTAATTGAATTTTCATTTCCAAGACATTTCATTCCTTTTGAATAAGAAAAATTCAAGTTATGAGCTCTTGAATTTGGCTAACTTGAGCAGCTCTATTCTGGCCTAGTTAGGACAGGGGGCAACTTCAATGAATTACTAGGAGCAATAGGGATTTAATTTGACCCTGAAATTTTTATGAGATGTTGCTCTATGAGTAAAATTTCCAACAAAATTGGTTTCACTCAATTTGAAGTTTATAGGGCGAGTTATGCCATACACAAGCCACTCTAGTTAGATAAAGAGGCGGAAATCTAGGGTAAACTTCAAAAAATCATATCTTACTCAATACTAATCCAATGGCCTTATAATTTATATGGTTGGAAAGCTCTAAATGTCTAGTTTCATTTAAAATTAGTTTCATTAAATTTTGATGGCTAGGTGAGAGTCCGTACACTTTACAAGTACGGATGCTATAGGGTTTCTTAGTTAAACTCACTCTGATTGCCTCCCTCTTTGATTTCTTTCGTCAATCAATCCACCAAAACCCATTAAACATCCAATAATTCAACCAAGAACACTTATATAAACTCAATAAAATATCAATTACATGCATATAAATGAATTTTCCAATAGCCACCAGCTAGAAGAAATCAATTAAAAGAGGTGAATCCTACCTCAAATTGAAGCTTAAACTAGTGAGAAAGCAAGTCTTGAATGAAAGCATAGGGGAAGGGTGAAAAATCAAGGATGAAGAGAGGAAGATGAGGGAGAAAATGAGGGAGAGAGAACTCAGCCTTCTCATGCATGAAAATGAGAAGGAGAAATGAGGAATGTGTTTGAATCATAATATGTAGGGTGGTTGGTGGTTGGGTGGTTGAGGTTTGGCCACTCCTCCCCTATTTTTGTGGCTCCTAATGGCGCCACTTTGTGGGGTTAAATGGCTGAAGTCTCAACTACTCGAATAAGGGTTATATTAGTATAAATTTCTATTGACTTGGCTCTTACAGTTTAAAATACCGAATCTTTACCTATTTCCTTTAAACCAATGACACATTACTCATAACCATTTAAAAATTTTCTACATGTCTATTTTAAATTTTCCTAATCCTAATCTCTATAAAATTTACCTCTAATTAAGTTCTGATTAACTCTACATATCTAATAAAATCAAATAAATCGATTAACAACATAAATTAAATGTTTTGCCAGATTTCAAACATTACAATAACCTTCTTTAATTTTCTATATAACAAACTCAACTTTTTCTAACCCTAATGTTTATATTTCAATCCTAATCGCTCTTAATTTTCTAATGTAACCAATAAATTAAAAAACGGTGAAATCCAAACATATCTTGTTTCAAAATGTCACAATTTTGGCTTTTTGTAAGCCTAGGAGTATTTACTATCTTTTTTTTTCTGTAACTAATGGCATTTTCATAATTTGGAGTAAGTTTAGGGGCATCCCATGTCATTTCACAACTAAATACCTCTATGGGTCAATTGGTTGAGTTTTAAGTTTTTACGGTTCCACCACGTGACTCTGCTCCGTTTAAAGCCCTATTCCGCTAACTCTCCAGACGCAGGGATATAAATGTCATTTTTTAAAAAATGCTAAGGTTATTATGGAAATAACCTTGTGGGGTCAAAGCAAAATTTCTAAAAGTTCTAGCCAACACTGCAAATAACAAAAGTTCATAAGGGCACTTTTGTCATTTTTTAATTTTTAACATATGGCAGTGCCATATTTTTAATTGTAGTGTAACACTACCATATAATTTTGAGTGTGAGGATCGTTATGGCATAGCACTATCTAAGAAATTCTTACACTGTCTTAGGGGAATAATTTAAAGTTCCCATTATGCTATATTTTTTTTTAAGAAAATCGAGATGTTACAACACGAATCGCCATTAGTTGGAGCAACGGCTTCCTTCTCAGTGCCTGGATCTAGGGGTCCCAGCCATAAGGGATTTGGTGGTTCCAAGAGGCACGGATCTTGGAAGTAACTCACCGGTTCCTAGATGGGTGCCACATCGCTCAGATTGTTGTTGTGGAACAAAATTTTTAAATTTTGATGTGTTGGGTAGGGAACAAAGTTGCTATTGATTTATTATGGTGGAGCTGTTGGTTGCCATGGTGGTAGTGGATTTGGTGGTGTTGACCATAGATATGACATTGTGTTAAGTAATGGATGTGGTGATGCTAGGATTGAGGTGATGAACCTTTGGTTGTTCTCTATTTAATTGAGGAGTTGTTGTTGAATGGGTGTTCAAAGGTGTGATTGCTAGAGTTAGTAAGTGAGGGGAATGGGATATTGAAATGGAAATGGAAACATGATGATGGGTGAGTTCAAAAAATGAAAGCATCAAATAGTTTTGAAAATTAGGGTTGAAAGATCGAAAAGCTAAAAGCTAAGCTAAAGAGACTACTTGGCTAAAGATTTTCTTCTCCAATTCATTCCTATCAAGAGATGACATTTATGATGATATAAATAATTCTAGATCCTTCTACCCTTACACATGTCACTCTCATATACATTACACATGTTATCATTATATATTCACTCTAGAATATTCCTATTAGTTATTCTTTCCTATCATTAAGTGTGGTCTACCACATTATTAGGAAACTTTATGTTTTCTTTGAGGACGAAAAATGTTGTGGTTTGATCTATTTATAGTTTAATACCTTAGTTATCACATTAAAAAAAATGCAGTGAATGTGGAAAACATCAATGAACCACAATAGTCCAGATATTAAATTATGTATGGATAGTAGTAGAGGTAGCAAAGTAGGTCGACCCACCTCGACTTGCCGAAAGTGGAATGGGTGGGGGTAGGCCAAATGAAGAAGACAGGATCAACATTCTAGCCTACCCCGTTTAAGGATTTTGATATTTTTAATAAGTTAAATTACCTTAAAAAAATATTGAATGAAAAATTCACCTAAATATAGTAGAACAATATCCACATAAATTTTTTTAAAAAATAAACTTCATAATTTATATTCAAATTTAATCCAAACACAAACATAATAAACTAATTAGGATGTATAAATAATTTCACAAATAATAATTAACCATAAGTCCATAACATAAAATACACAAATTAACAAAGCATAATAATAATATAGTCTTAAAAATTCCCCCCAAAAATAAAACACCCTAGCCTACAAACCCAACCTACACAACCTCGTCTTAGCTCGTAAGTTAGACGGGGCAGGTTAGGCTAAAAATTTTGGCAGACCAAATATGTCAATCCAACCTGCCATTTTTTGTAAGTTTGGCAGGTCAACACAATGGGTTGAGCCCATATTGTCATCTTTAGATCATAGCATAACTTTTTTCTTGCTTCAAGAACATTAAGAGTTTCTCTCTTTCAAGCACTCCAATTATCATTTGACATGTATAAAAGTATTTTTAATGTTACATGCACTTTTATTATGATCTCTACCACATTATATTACAATCATGTCAAATGCTATGCGTGGAATGAAAATATGCAATCGGCTAAATCTCTAAGAAGAAACTTATCCGAAAAATAACATCCTAAAGATTACCAATATTCAGATGATTAACACTAAAGAAGGTACTCTACTCCTTAGCAAATGGACTCCTCAAACAACTCACGGGAGCAAGCCTTTGAGCAAGATCGGTCAACGAAGAATTGAATAGAAACTTGAACTTTTATTAATCAGTCATGAGTTCATACAAAACTTGGAAGATGAACAATGAAACTAAAGAAATGACATAAAAGTAAAAATAAACTGAAAAATAGAAAATAGAAGCTGATAGTTAAAATGACATGATGTGTGTAACACCCTACTAATTTAATGTTATGCTTAAGTCATAGCATTCAATTTAGTAGATCGTATTCTACTGTTAATGTTACGCTTAAATTTCGTGATTTGTTTTACAAGCTTGATCGACGGCCTATTTGCTATATAATAGATATGAATAGCATTATACAACGTAATACAATTTAATATAACACAACAGAAAAGATACGAATAAGTGGCATATTACCAACTGTATATGTAGATATGTAGGCTGGAAGCCAATGCTTCAATCTATACATATATATACTAGAAGCAGATGAAGTAAAGATACAGCAAAATGCCTATTGCTAGAAAGCTGAGACGGAACTAGCAGAGCCGATCAAGGCTAGTCCAACGAGTCCAACAAGGAAACCTGGTGAAGCTACAGGACTGGGATCTCAATAAAAGGAGTGGTCGTTGAGCCTCTCTTGATGTCTGAGAATGATGCGGAAAATATAAGACGGGGTGAGAATTTCAAGAAATTCTCAAGAGGGTTGGTGCATAGTGATTGTCAGCGTCGCCACATTACATTCTCGCTGCCTCGGTTTTATTTAATTATAAAAACATGTGTTCAGATCAAATATCCGCTTTAACGAGTTCAATAAAATATCTGGTCCGAGGCAAGGTTCAATTTTAGTTTAGATGGCACAAGAAATAAAATAGGTTACTAACAATGGCATGTAGAAGGATAAAATGTAATGACTAAGTAAACAAAAGTGAATAAATATAGTAGACGGCTATAACATCTTGACATAACTATTTCATGCAGTTATGCATTCATGTAATCATGCAACTCATACTTGAACTTTCCTTCTTAAACTTTTCATTTCCTTTCATCATTTTTCCATCTCTTGGTCCCCTGGGAGTTCTTGGCCATTTAGACTCCTGGGTAATAGTCTGCTTATCGTGATCGAGCTCGTTCCTATACAGAAGTGCCGGGTTTACTTTCCCCGACGTTCCCACCGATCTATTCCCCTTAACTTCTTATCCGGGGCTGGCCCAAGTAGTATGGAACTTTCTTAATAACATGATTCTTAATACACTTTCATAACATTTCTTGAAATGCACATGTAAGATCATGGAATTCATAACTTGTGCATGGATTCTACCGAAATTTTGGCGGCATAACGGAACGTGTCCGCTTCCCCGTGAATAGTGCCAGCCAACCAGTACATCATTTTATCACAAAGAACACAATATCACATTTATACTTCAACATTACACTCATATCAATATCAAATTAATCAAAGCAGAATTCCTGCCCCAGCATGTTCAACCAACCCGGTTTTGATAATTCAAACCATAATTTCTATTTAACTCATTTGGACCTCAAATTTAAGCATGTTAAAGTGTTATGTGTCTACTTTCTAACCTTTTTGGTCCCATCTAATTTTGGTTTCTCTAACTCAAGATATCTAGATTTTATCCCGGCATGCCCAGTGGCTTGCCAGAATCAGGCAACTAAAAGTAAAATCCACTAAAAATCGAAAACTGACTCAAATCATACGAAATTGGTCTCTTATTAAAGTAACAGAACAAAGTTTCATTTGCAATAAGTTACATTTCATTTAGATTAGTAGGGCTCGAGTTATAAGCCTCGCATTCTGACCCTCCTAAACTGCCCTGTTCTAGCCCGGTGTGGACATAGGGCAAATTGCTTGGGGCACTGAGAGCAATTGGGACCTTATCTAATTATGAAATTTTTATGGGACATTATGCTATGTGTAAGCTCTCTAACAAAGTTGGTTGCACTCATTTTCAAGTAGTATGGGTCGAGTTCTATCCCAAACAAGCTAGTCTGCCCAGATTCAGAGTCAGAACCCTAGGTTGAAATTCAAAAATTCATAACTCTCTCATTTCTAACCCAAAAGCCTTATATGATATATCTATGGAAAGCCCTAGATGTCTAGTTTCATATAAAAATGGTTTCATCCAATTTAATCGGTTGTAGGCGGAGCCGTACACTCCGCCGTACGAACTGCCGAGGGTTTTTGATTCTCTAACCCATCAGCTCTTGCTATTTTCATGGTTTCTTGCTTCCACTTCGGTTTTAATTAATCAAACAGCCCAAAACCAATCACATATCATCATAAACATTCATTTAACACATCAAATAGGATGAGAATAATTCCAGCCCAGCCAGCCAAGTACATGAATTTGATGCAAGAAATCAGAATTCCTACCTTTAACCCAAGTATTTGTGCTGGATTCTTGAGGTGTGGGTGAATAAAGCTGGATTTGGCTTGAGTTTTTGGGTGTGTGAGTAAGAGAGAAAGAGAGCTGAAAGGGGGCAGAAAAGTGGCGTGAATGAGGGTTTGATTTGGTGATAAAGGCAGCAGAAAATCTGACCACTTGATGGTGTATAGGTGGCTTCCTTCTTGCAATTTGATTGGTCTAAATTGCTTGGCTGAAATTCAGCCAGCCTCCTTCACTTTGTATGGCCTCCTTTGCGCCATTTAGGGGGCTTAAGTGGCTGAGTTCTCAGCTGCCCTTAAAGTAGGAGTAAATGGGTTGAAATTCTATTGGTCTGTTCCGACAGTTTAAAATACCGTAAAGTTACCGATTTCCTTTAAACCGGTAAATCGGTTTTCAATAGAAAGTTTATGAAACCTCCTATATTCTAACTTAATTCTCTCTTATCTAAACTCAAGTTATTGCTAATTAATTGAGTTTAATTAATGGTTTAACTGAAATCTATTTATTCTCAATTATTCGATAAAATCGAATAATTAGGCGAAAAACGGTGGATGTTACATTACCACCCTCCTTAAAAAAAATTTTGTCCTCAAAATTTAGTACCTGAGAATAGTTCAGGATGCTCCTTCCTCATATCTGATTCTAACTCCCAAGTGTAGTCCTCAGCATCTCCTTTTCCCCATGCTACTTTTAGTAGCTGCACGGTCTTGTTCCGAAGTTGTCTGGTACTTCTATCTACGATCCGTGCTGGTTGTACGCGGAAAGTCAGGTCCTCTTTTAACTGTATTGATTCAGGTTCTAGGAAGTGTGTGGGGTCAGGTTGATATTTTCTGAGTTGAGAGACATGAAAAACATCATGGAGGTTTGATAGATGAGGAGGCAAAGCGACTCGGTATGCAATTGATCCGATTCGCTTCAGGATTTGAAAGGGACCAATGAAACGAGGATTTAGCTTCTTGACTTTGATCGCTCTGCCAATCCCTGTTGTAGGAGTAACCTTCAGAAACACGTGGTCTCCTTCTTGAAATTCCAGAGGTTTCCTCCTGGTGTCCGCGTAACTCTTCGGCTGGCTTTGGCGGCAAGCATCTTGCCCCGTATTTTCTTAATCTGCTCGGTGGTCTGCTCGACTAAATCAGGCCCCAATAAAGTTGATTCTCCTGTCTCATACCAGCACAAGGGAGATTGGCACTTTCGTCCATACAATGCTTCATAAGGAGCCATGCCGATACTAGCGTGATAGCTATTGTTGTACGCGAATTCGGCCAACGGTAAGTATCGATCCCAATTTTCGCGTTGCTCCAGTATATAAGCTCGTAGCATATCTTCAAAGGTTTGAATTGTCCTTCGGTCCGCCATCTGTTTTGTGGGTGGTATGCGATTGCTTAAACCATTTCGCGACCAACGCCTTCTGCAAGGCTCCCCAAAACCGAGAGGTAAACCTTGGGTCTCGATCAGAGATAATAGTTGAAGGGGTCCCATGCAACCTTATAATCTCTTGAATGTACAGCTGAGCTAGCTTTTCCAGTGGATAATTTGCTCGAACGGGTAGGAAATGAGCAGATTTGGTTAATCTATCCACAATGACCCATATCGCATCATATCCTGCTGATGTCCTTGGTAACCCCATTATAAAATCCATGGAGATACTCTCCCACTTCCATTCAGGAATTTCTAAGGGTTGTAACATCC
>CM062522.1:39357350-39481242 GCA_031439585.1 Pterocarpus macrocarpus | reverse complement strand
GTATATTATCTATATGTTCTTTGACCTCATTAAGCTTCAGCCCACCTGAACTATGTGACAATTCTTCTAACACTGATTCATACAGACGGGGCAATGGAAACATTTCAGTTAACAATGCCAAAGCAAGGCAAACAAAGAAAGAGGAATGGCCTGAAAAGGAGCCAGTTCAACCAACGCTAAAGAGACACACTGAAGCAAAACCCTGTCTTTAAAATCACCACCCGACTTATTGAATCTCAACGTCATAGAAACCAAATCACTAACTAAAGCTTCCATCCAAACAACTGCAGAAGTCCTCATTCTACAGACAATGTCCAATTTCACACCACTTAATGCAGATCTATTTGCCACTCTCAAAACTCCAGCCGCAGCCATGAAAACAGCAAATGGAGCATAGTTTTCCTTAGAAGACCCAAAGGTTTCTTGGAGAAAAACATGTATTTTATCCAAAAACTGGAAATTGACCAGGTTTGACATAACCCAATCAATCAAATACAGAATCATGAGTCCATGAAAAATACTACCTTGAGGCCCATCTTTCTTGCCCCAAATTTCAAACAGCAAATCCAATATTGTAATATAATGAACAGTCACTGAAGATGATAGAGCATACCCAATTCCAGCTAAAAGATCAGGCAAAAGTTCTGTAAATGAACCAAGTAACTGACATTTCTCTTTCAACAGTCTAGAGAATAAGTCCAAGCAGATTGTTTTAGTGCTTTCAGATATAGAAGGCACAAAAGAAAAGGCACCGAATAGGAGAATACCTTCAGAGAAGAAGACAGCACTGTTTCCAGAATCAAAGTTAGAAGAGAAGAGGTGAGAGAGAACATCCACTGCTGAATCAACGACAGCAGAAGTTGGCTTGGAAGCCTTTCGCACCCATATGTAAAGAAGCCTAAAGAATAGAGGATACGATTCATAAGGAAGGGAAACGTTCGAAGATGAAAGAAGGCTGAGGACAAGTCTTGCTTGGGGGTCAGCAACATGGAGAGATGTTTGAGAATTAACGAGGGATTTAAGATATTGCAGATGATGATGACCAAACGATGAATACTGAAGGGAGCCCCGGAGCTCAGCCCATGCCTGAATGATGGCTCTGGCAGATGAGGAATAAGACTTCTTAGGGCCGAATTTGTTAGGATCACCACATTTGCTCTTTAGCCACTCCTCGAGGAACAAGATGTCAGGTTGCATTGACATCATATTATCTAGCACTGCAACAACAATAAAATTATAATTACATGGCTATTTATCATATTTTCCAACATTAGCTATAACCAATAATGGTTTTCAATGAATCTATGGAAGGAAGGATGTCATTCCCTCTGCCATGTCCAATTTTTGTTTAATATTGCATTGATGTTTACGCAGGTTCTACCAATCAGCAAAGCCCCTTTGACATACATGATGATAAGTGGGAGGTAAAAGCATGTGAATGGGTTGGCTACTGAATTTTCTATCCCCATCCCCATCACACTTTACAATTTTACCACACTCCCTCAGTTCCCCCAACCCCAAAATGATGTACCCAGCCTAGCAACACAGCCCTTAACAAAGGTGCAAGGAAATTCCATAAACAACATAAAGACGAACGGAGAATAATAATCAAGACTCAAAATCAGGAATAAGTTCAGGCAAAAGAATACAAAGGAAAAGGTAAGGGGGGAAGAAGAAACAAAAATAAAAATAAAAACAAAAAAAACAAAAACAAACCATAATAGCGACAGGCTCCAGTTGTGGCAGTAGTGGTTGGTGTTGATGGGGTTGCGGATTGACAGTTTGTGGTTGATGTGAAGGCTTGTGGTCGCGACTGTGGAAGGGATTGTTGAGGCTTTAAAGTGTGGGCTGTTAGTGGAGGGAGGGAGACGACCGTGTTGAGGGTGGCTGTGAAGGGAGGGTAGGCGAGCTTGTGAAGGGGGCGTTCAGCAGCGGTCTGTGGTGGTAGTGAAGTAGGCAAGGTCGGCGACTGCGGGACGAGCGGCTAGGCAGCAAAGTAGCTCGCTGGCGTTTGGTGAGGTGGGACGTGCACCAATGGATGGAAGAAGAGGTGAAACAAGAAGAAACGGTGAAGGGTGGAAGAAGTCGACACCCTTCTTTTATTATAGAGTGAAGGCACAAATTGGTTTCTATTGATTTTCATAGTGGATCAATTAATTTTTATTTTTTAAAATATTAGATAAATTAATTTTAATAAAAATAAATTAATTAATTAATTTTTAATCTTTTTAAAATTAGACCATTTAATCACTAGATAAAAAGATTAAATAGTCAAATTTTGAAAAAATAAAGGAATTAAATTATCTAATTTTAAAAAAATTAAAAATTAACTTATCTATTTATTTTTGTTAAAAATTAATTTTTTTGATATTTTATAAAATTAAAGAATAATTTATCAATTTATTTTATTAAGTAATAATTTATTCTACCTAAAAATGGATAGAAACCAATTTATCATTTTTTTTATTATATTCTTAATTTTTATTAGCACATGCTTCTCGGAGGCCAAAAGTAGCAAGTAAATTAGTCTTAAAAATAAAAATAAAAGAGAGAGAGAGAGAGCTTTGTAATACCTCACTATTAAAAAGGAGAATTTTTCAAGAATTTCTAAAATAAATTGATAAGTAAAATTTATAAATAAGTTAAATTAACTTCTAATAAAAAGTAAAATAAAACAAATAAATATTTCAAAAATATTGAGAAGTGACTACTTGATTTTATATTATTATTTTTAATAGTGAGAAATCACGTGATATATTTTTTTTTAAGAGACCAATTTATTTGGCATTATTTTTTATAGGGATAACATTTGGGATTTGCTTTAAATTTTTTGGTGAAATCTTTGATACCCTTAAACTTGGAGGGGGTATTAGAACCCTTTCAACTTGTACCAATTATACAATTACACATGTAAAAATAAATCCTAGTTAGATGATTACGTAGCTAAAATTTATTATTTGCAAATTTAATCCTCATAAATTCATATTTATCCATGGACTTAATAATAATTAAAAGAATATTTGAAAATCGATTCAACAAAAATAACAAAAATTGAATCGTAGAATTTTTTTTTTTTTGGAGAGAATTGAATCCCAAAAAGTTTCTCCTCCAAATTTTCATATATTCTCTTTTCACTATGTTGATAACATGCCGCTACTACTTTCTTCACCACTAGCGCTGCCGACGTCCATTGCCGCCGCTAGCAATAGTTGTGACTAGCGGTCAATCCGTCAATGGCTCTCACTGCTCCACACTTTCCTAGTTTCCTTTACCACATCCGCCACCATTCTTTATCAGTTCATTGCTTTTGCAATTCTTAGGATTTTGGTTTGCTTGTGTTTGTCTAGGTCATTATTTCTTTAGAAAAAGGAAAAAGCATACTTGCACTATGATAACATAGAGTAATGATAGCTAGATTGCTATACAAGACAATGAGGACACAAGAATAGAAAAAGACAGTGCCAAAGAAAAAAAATGAAAGAAAAGTGGGAAGGTTAAATGGTGATAGATCAAGTATCGATTTTAACTCCCCTGGAATTAAATGGTATTGGTAACAAATCCTATATTACAGTTTCATAGAGCAGATTGGTGGCAATCAAATAGCTGAAAATCACTAAGCATACAGTTGACTAATTCTAATATCTATACGCCTTATCATCTATACATCTATACATATTTAAAAAAAAAAATAGAGGAATAAACAGTTATTTTCTGCCATTTATCAATCAATGGGAGCATTTCTCTTTAGTCAAGGATAAAAACTTACTAATTTAGGAAATAATTAACCATCAAATATAATCATTAAAGTAATTTATGATTATGTATAAATTCCAGCCAACCCATATGAGGTTCAATTTATCCTTAGTGGGTTTAAAAAATGGATAATGACGTATTGAGCCTAAAACATTAAAACATAGGAGTGGTATCCAACCTTGAAAAATGAATATTGCATAGGGTTTTTAATATTTGGTGTTGCTCTTTCATTTATTTATATTTTTGAGCACATATCTCCTCTCTCACGATGGTTCTTCTTCAAAAGGGTATATGAGAAGTCTTAAGTGTTGATTTTTTTTCTTCCAATCTAATCCCTCTTTGTGTCAATACTGCCACTCTTGCCTTTGAATGATTGAATGATAAGTATGAAATTAATGAACGGTTTGTGGGATTGGGCAATTTATTTGGAATATCATGGGTTAGTGTTTCGGTTCTTCAACAAAAGCATGTAAATTGGTAAGAGATCTTAACTCTTCTATATATAGGTGCCCTTTTTGTTTTGTATGCTATACTCACACTATTGAGCCCTTATTTTGAAAGGCATACTTTTTAGTTGTTCCTTTTGCATCTGTTTGTTACTTCTAAACATAATCTCAATGGCCAATCATTGTGACCCTCTTGAAAAAATTACTCTTGTAAAGGAGTGCTGGAGGATCAAGTTTTAATAATCCAGAATCTATTAACAGTCTTGAAATGGTTACATTGATGAATTTGTATGTTTTCCTATCCTATAGGCTAATTGTAAATGTTTAATTTATCTATATTTTAGTTTGAAATCTTATTTTTTGAACTGCTTTTTTTAGGGCTGTACCATGCATGCCACGGTTAGGAAGACTTTAGTCTATAAATTTAAACCACTAATTTCAGAGGGACAAGTTTACATAATGGCTTACTTTAGTGTGGGTAGAAATACAAGAAATTTCCATATCACCAGACATGAAGTTCGTCTCAACTTTCAACTTACAGCCACTATCAGACCATTTAAAACAAAATCAATTCCAACTTATGCGCTAAAGTTGTAACCTCCTGAGCTCTGAGGGTAGACCAGGATAAGAGGAAGCTCGGGCCTAAGGCAAGAATAAAATTGTAAACAAGTAACTCAGAGAAAGAGAAAGGACAAAATTGTAATTTTAATATTATAATGGTAAAGTTGTAATTTAGGCCTTACAGTTGCCGAGAGGGGCATTCGTAAAAAAATCCCAATTCCAAGATTTTGTGAGTCCCACGACAGTAGTAAATAATTAAAATACATGTAATAACTTCAAAGCTGAAACTTTCTACTCACAATTTCGGATAAAAGTGTGAGATTACTTGCATTATATATATAATATCTCAGGTAGCTCAGATTACCCGAATTAATAGCCAAACACCTTGAATTCAACCTCAAAGGTCATATATTGTCTTTAGGCATAACAAATCCAAGGGAATAAATCCTATAAAGACTAGATAGACATATCTTGAGAGCAGTCAAAGTATGTGGCCAAACATGAGGCACACTAGTCTTAATTAGTGGATTTATCACCACTATTATCGTCTCTTTTTCCATCTTCTTCCTCAAAAGCTCTGAAGAAAATTGCCTTATTAACGATGCCTTATAATACAAGAACCGAGTTTGTAGGAATCTATGTTACAGGATAGGATAAATATCAGTTAAAAATTTCAGAATATGTGGCTAGATGTTAGCCACCTAAACCCTCTTGGTGGTCACATGGAGATCACTCAAATTTCAAGCTTAAAAAATTTTAATTTGTGTTTCATATCCACCAATAGAATTTAAGCCACCAACTTAACAAACAAGCCAACATTTCTTCCCTTTTTCTCTTTCAAAACTTTGGGTAGCCCCCAGTCTCTCCATCTCCATTTTCTTCTTCAAGACCTCCATAGCCATGAACTTCAAGCTTATGGTTGATGGCCTTCTTGACCTCAAAATACCTTGCTCTTTTTATGAAAATTAATCCTCACATTCTCTTTTATCAAACCCTTCTATCAATTTGATGATCAAGCATCAAGTGGCCCATCTCCATATGGGCTACTGCCATGAGGGAGGAAGAAGGCTAAGAGTTATTCTTGGCTCTCTTGCTTGGCTTCAAAAATCTTTAAATAGGTAGCTCAAATCCTTAGCTTTATTGTCTCTTGGGGTTTTGTGGTTGTTTGGATTTCCTTGTACCATCCTTAATTTATTCTTGCATAGCGGTTATTATGGCTCTTTTCTAGTGATTTAAGATAGGGAAACTTGGTTTAGGTGGAAGAATTTATCAAAAAATCAAGAAAAATACAAAATAGAGAAGTTGTTGAGGGAAACCCTAGGAACTATCCTAATAGCAAAGCTCATATCTCAACCTATAGAACTTAAATTTTAGTAAAACTAATTTTAGATAAAACTAAGTTTAAAGATGAATCCAACCATATAAATTATAGGTCCATTGGACTTGAAATGAAATAGTTATGATTTTTAGAAATAGGCTGATAGAATTCACTCTCTATCTTAGCCAAAGTGTGATGTGAAAGGTATAGCTTGCCCTATATAACTTCAAATTAAGTGCAACCAATTATAGAGGATTGTGTCCATAAAATTTTAGAGTCAAATCATGAGTAGATTGCTCCCAGTAGTTCTTTGAAATTGACCTATGTTCTATCTAGGTTGAAACAGAGCAGCTCACTTGAGGAGCTTATAACTCGAGCTCTACCTATGCAATTAAAATGAAAATTATTAGGATTGAAAGAGGGTCCAAATAGGTATATTATGGTAAAACTTTGGACCAACATAATGTAAGATGAATTTTTAGTGATTTTCCAAGTTCAGGTGTGCAAGTCTATCCTGAAATGAGTCAGCCTTGAGTAAAACCCTAATATTTTAAGTTATACATCTCAAAATTTAGTAAAACTAAAAAAGTTCAAAAGTAGACTAACAAGGCTACAATCTAGTCAATTTCTAGATTAAAATAAATTAAAATAAAATTTTAGTGTAATTTAGAATTTCAAGGCAGATTTAAGGAAAACATGACCACTTAAGGTATTTATGACTTAGAAGTCCCTTAAACCATGAGAAATTCAATAGCATGAGTATATATGCAAAGTCTATTCAGAAGAAGTGTTGCGTTAGTATCTTAATTATGATGAATGTGATTACTATGACTGGTTGGTTAATTGAATATTCTATCTATTTTGGGACCCTCCATGTTTCAGCTGTCATGCTGGCGAATTTTCGGCAGAAGTATATGAAGCTGAGTATTTATGTGTTATATACATAGTGTAACACCCTAATAAACCCATACTACGCTTAAGTCGTATTACGGCGTTTTATTAGTTGTTACTTATGCTCGTGGGACACTAATCTTTGCTTGAAATTAAGTTACGTGGAAAATACGATAAGATTTTTCTTTGAAATACGCTGCCGCTTGCAAAGATTTTGAAAAGTAAAGCCTTGAACGAGAAGCTAGACAGAGAAAGAGCGTGTCGCATAAAATACGTACTTCAATATCATAAAACAAGAGAAAGGTAAATGAATAGTAATTCACAAAATACATTGCATTATGTAGCAAAATCATTACATCGATATCGGTTCATAATATATAGACATACATATATATATCAGCATTACACCAAAGGAGGCTCATGGTCGGGCCATGGTCCAAATACTATATACAAACTAAAATCAACATCGTTCATCACAAAAGAGATGAATGAAGATGCAGAGCTACGGCGACGACAAGTCCACATCAGCAATCATCTGACATCCCACATCATACGCCCGCCACGATGTCGTGGATCCATGCTCTGCTCCACCGGATGCGCCATCGAGATCTGGTGATGATATGGGAGAATAACTAGGGTGAGAAATGGAATTTCTCAGTAGGACTCGAACCCGACACGAAAGTGTCATCGTCATCGTCCCAGCCACTTCGGTTTTATTAATGAAAATAGTGAACATTCATAAGGTTTCGTTCTTAGGTTTTCGAAAACATGAATATCCGAAGTGGATTCAATTTTAACATAATCTCTAATTATTTACATCATAACATACATGGGCACAAGTATAATCATATAAAAATGCATGACTGTGCTATAAATTTTTCTTAACTTCTTCCTTGCTGTGGTTTAGACCGAGGTCCCTTTTCTTTTCTTAACTTAACTTTATCTTTTCACCCACTAAACATAAGTGGTAATGAGCTCATCATACCGTGCCGCCACCATAGAATTTCGGTACTTACACTAGCTGGGTCATGCCATGCCTCATGTAAGACCTATCCCCTATACTCACACTAGCTGGGTCGTGCCATGCCTCATGTGAGTCGTGGGTGAGGGGAAACTTAAATTAGGTCACCTTCCCTTAGTTTATCTTTTTCTTATTAAAGCTTATGATGCAAAGTTATTCTAATTCTCTTCCACATTTAGGCGTTACGTATCGCCGTCCCAAATGTGGTCCCTTTATTAATCACCTCTGGCGTTACGTGACGCCATCCCAGGTGTTCATATTTATTAGTCTTTTCGTGTTTAGCATTAAGCATCATATTATCAACGTATCATATTCATATCATCATGATTCATCATAATATCGTCATCATATCATTATCATCCTTATCATCATCATAACACTATCATATCACATCATCATCATCATATCACATCATCATCCTCATGATCATCATCATATCATATCATAATCATCATCATCATATCATATCATCATCATTACTCATCATCATCATAGCATCATGCTTTCACATAAACATAGGCATATTCTCAAGCAAAGTTTTATGAGCTTACTAAGTAAATTTGGTGCAAGCTTTTAATTGAGATTGCCTCTTGTGTAAACTTCTTTTATTAGGCTTAGTGCCAATTTTATCTATTACCCTTTTTGACACTTTTAAGTTGAATTATGAAGGTTTTTCCAATGCTTAATATAAGGGTATTAATGTCTTAAAGCTTATTTCTCCTTATTCTTTAACTTTTACCATAACCAGTTTTACTTTTACGGTGGGGCAGTAACTTCAAAAATTCACCATAATTTCATCTTTTACTCTTTTATTTCGAATTTTGGTATGCTTATACTTCTCTGAGTCTATTTTTAAACAAAAGAAGCCCCACTTAAAAATTCATTTTGTAGCTTGAGTTATGCATATTTTATTCTGACTGTTCAGTTTCTAAGTTCACTCCCAGTACAGTGGATTGTTACTTCTCATTATAATTACTCAGAAGGAATCTGAGAAAACTGTTTTATGGGTTTGTTCTTCTATGTCTTAGCTTTCAAACAAACTTGGTCTCACTCAAAAATCATTTTTGTAGCTCGAGTTATACACATTTTAGTGTAGACTGCCCAGACAGAAACCAATCCGAGAACAGTCCACTTTGAAAAATCATAACTCACTCATTTTAACTCCGAATCTTATGTATTTTATATGTATGGAAAGCTCTTTGAGTCTAATTTCATAGAAAAATAGTTTCGTTCCATTCTGAGTTTTGTAGCAATAAATATACCGCACGCTTTACAGACTGCCAGAATTCCAGATTCACTAGTTTTTAAGTTTTTCACTTCAAGCTTATGAAGAAATTGTTATATCACTTCAAATCACCATTTTCATGTTTTAACTCATCATCACATTCAAAGTTTGAGTCACCAAATCAGTATTTTGAACCAAAATAAAGCAAGATACATAAAAACCATCATACCACAAAATCTCTTTTCAAAACAACATTTTCATCAAGGCAAGAACACTCATAAGGCAAGATGTGGTCATGAGACCTTGAAGCAAGTCCTAAAACCACCTAGCTATGAAGAGCTTAGGGATTCTAGTTCTTGAAAAACATATGGAGAGGAAGGGTTAGAGTCACTACCAATTGGATTTCTTGAAAGCTTGAAGAGAAAGAAAGATGTTGGAGATGGCCTCCTTCTCCTTGAGCTTGATAGTGAGGCTTGTGTATGAGTGGCTTTGTTTCTCCAAGGACCAAAAATGGTAGTCCTTGAAGGGATAGTGATGGTGGTGATGGAAATGGGGTGAGGAGTAGTAGAGAGATTGGAGGAAGAATAAGGAAGATTGAAAGAAGAAGAGAGTGGGTATGAGACTTGGAGAGAGGAGAGAGGAGAGAGCTTTGTGTGTATTCTTGAGAGAGGAAATGAAAATGAATTGAGGAGAGATGGAGGGCTGAAAGTGGCGCACAAATGGGGAGAAAGGTGATGTAATTTTTGCTTCTTACACAAGCTAGGGAGTGGGAAAAACCATAGGGCAAAAGAGTATGTTGTGTTTCCTTTGAGTCTTGGCAATTGGGTAAAGACTATGTAGTGTTTTTGTCAAGTGGTTAAAAGCATGAGCTCTCTTAGGATTGGGCATTGGATGGCTAGGATCACACCAAGTGTCATGATCTTGGTGAAGAAGAGTACAACTCTTGTCATGACTTAAGGAAGCTACTAATATGGACTCTTGATCTAAGGGTGCATGATGAGAAGGCAAATGGATGGTTGGATATGGCTCTTGCCTTGACTAAACTTTTAAACCATAATTAAAGAGAAGTTCTATAAATTTTTACCATTGTTACAATTGTCTAAATGCTAATTAATCCAATTGGTTTAATCATACATTAGCACATTTTCAATTGTTGACTTTCACTTATCTTGTTGACTTGCCTTTAATTTACTAAGCTCTTGCTCATCGAGATTAGCCGATTAATTCTCAGTTAATCGTTAACCTCTCTAATTAGTCAGGATCACTGAACTAATTAGCTTAGACAAAAATTGGGGATGTTACACATAGAAATCATATATGCAAGAATGTAATTTAAGTACAATATGAAGCATATGCATAAGTGCATATAGCATCCTTAGGCATGACCATGTATGAAAATGAAAATGGTAACAAGAACTTGCAAGATGTATCGAGCCTCCACCTAGTAGTGGGTTAGGGCAATACTATATGAAATGATCACTTGGGCTAGCCTCTGAACAGATGTAAGGGGAATAAGTCGGTGCAAAACTCGACGAAAGTAAACCTAGCACTCATATATAGGAGCAAACTCGATCTTGGAAAGCAGACTATTACCTAAAGGTGAGAGAGGCTATTCACCTCAAAGGGAACCAAGTACAGATGTTCAAGTTGCAGAAAGAAATAACAAAGTCAAGTGCACTTGCATAATTCGAGTATTTGCATTAGCATATGCATGTTTAAGTATTTTATTATGTTGAAATGCTATCATAAGTATGGTTGCAATTTTATGTTGTTACTGCCATTATACTTGTCATGAAACATGCCAAGTGATTGTTAAAAATATAACTCGCTTCGAGAAATATATTTTCAAACTTAAAATTGAACCAGTGACTGACGCACACTATCGCAATGCACTCAAATAGACTAGGTTTTGAACAAAAGAATGTAGTAATAGGTGCAAACCTAGATCGTTTCCCAAGGAATTACTCTAAATTTTGTGAATACATTAGGATAACCAAGGTTGGAGGGTTTTCATTAACAAGAATTCAAAAATCTAATTGAAATAGAATTAAGGACAGCTGCAGAAAAATCACTTGATTAAGGATCAACTTAGGAAATTCATTCACATCAATTAGAATTCGTCATAGATTCACAAGAAGCATTTCGCATTCAATTCCATTCCATTAATTTCAAATTAAACACAAGAAGATCTTCAAGTTTTTAATTCAATTTTAACCTAATTCCCAAATCTGAGATTAGCCTCTATTTAAATCTAATCCAATTCGAATTAATTAATCCAAATCTAATTAGGATTCAATTCTGAAACAAAGAATTCTATTCTAATCAGAATAGCTTCATCAAGCATTGATCAATATTTGAGAGACAAAACGAAAAATCAGAATTGTAGAGAGAAAGAGAAGAATAGAAACTGAAATTGAATCTAATTAAACACTAAACCTTCGAATCCATGCATTGAGTGATGAATCTCCTAAGCTGAAAAGAAAATTCAGCCTTCCATCTCCATGGACAAATAAAACAAAAACGTCCAAAAAATATCAAAACCAAAAAAATAAAAATAATGAAAACTTACTTTCTAATGAAAATCTAAACTCCTTAAATTCCAAAAATCCCCTTCTCTCCTTCCCCACTCGTCCATTACATATCTAATAGTGTTTTCATAAAACTAAAAAAACTCAAAGAGGGCCAAGCCCATATGAAACAAATAGGCCCAAGAAGGACTCAATTTTGGGCCCGTTTACTACAGCCTCTTTGCAACGAAAATTACATCTAGATTCGGACATATTTCGGTCTTGAGGTCTTCAGCAAAGTTGTAGAATTTTTCATTATCTTTCCAATGAGTTAAAGATTGCTTAATTCCAATATTTGTAGCTCATGATATGGGCTGTAGAAGATAGAATCAAAATAAGTATGAAATTTGAAAATTAGCATACATTTATACAAGCTCTCAATGAAGGTCAATGTCATCAAACTCATTTATTTGCATCAATTAAAGCACAATTATGATGTAAACAAGCTAGGAATAACACTAGAATAATGCATAAATGACTGCTCTATCAGTGACTATGTGTAATTGTCCACATTTTCATAATAAACCGAAGTGACTAGAATGTTTATGATTACACTCTATGTGTTTAGTGGATTGAGTATATAAGTTTAAAAAGAAAACAAAAATATAAGTTTGATGAGATCTGCAACTAGTGGAGTGTTCGAAATTAGACATTTCCGAGATACATATAAAGTTGAAAATCTTATTTCTTGTGGCTAATAATTGATGTTGATCACTAGGAAAAATAAACTAGCTAATAAGTGTGGCTAGAAAAAAAGATACGTGGGATTAAATTATTATTTTTTCAACATATTAGGTGCTGTATTATTAAGAACTAATGCGAAATTAGTAAAAATTTTCACAAACTTTATATTGAGTTTAAAAGCATTCAAGAACTAAAGCAAAGTTAACAAAGGTTTCCAAAGGTCAATGTGATGACTATAATAAATATTATTCAATTAAAAATGAAAAATCACAAAAATCATTATTTAAAAGTAAATTTATAGTATTAAAATGATTTCTATTTTTTATATTATTTGACACACATACGAAACAACAAATGAAAAATGCTAGTTCTTTATACTGGTGATGGAAGGGGTGACTCTTTAGGTGAGAAGGTGACTGTTATGAAAATTAGGGTTGAAAGATAGAAAAGCTAAAAGCTAAGCTAAAGAGACTAATTGGCTATATATTTTCTTTTCTGATTCATTCCTATCAAGCAATTATGTTTATAATGGTATAAATGATTCTAGATCCTTCTACCTTTATACATGTCACTGTCACACACATTACAAATGTCATCATTATATATTCACTCTAGAATATTCCTATTAGTTATTCTTTCTTATCATTACCATGCCCATGACATTAACCTTGTCCTTAAGTTAGTTAAAAAAAAAAATAACTAAAATAAAAACAATAATTGGTCAAATAATTGACCTTTCTTTCTAAAGGCAACCCCAATCTCATCACTCTACCTAGTCTAGCCTACTCACTTCTTCCCCTTCCATCGTAGAAGCAATACTACCACCTCCTTCGATCCTTCTCCTCATCGAGCCTTCTGGCTTCTTTCGTAGCGCTGCTCAGGACTCGAACTATTGCATATGGATTAGGGAATGACAAGAGTGTTATCGCGGGCAAAATAGGGAGCGTTGTCACATGTTGTCATCCTCCAGATGCACTTCCACCACTATAAAGAGCCACTACCTTGCCCCTTTCTCTCAGATCTGAAGTGGCGCTGCAATGGCCACCACCCAGCCAAATGAAGGCACTCTAGCTTCCATTGCTGCTTGGCCATCCTCGCCAACTTGCTCAGCTTCTTTCTCACCACTGTTTTATTCCTTTGCTGTGATAAACTTCGTGGCCGCCAATGACCCACCTCCGCCATCGTCCTCCCTTTTATCGCTACTAGTGCCATGCTTGTCGCTACGCACAGTTCCTTTGCACAATCATTGCCTTCTCTACCACTGTGCGTGTAACACCTTCTTTCATATAAGCCATGCTTGAGTCATGGTATTGCATCTAAGGGTCGTTACTGATGCTATAAAGTAACCTTAAACAAGAAAGTATAATATATGGCCTTTAAACATGCGTGCTTCATTACTAAATAAAATTTGATAATCACTAATTTCTGTTATATATCAAGGAAAATAACTATAGTTTAAAGGGACTTAGCTAACATCATATATAAATGTTGGCTTCAAATTCCTGGTCATCCCTTCGTGGTCCTCGAGCAACCATCGTAGCTTCTTGGACTGGCTCAAGTTTTGATCTTAAACTCTATCTCCTTTTCATGAACATCTATTGTAGAATTGGGGTCTATTCTACACACTAGAATGTTTACAGGAACAACAAACAAGTACAGTGTGAGAACTTATGGTTCCCAGTAGGTACAGACATAAGGTGACATCATAAATATTCTAGCTGTTTTAGTTTATCACAAAAACATGAATGCATTCTAGAACAAGTTTAATTTTTAAGTTCGAAGCCACCTTTCTCGAAGTGGGTTATATTTTAGCAAATACTTAGCATATTTCAAGACAGATAAGGTAAAAATGACAAAATAATACATCATTCATAATCATAAAACATTACAAAGTCATGAGATGCTTCAATATGCACATGAACTTGACTTAATGCAAGTGCACTTGACTTTATGTGTTTTTTTCTTTAACTTGCAACTTAATCTCGCCCTTCTGTACTTGGTCCTCTAGAGATGAATGGCCTCTCTCACCTCTGGGTAATAGTCTGTTTTCCAGGATCGAGCTCGTTCCTATAAATAATTGCTAGGTTTACTTTCCCCGACGCTGCCACCGACTTATTCCCCTTAAATTTGTTTAGGGGCTGACCCAAGTCTTAGATAGTATCACTTTGGCTCACACTAGCTAAGTCTTGCCATGCCTTACGTGGTCACACTAGCTGGGTCTATGTTATGCCTTATGTGATAGCTCGGTACGTCTTTCTTGCAAGTATTCGTAATTTTTATCCTTCTTTGGACATGATCATACATGTATATGCTATATGCATTCATCCATATACTCCATATCATACTTAAATCATTCTTACATACATGAATCTTATGAGCATAACATATAAATATTTATAACATTCATACAATTCACATATTGCTACCGAAATTTTGGCAGCATAATAGATTAAGTCCACTTTCCCATGAATAGTGCCAACTCACATAGACATTCAGTTGCAATAATAAGGTTAACATCATATATCCATCATTCAGCACTTGATTTGCAATGCATTTAAGCTCAAATTGAAACTTATCATAAGGCGACTAAATACTCAATGGAAAATTTTGACTAAGGTGTCTAGATCTGCCCGATTTTATATTTTGTGTTGTAAAATCTACTTAACTTATTAAATTTTGAATATTTACTATGTTGAAGCATTATTTGTCTAGTTTCTAGTCTCTTTGATCCCATTAAATTTTGATAAATATAACTCAAGTTATTAGGGATTTACTAGGCCTGTCATGTACTAGGTAGATTTGAGTCCTGAAAAGTAAAAATTCACTAAAAATAGAAAACTAGTTGGAATTATAGGAAACCTACATTATTTTAAAGTTAACAGAATTTTCATTTCTAAGAAGTTTCATTCCTTTTGAATAAGTAGAAGTCAAGTTATAAGCTCTTGAAGTTGGCTAACTTGAGCTGCTCTATTCTGGCCCGGTTAGGATAGGGGGCAACTTCAATGAAATACTGGGAGTAGCAGGGATTTAATTTGACTCTGAAATTTTTATGGGATGTTGCTCTAGTGTAAGATTTCTAACAAAATTAGTTTTACTCAATTGAAGTTGTATAAAGTGAGTTATGCCCTACACAAGCCACTCTAGTTAGATCCAGAGGTAGAAATCTAAAGTAAACTTCAAACAATCATATCTCACTCAATACTGATCCAATGACCTTACAATTTATATGGTTGGAAAGTTCTAAATGTCTATTTTCATTTAAAATTAGTTTCATTAAATTTTGATGGCTAGGTGAGAGTCCATACACTTTACAAGTACAGACGCTATAAGGTTTCTTGGTTAAACTCACTCTGGTTGCCTCCCTCTTTGATTTCTTTCATCAATCAATCCACCAAAACCCAATAAAAATTCAATAATCTAGCCAAGAACACTTATATAAATTCAATAAAACATCAATTACATGCATATAAATGAATTTTCCAACAGCCACCAGTTACAAGAAATCAATAAAAAGGGGTGAATCCTACCTCAAATTGAAGCTTAAACTAGCGAGAAAGCAAGTCTTGAGTGAAAGCATAGGGGAAGGGTGAAAAAGCAAGGATGAAGAGAGGGAGATGAGGAAGAAAATGAAGGAAAGAGAACTCAGCCTTCTCATGCATGAAAATGAGAAGGAGAAATGAGGAATGTGTTTGAATCATAATATGTAGGGTGGTTAGGTAGTTGAGGTTTGGCCGCTCCTCCCCTATTTGTGTGGCTGCTAATGGCGCCACTTTGTGGGGTTAAATGGCTGAAGTCTTAGCCACTCCAATGAGGGTTATATTAGTATAAATTTCTACTAACTCGGCTCTTACAGTTTAAAATATCGAATCTTTGTCAATTTCCTTTAAACTGGTGACACATTACTCGTAACCATTTTGAAATTTTCTAC
The DNA here is from genome assembly GCA_031439585.1 of Pterocarpus macrocarpus. Classification (NCBI taxonomy): domain Eukaryota; kingdom Viridiplantae; phylum Streptophyta; class Magnoliopsida; order Fabales; family Fabaceae; genus Pterocarpus; species Pterocarpus macrocarpus. The sequence goes on along the minus strand of CM062522.1, from coordinate 39,464,848 downwards.
ATGTCTATTTTAACTTTTCTTAATCCTAATCTCTATATAAGTTACCTCTAATTATCTTCTAATTAACTTTACATATCTAATAAAATCGAATAAATCGATTGACGATATAAATTAAACGTTTTGCCAAATTTCGAACATTACAATAACCTTCTTTAATTTTCTACATAACAAACTCAACACTTTCTAACCCTAATGTTTATATTTCAATCCTAATCACTCTTAATTTTTTAATGTAACCAATAGATTAAAAAACGGTGAAATCCAAAAATATCATGTTTCGGAATGTCATAATTTTTGCTTTTTGTAAGCCTAGGAGTATCTACTCTCTGTTTTCTATAATTAATGGCATTTTCATAATTTTGAGCAAGTCTAAGGGCATCCCATGTCATTTTACACCTGAATACCTTTGTGGCTCAATTGGCTGAGTTTTAAGCTTCTACAGTTCCACCACGTGATTCTGCTCCGTTTAAAGCCTTATTCCCCTAACTCACCAGATGTAGGGATATAAATGTCATTTTCTAAAAAATTCTAGGGTTATTAAGAAAATAACCTTGTGGGGTCAAAGTGAAATTTCTAAAAGTTCTGGCCAACACTACAAATAACAAAAGCTCATAAGGGCGCTTTTGTCATCTTCTAATTGTTAACATATGGCATTGCCATATTTTTAATAGCAGTGTTACGCTATCCTATAATTCTGAGTGTGAAGATTGTCATGGCATAACACTGCTTGAGAAATTCTCACATTGTCTTGGGGGAATAATTCAAAGTCCCCATTATGCTATTTTTTTTTTTAAGAAAATCGGGATGTTACAGCGCAAATCGCCACTAGTTAGAGCAACGGCTTCCTTCTCAGTGCTTGGATTTAGAGGTCTCAGCCATGAGGGATCTGGTGGTTCCAAGAGGCACGGATCTTGGAAGTAACTCGCCGGTTCCTAAATGGGTGCCACGCCGCTCAAATTGTTGTTGTTGAACTGTTGTTGTGGAACAAAATTTTTGAATTTTGATGTGTTGGGTAGGGAACAAAGTTGCTATTGATTTATTGTGGTGGAGCTGTTGGTTGCCATGGTGGTGGTGGATTTGGTGGCATCCACTACAGATATGACACTGTGTTAAGTAGTGGATGTGGTGATGTTGGGATTGAGGTGATAAACATCTGGTTGTTCTCTATTTAATTGAGGAGTTGTTGTTGAGTAGGTGTTCGAAAGTGTGATTGCTAGAGTTTGTAAGTGAGGGGAATGGGATATTGAAATGGAAATGGAAACATGGTGATGGGTGAGTTCAAAAAATGAAAGCACCAAATACTTTTGAAAATTAGGGTTGAAAGATAGAAAAGCTAAAAGCTATGCTAAAAAAACTACTTGGCTAAAGATTTTCTTAGCTAATTCATTCCTATCAAGAGATGATATTTATAATGATATAAATGATGCTAGATCCTTCTATCCTTACACATGTCACTCTCACACATATTACACATGTCATCATTATATATTCACTCTAGAATATTCCTATTAGTTATTCTTTCTTATCATTAAGTGCAGTCTACCACATTATTAGGAAATTTTATTTTTTCTTTGAGGACGAAAAATGTTGTGGTTTGATCTATTTATAGTTTAATATCTTAGTTATTATATTAAAAAATATAGTGAACGTGGAAAACATCAATGAACCACAATAGTCCAGATATTAAATTATGTATGGATAGTAATAGAGGTAGCAAAGTAGGTCAACCCATCTCGACCTGCCAAAAGTGGGATGGGTGGGGGCGGGCCAAATTAAGAAGACAGGACCAACATTCTAGCTTACCTTGTTTAAGGATTTTGATATTTTTAATGATTTAAATTACCTTAAAAAATTGTAAATTAAAAAATTATTAAATGAAAAATTCATCTAAATATAATAGAACAATATCCACATAAATTTTTTAAAAAAATAAACTTCATAATTTATATCCAAGTTTAATTCAAACACAAACATAATAAACTAATTAGGATGTATAAATAATTTCATAAATAATAATTAACCATAAGTCCATAACATAAAGTACATAAAGTACACAAATTAACAAAGTATAATAACAACATAATCTTAAAAATCCCCCAAAAAAAAACACTCTAGCTCGCAAACCCAACCTGCACCACCTCATCTTAGCCCGTTGCCAAAAAATTTTGGCAAGTCAAATATGTCAATCCAACCTGCCATTTTTTGTAAGTTTGGCGGGTCAACCCAATGGGTTGAGCTTGTTTTGCCATCTTTAGATCGTAGCATAACTTTTTTCTTACTTCAAGAACATTAAGAGTTTCTCTCTTTCAAGCACTCCAATTATCATTTGACATGTATAAAAGTATTTTTAATGTTACATGCACTTTTGTTATGATCTCTACCACATTATATTACACACATGTCAAATGCTATGATAGACTATGCCTATTGCATTTCTCTTGATTTGGTCTATTTATTGTTTGCGCTTTGTATACCACATTTGTCTCCTTATATTCAATTTTTAAAAATGAGTAAAAACCAAATATGAAAGGGTAGATGATAAGGCGCTGTCTGTTATGCGCTTCGCGGTCCAAGATACTTAGTGCATCTTATGACTGTAGCACATTAGATGGTAGAGATTTGTGAAGTGTATCGATATACCAATCACTTATAATGCATTGTAATAATATCTAATTTTAAGAAAATTTAAAAATATTATTAAATATATTTTAGAAATTAATTATTATATGCTAATAGTGTAAAATTACACTGACAATATAAAATAATTTTATATTATCAGTATAATTTTACACTATCAGCATATAATAATTAATTTCTAAAATATATTTAATCATATTTTTAAATTTTCTTACAATTAGATATTATTATAATGTATCATACGTGATTCTTATATTGATGCACCTCATAATCTTCACCATCAGATTGTAAGGTGCACCATGCTTCTTGACTGGCTAGGAGCACTATAGATGGTGCAAGATAATAATAGGTAGTGTAACATCCACCACGAGTTCCGATTTCCGATTTCACCTTCAAGTTTCAAATAAAATGGATTATTTCCGAGCTCCAACCTCCGACTTCGAGAATATATTGCACATAATTCCCAACTTCCGACTTCATGCTTCAAGATAAAGTGTACATGGTTTCCGACCTCCAAGTTGATAGGTTAACAGAATGGTCACAAGTACGGACCTCCGGGTTGAATGTAACGAGTTCCAACCTCATGGTTGGTTGTTCAACTAGAATAGACACGAGTTCCGACCTTCGGGTTGATTTAAAAAGGATACGAGTTCTAACCTTTGAGTTGAACTCAACTAAAATGGACGCGAGTTCCAACTTTACACAGAATAGAGACGAGTTCCAATTTCAGATAAAATGGAGATGAGTTCCACTTTTAGGTGACATGGAGAACAATTTAGCCACAAAAGAGAGAGACATGGCTGAACTTCACTCACAAAATTTCAACCAATCAATACTTACAATTCCAACTACCCTCGTCTATTTAAACCAGATTTTCCTTCCCACTTCTTGCTAACTTGCGCCTCCCTCTCCCCCTTATTCCAGCCTTCTTCTTCTTTTCCCCTCTCAGCCTACTTCATCATATCTCCAAACTTTGTTAAGGTTCTATCAATTCAAACTTCAACACCTAGCAAAGTCACACTCCAAAGAGGTAGAATTCAATTTCTGTTCTTAATTTTTCTAAACTATGGCTATATGTAATTTCACTCTTCCTCATGTATTTGATGATATATTGGATGTATATGATGGATTATGGTTGGATTAATATGAAATCTTGAGTTAGAATTAAGGTTGGAGGAAGAAAACTAGGAGAAGTGGAGGGTTGGGATACTGTCTAAGTGAGAAGCCCGCGGCAATCCGTACGGCAGAGTGTATGGCTTCACCTGCAGTAGTTCAAATTCAATGGAACCATTTTTATATGAAACTAGACATTCAGGGCTTTCCGTACATTTATCATATAAGGCCATTGGATTAGTATTGAGAGAGATATGAATTTTTGAAGATTGACCTAGGATTAAGGACTTTCATCCGGGCAGTGTGAATTGAAAAGGGTCTAACTCACCCTACACAACTCCAAATTGAGTGAAATTAGTCTTGTTAGAAATTTTACACATAGGGAAACACCCCATAATGAAATTCCAAGTTTGTTAAGATCCCATTTGTTCCCGATCATTCGAGAAAGTTGCCCTATGTCCAAACCAAGTCAAAATAGGGTAGTTCAGGAAGGTCAAATTTTAGGACTTATAAATCGAGTTCTACTAATGTAAATGAAATGAAGCTTGCTAAAAATGAAAGCTTGTCCTGTTAGCTTTGATATGACACCAATTTCATATGATTTGGACTTGTTTTCGATTTTTAATGGATTTTTACTTTTAGATGTGTAATTCTGGCCAGCCACAGGGCAGGCCAGGTTAAAATGTAAATAACTTGAGTTATATTTATTAAAACTAGATGGGACCAAAGAAGTTAGAAAATAGACATATAAACTTCAACATGTCCAAAATTCAAGTCCAAATGAGTTAAGGTGAATTTAAGGCTTAATTTCTACAAATGGGCAGAGTTGAAGAATATGAGCAGGATTTCCAAAGTTAAAGGATTTGATCACCTATGAGTTCAAGTAAAGCCTAAGTGTTGCAATTCCATGTTGGTGCTTGAAAGATTAATGCATTATATTTGATCTCTTACTGTGACTGACTGTCTGAAATTGGCACTATTTGTGGGGAAGCAGACTCGATCTGTTATGTTGCCGAAATTTTGGCAGAAGTCTATGCAACTATGAATGTTTACTTTACGAGAAATTTATGATATGAACAGTTTACGATGACATGATCATGAATCATTCTTATGAGCGTATGCATAATTGCATATGAATAAAGGAAGCTATAAGCATATATGTGTTATGAATAGTTATGATATGAAATGAATATGAAATTCTAGATACAAGGATATATGAAAGTAAACGATGATGCATATGCATGATTAAGTATGAGAATGAAATAATATGAATATATTAAATATGGATCCCTTCACCTAGAGGCACTTATGAGATTCCTCCTTGTGAAGGCAGTTAAATAAGACAAGATTGGGTCCCTTCACTTGAAGGCAGTTATTTGGGTCCCTCCAGGTGAAGGCAGTTAAAAGATAGAGATGTTGGTCCCTTCACTTGGAGGCAGTTACACATTGGGTCCCTCTTTATGAAGGCAACTAAAACTTTTAGGTCCCTCTATGTTGGAGGTAGATGGCCAACTGAGTCCCTCCGACCTAGAGGCACATGGGTCCTATTGTAGGTCAGTACTGTGTGACGATGCTCACGAGTTGAGCTGACGAGCTCACTTCTAGATCAGACTATCTAAGGGCAGTAAAGACTAAAGATTAAAACATATGTAAGCACCTCACTTACATGAGGCATGGCATCAACCCAGCTAGTGTGAGTATAGGAGATAGGGCTTATATGAGGCATGGCATGACCCAGCTAGTGTAAGTACCATAAGAAAGGAGGCAAAGAAAGTTAAAGAAAAGCACCAGTGCATGTACATGAATTCAAATATGAGTATTTACATAATTATATCTCATGTTTTGTTGATGCTGAAATTGCTCTATCTATTTATGCTGTGATGAGTCCATATTCCTAAGGAACGTGATATGGCGATCACGCTCTGATGGAATATGACATGGCGATCGTACTCTGGAATATGTGTAACAAGTAAAGGAAGATAAAGGAAGAAAAGAAAATTATGTGTATCTGCATAAATTCAAGTACAAGTAAAGGCGTGTGACGATGTTATGTCTCCAGTATATTGATGCTATCATATTTTAATATGTTGCAGTTATTATTCATAGTATAATTCATAAATTAACTTTGTATTGGCTCACCCAAATGACAAGTGTATGAATAAAATTAACCTTGCTTCGAATAATATATTTTCGAACTATAAAATTGAATACTTTTGAACATGTTCACCTTTTCATAATAAACCGAAGCAACTGGAGATGACAACGATAACATTATGTATAATGGTTAAAGAATCCTACTAAGAATTTAAGATTCTCACTCCTATTTCCGTGTTATGTCCAGATAGCTTGAAAGTTAGAAAGATAGGTGAAGTTCTTTGTCGAGGAAGAGAGGTCAGCTCGGAGATAATAGTAACAAGTCCTGAGTATAGTACTATGACTTAAGCATAGTACTGTATTTCGGGAGGATGTTACAGGTAATGGAGAAAAATATGATAGATCACAAAACTAATGTAGCAAACAATGAAAGCATCATGTTAAGAAAAATGTCTTGACGTAGAACATATAAGAATTGATTTACAAAAGGTAAATTCATCAAAATTATTCAAAACAACTAACTCTATGGAGTCTTAAGAAAGTTCTAACACACACCAAGGAAAAAAATGATGGGTTACAAAACTAATGTAACAAATAATGAAAGCATCATTTTTTTTTTTAAAAAAAGTTTTGATCAAGAGCATGTAAGAATTAATGTACAAAAATTATTACATTCATCAAAAATTTTCAAAACCACTAGGTCAATGGACTCTACGGAGAAAGGTATTTTTAACACTTTATATTATTATTATTATTATTATTATTACTATTACCACTTTTGGTCTCCCATGTTCCTAGAGGTGTCACAACGCTTGCATAGATCATCATGATGGGAGGCAGCAATAAAAAATATTGAAAAATAATTTAATAGAATTGTCACTAATTTTTATTGTGAAAAAAATCATAAAAATATTTTATTTTTGGAAAACAAGTCTTTTTCTAAAAAAAAGGAGATTGGGTTGGAGAGACCAATTATGAATAAAGAAGGGTGGAAACTTAATTTTACTACATCCCTAATGTATTCATCTTACAACAATTACCCTAAAATTTATTATACAAATTAATTAATAACTTTAATAGTATTCATTTTTCCCCTTGAAAAAAAAAACATTGCAACTATTTGCAAAAAATAAAATAAAATGGAATGAAAGAAGAAAAATTTAAGAAAAAATTAATTTAGGCTTGACAGGAAGTTCTCACACCTATATATCCTCTAATGCAATGAGAAATTCAAAACTATCATCAGTCATCTAGAAATAATTGTGTGCTAGTTGATCTTATATACAAAAATAACTTTTTTATTTAAGGAAAAGAAAAGAAAAGAAAACTCACTCTTGTATAGAATTCAGGATAGTATGAGCTACACAATAATAAATCCTTACAATTCTTATTACCTTTAAGGATAGTTAAACCATATATCAATATTATAAATTATTGCATAGATTAAAAAATTTATAAAAAAATGATTTTTATTTTTCTTTTATCGTAAACATAATTATTAAAAATCATGAAATAATTCAAAATTTAAACAACAAAGCATACAACCACATACATTCAAACAACTCAAAACCCTTATTTTTTGTGTTTTCATCTTATCATCATTTTGTTTTTTTTTTCTAAATTTTTTTATTGGCATATTATTATTTTCCTTATTAAAAGAGACTCTCTAAAATTTAAGTTATTTGGGCAGCTCGACGTTGACTAAGTGCATGTTTGGTTCTACCTTTGTAAAATTGACTTTGAGGTAAAGTAATACATTTGTCTCAATTTTTAAAAGAAGTGATTTTGAAGCTTAAATTTAATATATAGCTGAAAAATATGAAAATTAATTTTTTTTAAAAGCTACTATTTTCAACTTCTATAAAAAAAATTAAAAACATAATTTTTTGATAATCTGATTATTTTAAAAAGTTATCCAAACATACGAAAATTAATTTTTTTAATGAAAAAATAATTCTTTTTACAAAAAAATCTCAAACAAATACATCTTTATATTTGATAATTTCTCTAAAAGTAATTCTAACAAAAAGTAAAAAGTTTTTACTTCTTCAAAAATTAATTCTAAATATAAGAATTGATTCAAGAAGTATATAACCAAATAATACAAAATCAACTCCATAAAGAAAGAAGGAGAGGAAAAACTTTGTTGACCCAGAAAATAAAAATAAGAAAAAAGAAAAGAAAAAAAAATTTAAGAAGTCAAAAAACCCTAAAAAACTTAAAATAAATCATGTGGGGTGAGGGAGACTGCACAACGCAATAGGGACGGAGGATGTGACTAGCGTGACGCCGGCAACATCACCGATGACGGTATGGCGCAACGAGCAGCGCGGCAGTTGCGGGTATGGTTGCGGTGGTGAAGGTGGCGATAGTGGTGGCAATTGTGCTGAGAGGGTGCTGTTTGTTTGTCGCCGGTGACGAGGTCAGACTACTATGGTGAGTAACGAGAGAAAACTTAGGGATGCAAGTTGAGAGTTTGAGAAAAATGATTAAGACACCTTCATTAAGATACTAGTGGTTGTTTATATACATCGGCTTAGGCAAAGAATGGCTAGCTGTCATAACCGAAAAGGAAAGAGGGAAAGTAAACAAAATTCTGTTAGAGCTAACTAACTAATAGACATTTGCTAATATTCACAATGAGAGTGATTGTTAAATAAATAAAGTGAGCTGAAGAACTTTGTTCATTCACTCAATGTTGTTACCCTCCCGCAAGCTGGAGCTAGGATATTAAGTAGGCCCAGCTTGGAAAAATTCTGTTTAAAAGATGTAGGGTGCAGGGGCTTCGTGAAGATATCTGCAGCTTGCAATGAGGATGAGATGGGAAGGAGGTGGATGAGTCTAGATGTGATTTTGTCGCAGATGAGATGGCAGTCCATTTCTTTGTGCAGGGACTGTTCATGAAAGGATGGATTGTGAGCAAGTTTAATTGCTGATTGGTTGTCACATAAAAGTGGAATTGGTCCATAAATAGGTTGCTGTAGGCCATGTAACAAATATTGCAACCACTAAAGTTCACACATTGTGGAGGCTAGAGCTCGATATTCTGATTCAATGGAAGAACGGGAGATTGTGGTTTGCTTTTTAGCCTTCCAAGAGACAAGGCAAGGACCAAGGAACACACAATATCCCGTAACTAACTTGCGAGAGTCAGGGTAGCCACCCCAGTCAGAGTCACTGAGCGCCTCTAAGCTCAGATTAGAGTCAGATGGGAAGAAAAGACTAAGTCCTGGAGCTAGTTTAACATAGTGAAGGATTCGTATGGCTACACATTGATGAACATCTGTAGGGCAGGATAAGAACTGACTTAATTGCTACACACTATATGCAATGTCGGGTCTAGTAGTGGTGAGGTAAAGAAAGCAACCAATGAGACGGCTGTAGCCTGTGATGTCGGAGATAAGAGTACCATGGTCTTTTGATAGCTGAGAAGAGCTATCCATGGGAGTAGTGGAAGGTTTGGAAGCCAAAAGACCAGAATCTTCAAGTAGTTCCAGCGTATATTTGCATTAGTTGAGAGGGATGCCTTGAGAGGACTGGGCAAGCTGAAGTCCAAGAAAATACCGGAGTTCCCCGAGGTCTTTGATTCTGAATTTTGAGTAAAGAAATGACTTAACTGATGAGATTTTAGAAAAATCATTGCCAGTAAGAACCACATCATCTACGTAGACAAGTAATGCAGTAAAGGAAGAGCCATTTTTCTTGGTGAAAAGAGTGTGGTCAGAAAAGCACTGGTTGTAACCAAGGGACTTAAGGTAGTACTCAGGGTGCAGAACTATTGATGGCTTGCTTACTTCAAATCATAGAGGGATTTGCGCAAATGACAAACTTGCTTGGATCCCTTTGGCTAAAACCCCGAAGTTGCAGTCATGTTAACTTCTTCATCAAGAGTGCCATGAAGAAAGGCATTGTCCACATCCAATTGATAGAGGAACCATGAGTGAGCAGTAGACAAGGCCAAGAGAACACGAAGATTAGTCATCTTAGCTACTGAAGAAAAAGTGTCAAGAAAGTCCACACCCTCCATTTGAGTGTAGCCCTTGGCAACAAGTCTAGCCTTATGCCGGTCAATGGTACCATCTGGCTTGAACTTGGTTAGGAAGACCAATTTGCAGCCAATGGGAGTTTTGCCATAAGGAAGGTCAATAAGATCCCAGGTATAATTCCATTGCAATGCCTCAATCTCAGCCTGCATGGCCTGCTTCCAAACATCAAACTTGACAACATGTGAGTAGGATTTTGGGTCAGAGATAGAGGTAATGTTTAGTGTGAATGCTTTGTATTTTGGATAAAAGGACTGATAAGAAAGTATAGAAGATAGAGGATACTTGGTACTTGAATTACTAGCATGCCACGAGGGGAGATGTGGAGATGTTGATGCAGAAGATAGACTGTGATGGTAGTCTTCCAGGTAACCGGGGACCTTCCTAACCCTGGTAGAGTGTCTGGGAATGGGGGCTGTAAGTTGTAAGTCAGGTAAAATAGGTGGAGAAGGGTTGTTAGTGGTGTTTGGGGTTGAAGGATAATGATGTATGGGGTTAGTGGAGAAAACCAAATCAGGTTGAGAAGGGTATGAGGGAAGAGATATATTAGAGGCCTTGGGGTTGTCTAAGTTATGTAAGGTTGAGTGAAATGGAAAGGTATCTTCATAGAAGATAACATGTCTTGATACGAACATTTCCCTTGATTTTAAATCAAATAAAATGTAGCCTTTCATACCAGGTTTGAAATCAAGAAATATGCACTTATGGGCTCGAGGGTGCTTGTGCCTGTGATGTTGCAATGTAGAAGCAAAACAAAGAGAACCAAATGCCTGAAGCATGTGCAAATCAGAAAGTTTGGGGTGCAGTTTTTCATAAGGTGTCATATGAACAATTGCAGAAAAAGGTAACTGATTTATCAAAAAAACAAAATGCAAGACTGCATATGACCAAAAATAGTTAGGTAGGTTTGCTTGAAATAGTAATGCTCAAGCAGTGTTGAGCAACTGCTAATGTTTTCGTTCAACTATGGCATTTTACTGGGGGGTCTCAACACAAGAATTTTGGTGTAGTACCCCATTGGAAGCAAAAAATTCTTTGAGGAAAAACTCAGGACCATTGTCAGTCCTGATGGTTTGAATAGTTGTTTGAAATTGAGTTCGAACCATAGCAAAAAAGTTTTGAATGAGCTTTGAAGTCTCAGCTTTGGTTTTCATCAAAAACACCCAGGTATGGCAAGAAAAATCATCAACAATTGTAAGAAAATACCGGTGTCCATGCATCGATATAGTGGACAAGGGTCCCCATATGTCAGCATGAACCATTGCAAAAGGCCTGCTACTGGTACTGTTGCTCAAAGGAAAAGACAAATGTTTTTGCTTTGCTAAATGACAAACATCACAAATGTATGATTTATTACAATGTAGAAAGGGAAACTATTTCTGTAAGGTAAGCATGCTATCATATGAAGTGTGACCTAACCTAAGGTGCCATAAGGCATACAATCCGTATTATTCTTATGAACAGATTGACAAAGCAAAAATTTTATAGAGTGGTTAACATGTAGAGTAGGAGGAACCGGATCCAGTAACACGTGTAGTCCATCTCATGCTTCAGCAACTCCAATTGTCCTCAAGGGACTGGAATCCTGTATGAGGCAAGAATTATGTGAGAAGACAATTTTACAGCTAAGGTAAGAAGTGAGCTTGGAAATAGAGATCAGGTTGTAATGAAAGTTTGGTAGGTAAAATACATTGGTTAGCACAGAGGAAGTGTTAAAGTGAATTGTGCCAGAATAGAAGCAAGTAAGTGAGGTACTAGTGGGAAGAAAAACAGAAATAGGTTCAATTTGGCAAAACAAGTAAAGTGATGTAAGGAGGTGCAAATATGGTTTGTGGCACCGGTGTCAAGAATCCATTTACCATTCTTAGTTGGTAGAGTGGAATTCTGGTGCACCGAGGCCATATTTGCTTGAGATTGTCCTACCATACTACTATCGAAGCATGAGGAAGGGAGTAGAGCCAAGAGGCATTGTTATTGGTCAACTGTAAAACCAAGCCGAGGCTCTTGAGGAACTTGCTGTTGGTGTACCATGTCATCAGTTTCAGGTACAAAATCAGTGGAAGTCATGGCCATGTTTGCACTCCTCTGGTTCGAACCTTTGAATTTGTAACCTAGAGGAAAACCGTGCTTCTTGTAATAGACATCCACGGTGAGCCGTGACTTGCCACAGTAGGTGCACTGTTTCTTGCCATTGGAGCCTTTTTGCTGTGGACTCTGAGCCTTTTTCGAATCAAAACCGAGAAAGTGAGTGTTGTTCACCAGAACCTTGACTCCATTGACAATCTCAGCATTGAACTGACATTCTTGTTGGATGATTAGAGAGAAAACCTTGTTGAGAGTTGACAATGGCGAGAGCAGCATGATCTAAGCGAACAGATGAGAATTGGTCTCCAAGACCTTTAAGAAACAGAGCCACAAACTCTGCATTCCTCTGATCTTGTACTTGAGCCAGAGCATTACATGTGCACTCAGCATTATAGATACAAATAGACATAGGATTTAGCACATCCAATTCATCAAATAAAGCTTTGAGACTAGTAAAATAAGAAGTCACAGTGAGATTTCCTTGCCTGTAGTGATAAATCTCTTCTTTCAGATTTGAGATCTAGAACTGATCGGCATGCAAGAAACATTCTTGCAGCTCGATCCACAGAGCACGAGCATTGTCAATTCACTGCACACTCAAAGCAATTTCTGGATCAATGGATCTGATCATCCAAGCTACAACCAAGGTGTTGCAGCGCTGCCAAAATGGAAAGATCGGATCATCCTACTTAGGCTTCTTGATGCTACCGTCCACGAATCCTAGCTTGTTCTTGGTGAGGGAGCTCATGGATCTCTGCCAACCATGGAAGTAACCGCGTTGAGAGGAGCGGTGACAAGAATGAGCGAGAGACTCTCACTTGGATGAACATAGAAAGGATTGCATGGATCTTGCACATCCTCAACCCTATACTGAACGCGAATCACCATTGAAGAAACATGAGAAGCTCAAATTGATCGGTGAAAAAGCAGGAAAGAACCAAATCAATCGGTGATAAGGTGAAAAAATCAGTGAGAATCGGTGAAAATTGTAACATCCGATTTCCGAGTTCCGACTTCGCCCTCAGGATGATCAATTCCCATTTCCGACTTCATCTTTGAAGTTCAGATAAAAGATTATTTCCTAGTTCCAAGTTCATTCATGTCCTACCGATTTCCGATTTCATCCTATTCTCGACTTCACGTCTCAAGTCAATAGATCCTATTTCTGACCTCATACCTTATTTGGAATTCCCTATTTCCGACTTAATGATGGACTAGCTTGATTTTCCGATTTCCGAGTTGGTCTGCAAAATTCCCGACTTCATCTGGATTAACATCCCAATTTCCGACTTAACTTTGGCTGACGTGATTCCCGATATCCGACTTATGTTTCAAGGAAAATATACCCAGTTCCGATCTCATCAAACACACTATATGTAAATTACCGACTTCCAGTTTCGTCTAAATTTGATTGTTCCTGATTTCCGACTTCGTAATAAGAGGCTTCAGAGTTCCGATATCCGAGTATACATCCGTTATTGACATTCCCGAGTTCAAATAGGGAGTTCCGAGATTTTATAATTGGTAGCTGCAAGACTTCCGACCTCCGAACTTGATTCCAAGACTCAAAGTAAACCAGATTTCCTCAAGTCACCAACAACATGGTACGAGTTCCGACATCCGGCTTCGGCTTCAAGCAGTGTGAAATAGCACGAGCTCCGACTTTGAGCAGAAAAGAGACGATTTCCGATTTCATAATACAGTGGAAGCGAGTTCCACTTTTAGGTGACGTGGAGAGCAATTTGGCCACAAAAGTGAGAGACATGGCCGAATTTCAACCACAAAATTCCAACCAATCAACCCCACAACTTTCATGTATTTAAATCAGACTCTTTTCTTCATTTTGGTCTGATTTACGTTCCTCTTCCCAGCCTTCTTCTTCTTCCTTTCCTCTCTCAATCTACTCTCTCAAACCTCCAAGCTTTGTCAAGGCTTCTTTCAGCTCAAATTCAAATTCAGCAAGATCACACTCCAAAGAGGTAGGATTCAATCTCTAATCTTAATTTCTTCAAACTGAGGGTGCATGAAAGATTACTCTTCTATGTAATTGATGAATTATTGGATGTATTATGATGGATTATGCTGAGTTATGATTGAATTCATAGGAGATTTTGAATTAGAATTATGATTAGAAGGAGAAAATTAGAAGAAATGGATGGGTTGGGATACTGCCTGAGTGAGAATTCCACGGCAGTCCGTACGACGGAGTGTACGGCGCCGCCTACAACCAGTTAAATCCGATGAAACCATTTTTAGATGAAAGTAGACATCCAGGACTTTCCATACATATATCATATAAAGTTATTAGATTAGTATTGAGAGAGATGAATTTTTGAAGTTTGACCTAGGATTCACGGTTTTCATCCGAGCAAGATGACTTGAGGAGGGTATAACTCGCCCTATACAACCCCAAATTGAGTGAAACTAATTTTGCTAGAAAGCTTACACATAGGGGAACATCCCAGTATAAAATTTTGAGTTTGTTAACAATTGATCCCAGTGGTTCGAGGAAATTACTATATGTCCAATCCAGACCAAAACAGAGTAGTTCAGGAAGGTCGACTTTTGGGACTTATAACTCGAGGTATACTTAAGCAAATGGAATGAAACCTGTGGCAAATGAAAGATTGTCCTGTTAGCTTCAATATGAGACTAATTTCGCATGATTTGAGCTTAGTTTCGATTTTTAATGAATTTATACTTCCAAGAGTGTAATTCGGGCTAGTGGCTGACAGGCTGAGGTAAAAGTTGAATATCTTGAGTTTTATAAATCAAAATGATATGGGACCAAAGAGGTTAGAAAGTAGACACATAGAGCTATGATATATCCAAATTTCGGATCTAAATGAGTTGAATAGAAATAAAGGTGGATTATACAAAAAATTTGGGCAGAACTGAGCAAGATTGGCAGAATGGCCAAGTTGATAATTCCAAGGGTTAGTGCACATATAAGATTTAAGTGAGGATTGCCAGTTTTGCAGTGATATTGATTATGTTGCTATGATTGATTTGTCCATGGAAACTAGCACTATTCATGAGGAAACGGATATGGTCCGTTATACTGCCGATTTTACGGCAGAAGTTTATGAAACTAGGGATATTTATATGCAAGAATGATATAAGGGTGACATAAGATATATGAGAATAAATCAAGAAGCAGTATGATATGAGGTATTTATATGCAAGAATGATATAAGGGTGATATAAGATATATGAGAATAAATCAAGAAGCAGTATGATATGAGGTATATGAGAAATAATGATGAAGCATATGTATGAGTACATTTAGCATGACTATGCTTGACAACGCATAAGAATGAAAAGACATAAGTATATTAAATGTGAATATAAAGATGTGAATCCCCTTGTAGGTGAGTCGGTGTGACAACGGTCATGAGTTGAGCTGACAAGCTCACTCCAAGGCCAGGCTACCCAAGGGCAGTAAAGGTTAAAGAGTAAAAGCTTAAAGATGAAAGATTGAACCATATGCAAGCGCCCCACTCACATCAGGCATGGCATCGACCCAGCTAGTGTGAGTATAGGGGGGTAGGACTTACATGAGGTATGGCATGACCTAGCTAGTGTAAGTACCGAATGGAGGCCCCATATTCCTAGGAACGTGACATGGCGATCACGTTCTGACGGGGTATGACATGGCGATCATACTCTGGAATGTGGCATGTAAAGATATGATGATGAGATTATATTCCTAAGGAACGTGACATGGCGATCACGCTCTAATGGGGTATGACATGGTGATCATATTCTGGAATATAGCATGATGATCCCACACCCTAAGGAATATGACATGGCGATCACATTCTGATGGAGTATGACATGGCGATCATACTCTGGGACGTGGCAGGAAGAACATATTCTTAAAGAATGTGACATGACGATCACATTTTGATGGGGTATGACATGGCGATCATACTCTGGAATATGTAAAAAGTAAAGGAAGATAAAGAAAGAAAAGCAAATATTATGTATATGCATGAATTTAAGAAAAGATAAAGTTATGTGCAAATGCTATGTGTGTAGTATAAATTCAAGTTCTAGTAAAGTATATATAGAAGTTATGCCTCTAGTACACCGATGCTATCGTACTCTATTGTATTTCAGTTATCATTCCTAATATAATTCATGAATTGATTTTTATGGGTTTTTCCCAAATGCCAAGTGTATGATTAAAATAAGCTTTGCTTCGGACATTATATTTTCGAACTATATAAAATTAAATAGCTTGTAAAGCATGTTCACCTTTTTCTTAATAAACCGAAGCAAATTGGAGATGACAACGATGACATTCTTTATGATAATTAGAGAATCCTACTGGGAATTCATAATTCTCACACCTATTTCCGTGTTGTCTCCAGACAGTTCAAGAAGTTCCGAAGACGGCCAAAGTTGCTGTCAGATAAGGTCCACTCAGTATAAGAATAACTCCAGAGTGTGTGCTTATGGCCAAGTATAAGATCAGTACTTGGGAGGGTGTTACAAAAATCGAAGGGAGAGTGGAGCGGAAGCGCTTCAAGAAGAAGCTTTGGATACCATAACAAGAGAGAAAACTCAGGGACACAAGTTGAGATTTTAAGAAAATGATTAAGACATCTTCATTAAGATACTAGTGGTTGTTCATATACATCAGCCTAGGCAAAGAAGGGCTAGCTGGCATAACTGAAAAGGAAAGAGGGAAAGTAAACTAAATGCTGTTACAGCTAACTAACTAATAGACACGTGCTAATATTTACAATGAGAGTGATTGTTAAATAAATAAAATGAGCCGAAGAACTTTGTTCATTCACTCAATGTTGTTAGTGAGAAAGATGATGGTGGCTGTGGTAGCTTGCTTGTGGGCGATGGTGTGACTAGTTTTGTGAGTGGAGGCGATTCAAGGTGAGGGAAATTGGATGATGGTGACCATGGGTTAGTGAATGATGGCTGTTCTGAAGAGTTGTGGTGTGATGGGTGAACGGTGGTGTTTTAGTAGTTGTGGTGAACATGGTAGTGCTGCGATGATGGTGAATGGCTGGGCTTATGGTGGCTGAGGTTAACAGGTGGCAGGTGCATTTTGATGGTGTTGTGCTTTGCAGTTTGTTATGGTTCAGGGTCTTTAATTGGCGTGGTTCTTTTAGTTTGATTTGGTTTTAGTTAGAAGCAATGTAAATGAATAGCAAAAGGACAAATAATGCGATAGAACAAAACAGAAGCATCGAGAGAAAGAGATATACTGTGATGAGAACCAAGACTTCGCAAAGAAACGGAAACCTCCGAACTGGCATAGATGGCCCCGTGGACCTGAATTTGATGCTATGATTATTTGCTGATTATTTTTCTAAATTTTTGCTTTTCTTTTTCGCTTTTGATGCCCAGTACGTAAGCACCGACATCATTCAAAGCGAACGGGTCAATGCACTTTACTTACTCCAATTCTCTTTCCCTAACGCATTCCCGGACATTCATCTTGACTATATACGATGACTTTGTTTGAAAAAGCAAGATCCTCGAGATGTATAAATGCACAACTGAACCTGAATTTATTCTCAGACAATCGAAAGATAGAAAGAAACGGCAATTAAAAACATATCACAGGAAAACAGATAATACAGCATAAAATATGACGGAATGCGATCATGTCATCCCTCTTCTTACTCCTTACAAAATGGGAAACTTCAATCTGTGCCACAGGTATTTTCTCATGGTATTCTCTTGTTTCTCTTTTTCTTGGCTAGAACTCCTACTTATCATGTGTCCAAAATTTTTGTAGACATTTTATTCGTTTAATTCTTATTTTTCATTGCTACACATTTCTTTAATTTCCATTCACTTTAGTTCGTTCGAAAGAAATGTATGTATGTTGACCTATCTAAGATGTATAACAATTTGCACATTCACCTCCTCTAGTGCTATAAATGATAAAATAAATGTTGTACAACAACCTTTGTTTATAAGAATTGCTAAAATTTTGATAGTGTTACTGTTGCTTTTGCAATTTCAGAATTGTTTTGGCACCAATGCTTAGATCAAGATCTTACGGCAATGTTCCTCAGCCCCATGCTGTCTTATATTACTCTCAAAGAGCAACTAAGGGAGGACTTCTTATAAGTGAATCAAATGCAATTTCACCCACTTCTCGAAAGTAATTTGCACTTTTCTTAATTAATAATTACACCATGTCATTTTCTGAGCTCTAATGCACAATTTATCTGTCGAATGAAGTTTACTTAAATTTGATGCTTGATTTGTTTCTAAAGCGAACCAAACACACCTGGTATATGGACAAGGGAGCAAGTCGAAGCATGGAAACCCATTGTGGATGCTGTTCATGCCAAAGGTGGCATATTTTTCTGTCAGATTTATCATGTTGGAAGGGTTTCAACTACAGGTAAAAAAGCTTGATATATTTTCAGGCATAATATTTGGCTTGAATTATCCATGTTGTTTCTTATTCAGCTTAATATGAACATATATTTGACCGCATTGTCAACAATTAACTATTCTGTGCAGATTTTCAGCCACATGGGCAAGCTCCAATATCATCAACCAATAAGCCGCTGACACCCCAAAGGAATGGCACTGATAGTACAACTACACCTTTCTTAGCACCAAGGCGGCTAAGGACAGATGAAATTCCTCATATTGTCAATGACTTCAGACTTGCAGCAAGGAATGCCATGGAAGCTGGTAAAACTCGAACTAATACACATATAAGAGTTTTTAATGCATCTTCAAATCAGTTATTGGTAAAGGGCCAGATGACATGTTATTTCGGGAAAGAACTACATATGCTAATAGTTTACATCAAGCTATTGTTTTGCTGTAAAAGACAAAAAGATTTCTTGAAATTCTAAACATCTTAACATTTCTTCAAAATTTCGGGTCCTTGATTAACCTAATATCATAGCAAATTTAACAAAATGGTCATGGATAGTACCATAACTATATTCCACAAAATTTAAGAATGCCTATATAAATGCATAATTTTTCAAGAAATTTTTCGTATGTTCGCCATATAAGTGATGAATTCAAAAAAGATAACTGCAGTTATATATATGAGTAGGCTTCACATTTATTATATGGGATGAAAATCTTCCATCCCAAAGCCTCTTACCTATCCCACCCAAGGTTTAAAATACTCTTTTATTAAATAACAAACCATGAATGGTGGGATAGTGAAAATGAAGGATGCTGGATTTGGAAATGGACCAATTTTATCCCATGAGAACAGCATAATTATAATGAAACCTATAATGACTCTTACATTGAAGGGAAAAGAGAATAAGCCTCTCTATCGCTCTTTGACTATGCCAAAAGCATTAAGCGATTGCAATGATAGCATATACCTGGCTACAGCATATCTTTTAAACGATGTTGTTTCTCAATTATAGGGTTTGATGGAGTTGAAATCCATGGGGCTCATGGTTTTCTAATTGATCAGTTTTTGAAAGACCAAGTGAATGACAGAATTGACAAATACGGTGGATCCCTTGAGAACCGCTGCCGCTTTGCAGAAGAAGTTATTGAAGCCGTAGTTCAAGAAATAGGGGCAGATAGAGTTGGAGTGAGATTATCACCATTTTCAGACTACAATGAGTGTGGTGACTCCAATCCAGAAGCATTGGGCCTCTACATGGCTAAATGTCTAAATAAATATGGTATTCTTTATTGCCACATGGTTGAGCCAAGATGGAATATTTCTGGAGAAAATGTTGAAAGCCCTCACAATCTTCTGCCAATGAAGAAGGTCTTTAATGGCACTTTCATTGTTGCTGGAGGTTATGATAGAGAAGAAGGTAACAATGTCAGAAATGAGAATAGAACAGATCTTGTTGCTTATGGTCGTTTGTTCCTGGCTAATCCTGATTTGCCCAAGAGGTTTAAGCTTGATGCACCACTCAACAAGTACAACAGGGACACATTCTACATCCCTGATCCAGTTGTGGGTTATACTGACTACCCTTTTTTGGAAACCAGTGCTTAAGGATGGCATAAAGGAGAAGTTTAGTCATTTTCCCATTGCTAAACAATTGATGCTGAAAAGTGGCTAAATAATTCGGGTTTTTACCCAATAATATATTGTTACTTGTAATATTTATGTTTTAAAATAACTCATTATCATTCTAAATATTCACTTCAGTCCTTTTTTTTTTTTTCAGTTATACACATACTTGTACATTGGTAGTTTTACTAGAATATGTTTGTTTAGGAATTTTTTTTTTTTTAAATGTCCTATGATTATAAAAAGTTAGTATATTTTCGTGCTATGGGGAGTCTTCATGTTAGTATCTGTGTTTTGCAAGTCAAAAATAAATAAAATATTTAAAAGAAAAGGTGGCCAAATGCAAGCAGAGCAGGTGATATGTCCACTTATTTCAAGGTCGGTCTAAGTAGAATGAAAGAAGGGTCATGCTACGGTGAAGATGGGTTTTTCCATCTTCATGTGAAGATGTGACGTGGGTGTCACAAATAAGTGACATGTGGCAGAGGTGTATTGATACATCAATCACCTATGATGTACTGTAATAATATTTAATTTTAAGAAAATTTAAAAATATAATTAAATATATTTTAAAAATTAATTATCATACACTAACAGTATAAAATTATACTGATAATATAAAATAATTTTATATTATCAGTATAATCAAAAAATTTCATCAATGTAATTTTAATTTTCATACACTGACAATGTAAAATTACACTGATAATATAAAATAATTTTACACTGAATACATTGATAAAATTTTTTGATTATACTGATAGTGTAAAATTAGTTGTAAAATTATTTTATACTGCAGTGTAATTTTACACTGTCAGTGTATGATAATTAAAACTACACTGATAAAATTTTTTGATTATACTGACAGTGTAAAATTATTTTATACTGCCAGTGTAATTTTATACTGTCAGTGTATGATAATTAAAATTACACTAATAAAATTTTTTGATTACAATAATAATGTAAAATTATTTTATATTATCAGTATAATTTTATACTGTCAGTGTATGATAATTAATTTTTAAAATATATTTAATTATATTTTTAAATTTTCTTAAAATTAGATATTACTATAATACATCATAAGTGATTGGTGTATTAATACACCTCTGCCACATGTCACTTATTTGTGACACTCACGTCACATCTTCACGTGAAGATGGAAAAACCCATCTTCACCGTAGCATGACCCCATACAGATATTCTTTCATAGGCCATACTCTGGTGAAGATGGAGTTTTCCATCTTCACGTGAAGATATGACGTGGTTGCAATAAATTGGTGACATGTGGCAGTGGTGTATTGATGCACCAATCACCTATGATGTATTGTAGTAATATCTAATTTTAAGAAAATTTAAAAATATAATTAAATATATTTTAAAAATTAATTATTATACACTGATAGTATAAAATTATACTGATAATATAAAATAATTTTACATTGTCAGTGTAATCAAAAAATTTTATCAATGTAATTTTAATTATTATACATTGACAGTGTAAAATAACACTGGTAGTATAAAATAATTTTACACTGTCAGAATCAAAAAATTTTATCAGTGTAATTTCACGTAAAATTATACTGGCAATATAAACTATTTTTACACTAATCAAAAAATTTTATCAGTATAATTTTAATTATCATACACTGACAATGTAAAATTACACTGATAATATAAAATAATTTTATACTGAATATATTGATAAAATTTTTTGATTACACTGACAGTGTAAAATTATTTTATATTATCAGTGTAATTTTATACTATCAATGTATAATAATTAAAATTACACTGATAAAATTTTTTGATTACACTGACAATGTAAAATTATTTTATATTATCAGTATAATTTTATACTATCAATGTATAATAATTAATTTTTAAAATATATTTAATTATATTTTTAAATTTTCTTAAAATTAAATATTACTATAATACATCATAGATGATTGGTGTATCAATACACCTCTGCCACATGTCACTAATTTGTTGCAACCACGTGTATCTTCACGTGAAGATGGAAAAATCCATCTTCACCAGAGTATGCCCCTTAAGTGGACGATATCTTGAATACATTTTAAATAAATCTTGTAAATTGTCACCGGATTAAAATTTATAATGACAAAGACAGTAAAAATAAGCATAGGAGATTTAGGGGATTTTTCATTTTTAATTTCTTTATTTTCTAATGTAATTTTAAATAATTGTGAGCTGTACACTTCAAATCAACAAATATCGTTAGAAAAGTTAACAATTCAGTAATTGTTTGACTCAAATGAAATATTGTTTCGGATTTAGGAAGAATCAACCGATTTTTCAAAAACGATTTTTGCGACGTGGCAGGTTCGATTCAATGAATCTAATTGCCTCCTTTAGAATTTCAATTAAGAAAAAAAAGTTTTTCATGCGCCCTTTATTTTTATCCACATGATGACTAGTTGAGAAATTAAATATATATTAGGGAGTGTTTGATAATCTCAAAAATCAAATTAACATGGTACAAAATCAAATTGGTTATATTAATCGGTATAAAAATGAACTAATTTTTGAACCATGGCTTTAGCAGAGGAGACCAGCTGATGACAAAAAACTGGTTGGTATACGGAGTTAAACGATTCTCGATTTTAAACCTAATTAAGTATGCCCATAGTTCATCCAAATATTTTTATCACCTAATTATTGATTGCGGGTAAATTCTATGTGATGTATAAATTTTAATTGTGAACCACTTATCTATTTTCTCTAAAATTAATTTTAATTATGATAATTACTTTAGCACTCAATATTTGTTAATTACAACTTAATTTTAAAGGTTATTTTGTTATTCCGTGCATTGCACAGGTTCAAAATATTAGTTTTATGTTAAAAGAAAACTAATGCAACAAAAAAAATTTGAATTACATTTTAGAACCAAAAATATTATATTATTCTATATGAGCCATAGAATGTGTAATTTCTTATGTAAATAAAATGTATAAAATTGTTCACTAAGATACGTTATATTGTTAATAATCAAGTTTATTTAATGTATTTGAGATAAAATAATTTATATATGACCTATGTGCATATATAATTTCAAGTAGGATTTGTATAAATATTAAGAAAATAGTTGTTAAAATTTAAAATTGAGTTAAAAAATTATTAATCAAAGGTAAAAAATTATATATGTTTTTTATGTCACAAAAAATACAATATAGAAACAAAATTAAATTACTTTTAAGAATAGAAAATATTGTATTATTATATATTAACTATTATTTAACTTTTTTTTCATTTTTTATTAAGCTCTTATGAGTGGTTAGTGGTGAGGAATTTAGATAGTATGTATGAAATTAGGGATTCAAATTTTATTGCCATCGATATATTAAAATATTATTTAACTTTTTTATCCATATCATTATATTAGAAACTTTGTCATTTTATTTTATCAGAGATTTGTAAACAAATAACTTAAAGTGACATTTTATTTTGAAAAGAAATCAATTCCTAATAAATATATATTATGCAATAATAATAAACTGAAGTCAAGGCCAATCATTAAACTATATCGGGTTATATTTGGCAAAACCTGTGGCTTTGTTATGCTTAATTATATGTTAACTTGGCAAAAGTGATCTCCCCAAAATGGTTGTGCGTTATTATAATTAACAAGGATAAGAAATACATAAATTACACTAAAAATATTGCATATAATGAAATACTTAATAAATTCAATATATATTTTATCTACTTTATCGTATAGAATAATTAAAATAAATCTTAATATATCATATCATATCTAATTTTCAATTGCTATCAAAATTATTTTTAAAGTATTCTAATAAAAAAATAATTATAAAAAATATAATCAAACTCATGCGCGCCAATTATACCTAGTAAATCTTTATAATAACCTTTATTTATTTTTAATAAAATAATCATAATAGTATGTAACATATGATGTTAATTCTAAAACTGCAGTTGGCGGATCTAAAGCGGTTATGTGCGTGCCAAATTGCCCTGTCAAAACTCTCTTCATATCATAAAAACGTGTTGCACCTCTCACACAGGCCACCCATTCTTTGCCACCTGTACCCGCCCCCTCAACGTCGACTGTACTCAGAAGTTCTACTGAAGCCACACGCCACTCCAGCCTTTTGGCATCTGTGTTTGGGCGAACATAGTGACAGCACGTTAATTTTGCCTTTTTGGAACAGTGACCACGCATGTTCAATGTTTCGTTCCCTGGTTTTTTGCCATTGCTTATCAACCTACCTTAGCCGGCGTACGATGAGTCAACTTTGTCATGACTAAAAACGCTAGCCGTAATGACTATCGAAACTTCCTAGAGAGGACAATTGAAATTGGAATTGTGCTGAAAAACGACGTTGCAGAGCGACACGCACATGAAAAATATACACCTTAAGACGTTTGTCCCAGTGTCGATCTTGTCAGGATTTGATTTTTGTTCGTTAATTGAATCAAAAGCTAGCAAGTTTTCTTTCCTCCAACTATTTTATATAACGGCACTAAAAGCAAAATAAATGTATAGCTCGAAGTGGCGAAATAGAATATATGTCCTTCAATAAATGGTGGTATCTGACTATCTGCGATTATTTTTTATTTTTGTGAAAAATAAAAGAAAACATATTTTATTGTAGAATAAAATACACTCGTCAATATAACACTCAACTTCCTTCATCATGAAAAATTATGCTCCCCTCCATTTGACTGAGCTGGTTAACTATTCTGTTAATATATGCTAGCTAACAGAATATTCTTCTGTGCCTAAGGTTACTTTCTAAAAATACACAATTTATAACTTCAACATCAGCAATCTAATTGGAGCCACAATAGCTTACACCGTCCCTTAAGCCTCTGAAGCAAGCCTCATCCACTTTCACTCTTAAAGCCAGGAACTTCAGGTGTACAAGCCTCACAGCCTAGTAACTTGCAGAAACCATTCCACCGCTGCAATACCATTGCTTGTTGCAACAGTTTTATTTTATTTTATTTTTTTGGATTTTTTGATGCCTGAATAATCAAAAGTGAAGTCTTTGGAGTCTAAATCTGAAGACTCGCCCAAACGGAGGGAATACAACGCCCAACAACCAAGCCAATTTTTTGGGTATTCTAACACAAATCTCAATGATAAAGGTTATGTAAAATTCTTGGCAAGAGAGATACGTACCAGCACTAGTAACTTCAACATATTGAGCATATTAAATATTGTATACACTGTTTGGTGTTATATTATATAAGATACTGTTATTCCCATTACAAGCAAAAATTTAATTAAAAAATAAAATTATAATATAAAATACTAAATTTTATTAGTTTTATTTAAATACTATTTATTTTTATTGTAATTATTTTTAATATTTATTATTGTTTATATGTTTTAAAAATCACTCTAACTTAGTAAAATATAAAAATTTAACAAATAGATAGTACTTTCTGTAATATATTTTAATGTTTTTTGCTTCTGTCTCTTCCTACTAGATATGAAAAGAAAAAATAATAATAAAGTAATAATTTCATTAACTCTATAACTATATGGTTTTTAAATTATTTAATATTTCTATTTTAACCATAATTGTTTTCAATTTATTTGTTTTTTAATTGTATAAAAATATACTATATATTAAAACATCATTTATTATTTATTTGTATATTTTAATAATAATTTTTTTATTATAATAAAATATTAAAAAATGGGAGGGGGAGAGACTAGAGAGAGATTCCTTATGCATTAAAATTCAAATAAGACCTAATTTCACATCTTGAGTCGTGATAAGTTATCTATCATTATGATATATAGGAAGGAGGCTCATCATTTTTCACTCCTTTTCCTCCCCAATTTCATGTAGCCATCCCCTCATTCTCTATTCTCATTTTCTTCTCCAACTTACCCATACACACCCAAAACTCCTACACTTGCTCCCTCTTGTTCAAATTTTCCATTCTTTCTTTATGTATCATCCAAAAAGCCTTAAGACAAGCTCAAATCATCCTTCCTTTGATCATATAGCCTTAGCCAATTTAAAGAGAAAGATGGGAATTACAACTATCTCAAGGCTTTAAGGAAGTAGGAGCATCAAAGTTTCAAGTTGAAGAGCTCACACTTTGGAATTGAGGTAGGATCTCTTGGATTGATTATTTTTCTAGGGTTTTGGTCTATTAGGGTTTTATGGTGCCATCCTTTATTTGATCTTGCATGATGTTAATATGACCTATTTCTAGTGATTTAAGATAGAGAAACTTGGTTTAGGTTGAAGAATAGATCAAAAGAATAAGATAGAACCAAAATAGAAAAGTTGTTGGAAGAGACCCCAAGATGCTGTCTGTATAGCAAAGCTCATAACTTGTAGAGCTCAATTTCAAATGAAATTAATTTTTTAGAATGCCATTGGATTTAAAGTGAAATAGTTATGAATTTTTGAAACTGGCTGTTAGTGTTCACTCTCTGTCCCAATTAGAGGGTGATGTAAGGGCATAACCCACCCTATATAACTTCAAATTTAGTGAAACTAATTTTGTTAGAAAGCTGATACATAGGGGAACATATTCATAAAATTTTAGAATGCATTAGTACATTGCTCCCAAAATTTTTTGAAAGTTGATATATGCTTTATTTGGATTGAAACAGGGCAGTCTACTTGAGGAGTTCATAACTTGAGCTCTACTTACCCAATTGGAGTGAAATTGTGGGAAATGAAAGATGATCCAAATAGCTTCATTCAAGTATCAATTTTGGATCAAATTGATGAAAAATGGACTTTTAGTGATTTTCTAAATTCAAGTGCACAAGTCTATCCTGAAACGGGGTAATCTTGAGTAAAACTTAAATAACCTAAGTTATACACCTCAAATGGTAATGGGACCAAAGAGGTTTCAAAATGGACTAATAGAGCTACAATATATTAAATTTTTAGGTGAAAATGAATTAAAATAGAATCTTAGCGTAATTTAGAATTTCAAGATAAATTTAAAAAGAATGTAATCACTTGAAGCCTTTATGCGTTAGAAGCTCCATAGACCATAAAGAGCCAAAAGGCTAAGTTTTGTATGAGATTTCTCATCAAGAATGAGATGCTATTGATATATTGTTATGATGGCTTTGATTACTGTGACTGTCTAGCTGATATTTATACTATCTATATATCGGAAAGCCTCATGTTTTAGCTGTTATGCTGCTGGATTTTCGACAGAAATATATGAATTATGTATCATGATTATAAGTTCCTCAAGCATATTTATTCATGAATATATGATCATATGATATGTACATGTGAATGTGAATTCAAATAGTATGTAAAGAAATGAGATATAATCCCTTCACTTGGAGGCAGTTGCACATTAAGTCCCTCCCTATGAAGGTAGTTAAAACTATGAGATCCCTCCACCTTAGAGGCAGTTGGCCAAAATGAGATCTCTCTAACGTTGAGGCACGTAGATCCCCTTGTTAGTACTCTATGATGATAGTCATGATTTAAGCTCACTTCTAGATCAGCCTATCCAAAGGCAGTAAAGATTAAAGAAAGCTAAAGAAAAGCCAAGAAAGATAAGTGCACTTGCATGATTACATGATATGCATCTGCATTTGCATAAGTTATATTCTTTTTATTTCTGTTATGAAACTGCTCTTTAAATTGTCAAGTATGTGAATAAAATGATCCTACATCAAAAGGATATTTTGAACTTTATAAAATGAAATTTATAGTTGTTATGGCATGTTCACTTTTTCTTAAATAAATTAAAGTAGCTGGAAATGAAGACGATGATATTGTATGTGGTAATCTAGGATATCATAATGAGAATTTATAATCTTTACCCCTATGTATATTCCCATGTCCTCTCCAGATAGCTCAAGAGATATTGAAGATGGTCATCTTGGACAAAGTTGATTGAGATTGGAGGATGGCCAAAAAGTTGATGTCAGACAAGGTCCATTTATTCATTCATAACAACTCCTGAGTTTGATACTATGACTTAAACATAGCATTGTGCTTGGGAGGGTGTTACACAAAGAAGATTGCCTTGTAAATATTAAAAGTAAAATGGGTTTAAAATGAATTTATGATGAAATTTTAGAGTTAGAGGTAGATCTGCCCATGATTGAAATAAAGGCCTATTACTTTGACTTAAGAGCATAAGGTTATGTCTAGAGATCCTTGAA
The DNA here is from genome assembly GCA_031439585.1 of Pterocarpus macrocarpus. Classification (NCBI taxonomy): domain Eukaryota; kingdom Viridiplantae; phylum Streptophyta; class Magnoliopsida; order Fabales; family Fabaceae; genus Pterocarpus; species Pterocarpus macrocarpus. The sequence continues at coordinate 39,436,716 of CM062522.1, read as the reverse complement.
CAATTTCACTTAAAGATGGTTATACTCCCATTACATGGCAATGTATAGTGTGTGCCTTTGATATCTGAAAATGTAGTGCATGCATAATTATATGACGGTTGTGACACATCGGGTCTCCATTGAGCAGTGGGCTAGGACAATGTGGGCACAAGTGATGTAATAGGCCTCCACATAGTAATGGGCTAGGATGATATGGTCATAGATAATGGACCTGGCAAAATTGATTAGTTGATGTGTAAAGATATTATGAATTCCATGGCTTGAATAATATGCATTTGATCATGAGCCAAGAAAGTATATGAATACATGAACTCATAAGATGATTATGAATTTAATTACTTGGGTCAGAGATAGTAAATCCGGTTAAATTAGAGAATATATACCTAGCTTCCTTGAATTGAGTTGGGGAAGTAAACCGGCTAGGAATAGGTCCACATCAGTGTTGAGGAAAGTAAACCTAGCAATTAAATATAAAAACAAGCTTGATCTTGACAAGCGTCCTATTACCTGGGTGTGGAAAAGGCCATCCACCCATCTCAGGGGTACCATGTATAGATGCTCATGTTAAGAATTTAAAGAAATAACAAGAAGACAAGTGCACTTGCATAGCTTATCAGATTTGCATTACGTATGCATCTTCTATTATTTTACTATATTGTTATTAATTTTATGACTATTCTTAACTTCAATTGTATGATTAAAAATGAACTTGCTTTTTAGAAGGAATGTTTTCAAACTCAATAAATGAACCTTTATGTTGATATATCTCACACATCTAAACCGAAATAGCTGGGATGATAATGATGACACTAGTTATTGTAGTTCTGAGCTTCCCTATTGAGAATTTATAATTCTCATCCCTTTGTGTGCTCCGTGTCATCTTTAGATAGTACAAGTGGTAGTGGTATGGGGAATGGGTCCCACGCCCCTTGAAGATTGCAGAATGCTTGTTGCTAAAACTGCTTGGATACGTATTTGGGCTCATATGTATTTGACAGTTATGTAAATATAATTAGTATTGATTCCTTAGTGTCTATGTATTTTCAATTTTAGAGAAGTGTAGAGAGTAAAACAAGTTTCTATGACTTTGTAATAGATGTAAAGATAGCGGACGTAACATCTTCAATTTTCCTTCATGCTAAATTACCTTAGTATCCCTAAGTAATTAGGCACTTAATAAGAAATTAATTGATTATGGCTTAATTAATGGATTAATGAGGTAATCATGGGAAGAAAGTCAAGAGAATGCTTAATTAAAATTAGAGAATCTATAACTAAACAAGTCAAACTCTTAATAGCTTAATTAAACACTAATTATGCATAACTAGCTTAATTGAGTTTGATTAAGGGTAATTAAGCTTAATTAAAAGTTTAATTTTTGTTAATCATATTCTTGTGAGTTAATCACTATCCTTGCTTAATCAAGTTAATTAAGTTGCAAGAGCACTTAATTACATCATTAAAATTCAAATTTAATCAACTAGACAATAAAGCATTTAGTGATGTCACTAAAGCATAAAGCATAAGACAAGTTTGCTTTTTGTAAGAGTAGTACACTCTTTGTCTTCCTCATCATTCAATTTAATTTATCCCCTTAATCCTAAATTAATACAAAAGTGAAACAAAAATATCTTCTCCATGCCCTTGAAATTTACGGCCATTCCTTTCCCCTCATACACATCCATTTTTTGTTTTCAACTTCTCATTCTCTCTCTAAGTCTCTCATTCTCTAACTTCTTTCTATACATTCTTCATTCTTCTTCATTTTCTTCATCAGTCTCGACGAACTCCATAACCAAACCTTCACTACTAAGACCTTTAAAGACCACATCTTTTGGTCTTTGGAGACAAGATTTACACACTACAACCTCTATTTCACTAAGAACTCAAGAGCTCTCTTCTTCTCCATCCAAGGTTGCCACTTTCACCACCTTGAGGAGCCACCATGTTCTTCGTTTTTCACCCTCAAGAACATGCCATTTTCACCATAAGTAGTGATCCTTCTCTTTTTCTTTTGTTTACTTAAGAAAGCTTGAAGCTTGGCTCCTATCATAACCAAGAACTTCAAGTAAAAACTTAAGAAAAACCTCATGCTCTTCATAAGCAAAAGTTTCTATTTTTCAGCATAATATGTTCTTATTCTTGTTCATGAGTTGTTTCTTGGTTATTTGAAAGTTTCTCTTCTTGAATACTTCAAGTTTCTATTTTTCTTTCTTGATGCATGAGTTCTTGATGTTTCTTGTGAGTTGTTGGAAAAGAATAATGATTCTTGGTGATTTTTAGTTTAAAGTTTTTATGAGCTTATAATTGGAAAAGTTCTCATCCTTATATCTTTCTCATGATTTTGATAAGACTATGAACATTCCAAAAGCATAAAACTTTACAAAGTTTGTTTCTTGATGCATAAAGTGGCGCTACATTTCATGCTTCTCTAAAGTTTCATTTTGTCCTTCTTGAAGACAAGAAAATGTGTAAATGTCCAAACTTTTTGGAATATGAAGCTTTTACATTATCAAAATGAGAACTTGTCACTTTATGTCATAAAAATTGAATCTTGAAGACAATACTATTCATAAAGTTTCAAACTTTAATCAAGAATACAAGTTTTAAGTCACAAAGATATAGATTTATACTTTAATCTTGTAAAGGTTAAATCTTGAGATAGAAATATTGAGTAAAGTTCCAATCTTTCTTCAAGAAAGAATTTTTTAAGCTTTAAGACAACTTTAAATCATAAAATTGGAGTCTTGATGGTCTAACAATGAATTAAAGTATCAACTTTCATAAAGAATAAGACTCATAGTCATAAAGCTAGCATCTTGTATCATTATTTTATAAAGGATAAAACTTTAAGACATGAATATAACTTAGAAACTCAAACTTTCCTCGAGAATAAAACTTTATAAGTATTTTCATAAAGAATGAGAACTTTATATTATTAAAGGTGGAATCTTGTTGTAGTAATCGTAAAAGTTGAAATCTTACAACTTGAATAAGTTAAAAATTTGCCTCTTCATGATTAGTAAGCATATGTTGTTGTTGGGTTCATGAGTGTGGTTATAAGTTATCATGACCCAAGTGACTAGAAGGATCTCGAAATCCTTTGGGAATGTATATGATTAGGGCCTTTGATCATACCATGAACTTAGGAATCACTTATGCACTATCTCAAGGGAAATTAAAAGTTTTGGATGAAAAGCTTTGGCTAAACTCTATAATAAGCTTCAGCCATAGTGGATTAAGTAAGAGATAAATATGTATTAAATTTTAAATCTAAGAATGTGTTCTTTAAGACGTGATCATAAAAGAATCTATTAAGCTTAAAGTGAAGCCTCACTTGAGGAGTTATAGATTAAAAAAAATTTATAACATATATCCTCTTTATGTGGTACGATTCTCTAATGAGAAACATCAGGAGTCTTCCATGATTCATAAGATGTACATAAAAGTGCAAGGAAACCCTAGATACCAAATAGGGTATGAATGTATATCACTCTTATTCATGATTATTGATTGACATGATTGATTTGAGTATGAATTCATGGATATAATGGATTGCTGATGCTTGATGAGATATTTTATGATGATATGAGATGGATATTATTGGTTGTTGGTTGACATTTCCATGTCTGGCAAATTTTGGGGAAGCTTTGGTCTAGCCATCATGTTGCTGGATTCCCGTCACAATTATGGACTAAGAAATATCTCTTACTCATATGTCTTTATCCTTGAATGCATGGTATTAAGAATGAATGATGTAATATCAAGTGTCAAGTATAAACATGAAAGAAATGTTTGGATATGATCCTTCAAGAGGGAAGGTGATCCACTAAGACTTGAGATCCTTCTTTCTTAGAGACAGTGGCCAAAAGTAAATCCCTCTAATTTAGAGGCATGTGAATTCCTTTATCAGATAAGTCTGATTTAGATTACTATTGCGTGATGATGGTCACAGAATGAGCTCATGTCTAATAGCAACCTATTCCAAGGGCAGTTAAAGTAAAAAAAGGTTAAGCACATACTAAGTATGAAAATAAAGTCAAGAAAAACCATAGTCAAGTCTATGAGATTGCATAAGAGTGCATGTGTCTTTATTCCCCTATGCATCATGAATGTTTATATAATGCTTTATCATATATGTTTCTATTTTATGAACTGTTGTCATATTAGGTTATGTTTATGAGATTAACCTTAAAAGAAACCCACTTCGAGAATTTAAATTTTCAAAATTATTAAAATTGAATTTATGCATGCTCCCTGTTCTTATAATTAAACCCGAAGTAGTTAGGACGATGACGATGACACAATGTTTGTGTAATCACGATCCTACTAAAAAATTTAGTATTTATCACTTCTATATCTCTATGTCGTCTTCATAGGATACTGGCGTCAGGCACAGTGGTGATATTCATTGAGTTCCCTATATTGTATTAGCACTTTGACCTAGTATTGAATGCCTTTGTGATATCTGTGAGCACAGCCATGAGGGTTTACATCTTCCATAGCCATCCGTTTCGACCACCCATTATGAGCTCATTTTTTCGTGTACACCAGTCATATGACGATGTCACTTTGGATGATATCCATCCCTACTTTTAGCTGCCGAGGTACCCCACCGATGGAGAGTCTGACTCAGATGCCTATCTAACACTGACTATTTCTTTGGAGTCCAATCCCTCGAAGCCATTCTACTCGAGCTACTCAATGGAGTCTGACCCATCCGAGCCCTCTTACCCTTCAATGATTCGCCTAACTTCCAATTCATCTTCTTCTTCTACAGCTCTTCATCACGCACCACCCTTGGTTTGTGGTCGTGGGTTCATTCGTACCTGCATTGTGCCTTGTGGACGTGCGTGTGCTTGAGGAGGAGGATGTGGCGATGATGCTCCTAGTGGTTTCGGGGATGGTTCCCTCCCATTCGATGGTTAACTTGGATAGCGCATATGGAGCCGAGCACGAGGATAATCCTTTTTTGTTGGTAGTTATAGGGTTATCATTTTCTTTTGGCATGTATAGGTGGATGAAATTTCTGATGTATTTCTTTTGTGATGTATTTGGTTAGGTGTCTTTTGTAGGGCAGACAATAGATATCAAACCTATTACTTATCATGTATGACTTATTACTTTACTATTAACTAAGTTTAACTATTTTGGCTGTGGAATGATATTATGATTACTCTGGATGCTTATTCTTTATGTTGTCTTTATTTGTTTTATAGCATGGCATGTATGAGATAAAAACATTCAGTATTATATGCTCATGATGCGCTCATGGCTTTTGTTTTCTAAAAAGTTTATTTTGTTTCCGTTGTTCCAAAAAAAAAAATTTACCCCTATTTTTTGTACAAAATAATTTCAAATGGTAAAGTTAGTTCCATGAGCAAAAGTAACAATTAGTAATTCTATAATATGACTTAAGCATAGTATGAGACTCAAGTAGGGTGTTATAGGGGAAATTAGCAGTGTATAACTACAAATATATGATCACAATTCATGTACAAACTCAATTTTTTAGAAAATTTCTATTTTCATATTTATTACACCTACGTTTTATAAAGATATTCTCTTAAGAACTACATAACAACTTCTAATTGGGTGTCAAGACTTAAGCACGTACTTAGAAGGGTCTTACAATTGATATGCCTAGAACTGACCCCAAGGTCATTTGCCACAAATTGGCTATTGATCCAAGGGCCAAAAAAAAGAAAGCTTGGAGTAGAATGGGAAAAAGGCACCATGGAAGAAACAAAGAAGTTATTAAAGGTTCGATTTTTCAAAGAAATTTGATTCACAACTTGGCTTGCTAATATTATGATGTTGAAGAAAAGCTCGGGAAGTGGTGGATGTGTATGGATTTTACTGATCCAAACAAAGCATGTGCAAAAGGATTCATATCCTTTGCCTAGTATTTAAAAGATTGTTGACAATGTCTTCAAATTTTAGTATTTAATTTTCATTGATTCTTACTCATGGTAAACTCAAAATTTGGATACACACTGAAGATAAGTAGAAGATAACCTTTATTACCCGGCAGGTAGTGTAACGTCCAAAATATTTCATCGGTGATAACTAAAGTTGTTCGATTTTCATCGAATAATTGGGATTAATTAGAATTCGATTAAGCATTCACTTAAAGCCAATTAAGTGTGATTTAGGAGGATTAGGCTCGATGGAATTAGATTAGGAATATAGGAAACCCTACAGAATTTTTCTAAAACCAGTTTACTGATTTAAGAGAAATCGGCAATATTTCGGTATTTTAAACTGTCGGAACCGGATCAATAGAACTTACACTATGATTGCCCTAGGATGAATCACTAGGATTTAGCCAAAATACCCCCATAGTTGGCGCCACTTTCAGCCAAAGATGGCAGGCCAAAACCAAGTTGAATTGGCCAACACAAATCCACCAATCACATTCAACTTGCTTTAGAAGTTTTCTTTCTTTTCCTTTTCTGCCCTTGCAATTTCGGCCCTTATGTATGCTAACCCCTCTTCATTCTTTTCTCCTTCATCTCATCTCATCTCAACTCATATCATCTTCTTCTCCCACAAACCTTCAAGTCACAACAAGATTTCTTCAACTCAAGCTACAAATATAACAAGAATCACACTTAGACAAGGTAGGAATCCAACTCCTCCTCTTGTTTTTCTTGATTTGGGGCTGTGTGGGGATATTATCTTCCTCATGATATTAATGTGATTTGGATTTATGATGATGGTTTATGATTGAATTTGCATGTATGTTGTGATTAGATTTGAAATTGGTATGAAAGAACTTGAAGAGAAGAGAAAACTCAAGAAGCTGTTAGGGTTTTTCCTCGGCAGTTCGTACGGCGGAGTGTATGACTCTGCCTATAGCCATTTAAATTCCATGAATCTATTTTTATGAGAAACTAGACATTTAGGGCTTTCCATACATATATAATATAAGGCCATTGGATTAGTATAAAGGTAGTTATGAATTTTTGAAGTTTGACCTAGAAATCAGGACTTTCATCCGGGCAATGTGAGTTGAGAAGAGTGTAACTTACACTACACAACTCCAAATTAAGTGAATCCAACATTGTTTGAAAGCTAACATATGAGGAAACATCTAAATTTAGAGTCAGATTCATTGGCAACTATCCCTAGTACATCAATGAATTCACCTTAAGTTCAACCCAGGCTGGAATAGGATAGTCTAGTAGGGTCAAAATTTAGGGCATATATCTTGCATTATACTCATTCAAATAATATGCAACTTATTTCATTTGAAAGCTTGCTCTGTTAGCTTTACAGTGATATAAATTTCATATGATTTTACCCAGATTTCTATTTTTGGTGAATTTTCTCTTATAATAGTGCAATTCTGGTTAGAGACATGTATGAATACTTGATCAAGTTTAGTTAATATCTAACTCTAACTCAAAGAAATGCAGAGAACTAGATCGAGTATACTTAACATTGAACTTGAAACTTAGTGAATAGAAAACTAGATCAGGTATAGTTAATGTCAGAACTTGGAATTTAGAAAACACATTCATAAAAGTTTTGGAAAGCCAATTGTGGCTTAATGTCGGAGATCGGAATCACAAGCACATAAGACACTTTAAAATCAAGAGTCAAGGGCAAAAATATGAAAACTAAAATACTTAAATCCAAAAGTCGAGGATCTTCAGCATAAACTTGGAAGTTGGTACCAGAATATGAAACCTTATACCCTAATCTTGGAAGTCGAGAACTAGGACGCTTTAAAACTCTTATACACATAATTCCAAAACTCGGTATCTCATTAAACATATAACCTCGAAACTCGGTCCAGAATCCATCTCGGAGATCGAACATAACTCTGAAAGTCGGGAATCAAAATATTAACCTTACATACATAACCCCGGAGGTCGGAACTTATTCAATCTCGGAATTCAATCTCGGAAGTCGGTCCTAAGCTCAAACTCGAGAACATCAATAGAAGTTAAAAGTTTGCAAGATAGATTAAGACTTAAGATTTTAAACTTACACCCAACTACCTAAGCTTTGCTCATAAGACTTTGTTGTGTGTGGCAACTAATGAAGATATGATGATGAGTCCTGTAACACCCTGCCAAGTATGGCACTATGATGCTTAAGTTATAGTACCACACTCAGGAGTTGTTACGGTTACCTGAGCGGACCTTGACTGACAGCAACTTTAGCCATCTTTGCAACTTCTCGAACTATCTGGAGATAACACGGAAATAGGAGTGAGAATTTTGAATTCTCAGTAGGATTCCTTAACTATCATACATATTGTCATCGTTGTCATCTCCAGTTTGCTTCGGTTTATTATGAAAAAGGTGAACATGTTATGTAAACTGTTATATTTTATAGTTCAAAAATAGATTATCCGAAGCAAAGTTTATTTTACTTATATACTTGGCATTTGGGAGAGCCCATACAAGGTCAATTCATGAATTATATTATGAATAATAACTGCAACATATTAAGATACTGTAGCATCAATATACTGGAGACATAACATCTACATATGACTTTACTTGTACTTGAAGTTATGCAGATACATAAAATTTACTTTCTTTCCTTCATCTTCTGCTTATCATGCCATATTCCAGAGTATGATCGCCATGTCATACCCCATTGGGATGTGATCGCCATGTCACATTCCTTAGGAATATGTTCTTCCTGCCACATCCCAGAGTATGATCGCCATGTCATACTCTATCGGAATGTGATTGCCATGTCACATTCCTTAGGGTGTGGGATTATTATGCTATATTCCAGAGTATGATCGCCATGTCATACCCCATTAGAGCGTGATCGCTATGTCACATTCCTTAGGATTATAGACTTATCATCATATATTTCATTATAAAATCTTTACATGCCACCATAAATTTCCAGTACTTACACTAACTGGGTCATGCCATGCCTCATATAAGCCCCATCCCTTATACTCATACTAGCTGGGTCGATGCCGTGCCTCATGTGAGTGGGGTGCTTACAAATGTTTTAATTTTTAGTCTTTAATCTTTAGCCTTTACTGCCCTTGGGTAGTCTGATCTGGGAGTGAGCTCGTCAGCCCAACTCATGACCATCGTCACACAGACTAACCCACAAGGGGACCCACTGCCTCTAGGTCAGAGGGACTCAGATGGCCATCTACCTCCAACATAGAGGGACCCAAGTTTTAGCTGCCTTCACAAGGAGGGACCCAATGTGCAACTGCCTCCAGGTGAAGGGATCCACATCTTTATCATTTAACTGCCTTTACAGTGAGGGATTCAATGTGCAATTGCCTCCAAGTGAAGGGACCAACATCTTTATCGTTTACATGCCTTCACAGGGAGGGATTCAATGTGCAACTGCCTCCAAGTGAAAGGACCCACATCTTTATCGTTTACATGCCTTCATAGGGAGGGATTCAATGTGCAACTGCCTCTAAGTGAAGGGATTCACATTTAATATATTTATGTCTTTTCATTCTCATGCATAATCAAGTATAGACATGCTGAATACACTCATATATATGCTTCATCATTTATTTTCATATACCTCATATCATACTTATATCATTTTTGCATATAGAATTTCCACATACATATTCATAATTGTATAGCTGTTCATATCATAAATTTCTTGTAATATAAAAATTCATAGTTTCATAGACTTCTGCCGTAAATTCGGCAGCATAACGGATCAGATCCGTTTCCCCATTAATAGTCCAGTTCTCACAGACAAATCAGTCATAGCAGTATAATCAATCTAACATATCTATCAAGGTAAAACTTACAACTGTCAACTCAAGCCTCATATGTTCACTAACACTTGTGAAACCATCAATGTGGTCATTTCTGCCAATTCTATTTAGTTCTGCCCAAATTTTATCTAATCCACCTTTACTTATATTCAACTCATTTAAACCTGAATTTTGGATATATCATAGCCTTATGTGTCTAGTTTTCAACCCCTTTGGTCCCATCTCATTTTGATGTGTGTAGCTCAAGATATTTACATTTTGCCTTAGCCTATTTGGTAACTAGTCTGAATTATACTCTTGGAAGTAAAAATTCACTAAAAATCAAAAGCAAATCCAAATCATATGAAATTTGTGTCATACCAAAGCTAACAGGACAAATTTCATTTGCAACAAGTTTTATTTCATTTGCTTTAGTATAGCTCGAGTTATAAGTCCTGAAATTCGATCTTCTTGAACTACCCTATTTTGTCTTGGTTTGGACATAGGGCAACTTCCTTGAACCATTGGGAACAAATGGGATCATAAAAAACTCAGAATTTCATTATGGCATGTTCTTTTATGTGTAAGCTTTCCAATAAAGTTAGTTTCACTCAATTTGAAGTTGTGTAGGGTGAGTTACACTCTTCTCAAGTCACACTGCCCGGATGAAGGCCCTGATTCCTAGGTTAAACTTCAAAAATTCATATCTCTCGCAATATTAATCCAATGGCCTTATATTATATATGTATGGAAAGATCTGAATGTATATTTTCATATAAAAATAGTTTCATTAGATTTAACTAGCTATAGATAGAGCCATACACTCCGCCAACCGGACTACCGTGGACATTTCACCCAAATAGCATCCTAATTCTCCACTCTTTCTAGTTTTCTCCTTCTAACTTTAATTCCAACTCAAGATTTCATATTAATCCAACTATAATACATCATATACATCCAATATATCATGAAATACATGAAGAAGAGTGAAATTCCATGCAGCCACAGTTCAAAGAATTTAAGAACAGAAATGGAATCCTACCTCAAATTGATGTAGAAACTAGTTAGAATTGAGCTCTTGATGGAAGAAGTGGATGAGACTTGGAGTTTTGAGGAAGATGAAGTGAAGATTGGAGAAGGGAGAGTGAGAAATGACCAGCTGAGGAAGGAGCACGAGAATGAGAAAGTTAGAGAGAATAAATAAGGTTTTGTGAAGCATTGGTAGTTGGCTTTGTGGGTTTTGATTGGTTGAAATTTTGTGATTGAAGTTCAGCCATGTCTCCCGCTTTTGTGGCTAAATTCCTCTCCACGTCACCCCAAAAGTGGAACTCCCTCCCATTCTATCTGAAATCGGAACTTATCTCAATTCTGTTTAAAGTCGGAAGATGAAATCGGATATTGGAAACCTTGTATGGTTTATTCAAAGCTTGCAAGCAAAGTCGGATGTCGGAAACCATGCAAAACTTATTTGAAACATAAGGTCGGAGGTTGGAAATCATACAGCACACAATCACCTTAAAATCAAAAGTTAAGGACAAGAATGTGAAACCTAAAATACTTAAACCCAGAAGTCGGGGAAGTTACGTAAACTTGGAAGTTGAGAACTAGGACGCTTTAAAACTCTTATTACACGAAATTCTAAAACTCGATCCACGATCAATCTCGGAGATCGATTCTAAGCATAATACCGAAAATTGGAAATCAAACCTTAACTTATATAATCTCGGAACTCCCAATTCAATCTCAGAAGTTGGTCATAGGCAAACTCGAGAACACCAATAGAAATGAAAAGCTCTTGGGAATAAACTTGGGGATTGGAGCTTGTGTAAAATTTTGATCGAACTTGGAGATCAACTCAAAGATCTGATCTCGCGTCCATTTCTAGTTGAGATCAACTTGGAGATCGAAATTCGTGAACATTCTAAATCAAACCTATGGCCAGAACTCGTGTATTGTTCTAGTTGAACAATTAACCATGAGGTCGGAACTCATATCCTATTTATTTCAAACATACGGTCAGAAAACGGAAGTCATAGCCATTTAATTTGAAACTTGGATATGAAGTCGGAGGTCGAACATCATGTAACATGAAGTTGGAAGTCAGAAATTATGTAATATATTTGGAACTCGAAGTCTTAGGTCGGAACTCGGAAACCACTCCATTTAATTTGAAACTTGAAGATGAAGTCGGAAATTAGGACTTGTGGTGGATGTTACAAGTCCATATTCCGAAGGAACATGACATGGGGATCACGCTCTAATGGGTTATGACATGGTGATCATACTCTGGAATATGGCATAATGATCCCACCCCCTAAGGAATATGATATGGTGATCATATCCTGAGAGAGTATGACATGGCGATCATGTTCTGGGACGTGGTAGGATAGGAGTGTGACATGGTGATCATACCCCGAGGGAGTATGACATGGCGATCATACTTTGTAATATGTATGACAAGTAAAGGAAGACAAAGAAAGAAAAGAAAATTATGTATATCTGCATAAATTCAAGTACAAGTAAAGGCAGATGCAAATTTCAAGCTTCCAGTATATTGGTGTTATTATATTTTAATACGTTGCAGTTATTATTCATAGTATGATTCATGACATTATTGTGTATTGGCTCTCCCAAATGACAAGTGTATGAATAAAATGGACTCTACTTCGAGCAATATGTTTTCAAACTATAAAATTTAACAGTTTATATGACATGTCCACCTTTTTAATAATAAATTGAAGCAGCTAGAGATAATAATGATGACACGGCATGAAATTTCTTAGTGAATCCTACTAAGAATTTAAAATTCTCACTCCTATTTCCATGTTATCTCCAGATAGTTCAAGAATTTTCAAAGACGGTTGAAGTTGCTGTCAGATAATGTAACGTCCGATTTCCGACTTTCGATCTCATTTAATGTTGAAATTTCCAATTTCCGAGTTTGTCTTGTAAATTCCGACTTCCGACCTTAGTCATAGTTTCAAATTCCGACTTCGTTTCCAAGGCTTAAGGGCCGGCTGCATTTTCCGATTTCCGACCTAACACTCCGACGTCCGATTTTATCTCGACCAGAGAAATGGACACAAGATCAGATTTTTGAACTTGTCTCCCGGTCCGAGTCAAATTTTCACGAGTTCCGATCTCGAGTTTAATACCAAGAGCTCTCATTTCTCTATCCTTCTGAGTTCCGAGATCGAGGTCCTACAACTCACGACTTCCGACTTTAAGTGCTTGGCTTCACATCAGGCTTTGCTTTCAAGTTTCAAATAAACTGGATACGCGCCCCCGAGTTCCGATTTCATATGGGGATGTTCACGAGTTCCGATTTTATAAAGAATACGAGTTCCGACTTCATTTTCAGAATATACTGGAAACTAGTCCCACTTTAGGCGACGTGGAGAGCAATTCTACCACACAAAGAGGGCAACGTGGAGAGTAAGGCTGGCTGAAACTCAGCCTTATGTTTTGAGACCAATCAAAACCTTCCAAGTTAACTCCCACTCATGCCTATATAACACTCTCTCCTCCTCTGATTCAGACCCCCTTCTACGTAACTTAGAACTCACTTCAGCTCTCTCTTTTCTTTTTTTCCACTCACCCAACTCCACCCAACTTTGAGATTCACTCAAGTTCCAGCTACAAACTCAACCAAAATCATTCGTAGTAAGAGGTAGAGGTTCTAAATTCTTACTTGACTTTTTGATTCTTGAAGGATTGATAGCGGTCCAATTTCTTAATTTTGATATGTTGATTGAATAATTATGATGAATTATAGCTGAGTTATGGGCTGTTTATGGGGTTAACACCTGAATTGAAAGTGAGAAAGAATGAAGATATGAAAAAGTTGGGAGGCTGGAAAACTCAAAAACCCTCGGCAGTCCGTACAGCGGAGTGTACGGCTTCGGCTCCCGCCGTTAAAAATTAACGAGACCATTTTTAGGTGAAACTAGACATTCAGGGCTTTCCACACATATATCATAATAGGTCATTGGATTAGTATAGAATTAGTTATGGATTTTTGAAGTTAGACCTAGAAATCTGGGTTCTCACCCGGGCAGCATGGGTTGAGAAGGGTGTATCTCACCCTATACAACCTCAAATTGAGTGCAACTAAAGATGTTTGAAAGCTAACACATGAGAGAATATCCCATAAAAATTTCAGAATTTAATTCGTTGTCATTTGTTCCCAGCACCTCAATGAAGTTGGCTTAGATTAAAACTGGCCTAGAACAGGACAGCCCAGTAGGGTAATGTTTCGAGACTCATAACTCAAAATCCACTTAAGCAAATAACATGAAACCTAACTCATTTTAAAGCTTGTTGTGTTAGCTTCATTTTGATATAAAATTCGAATGATTTCATTTAGTTTTCGATTTTTAGTGAATTTTATTCCATAGGAATCCCATTCTGGCTAGGAACAGGACAGGCTGAGATAAAATGTTTATATCTAAAGTTATACACCTCAAAACGAGAGGGGACCAAAGAGAGTAGAAAGTAGACATATAAGGCTATAACATATCCAAAAATGATAATTTAATGAGTTGAATTGAATAGAAATTGGAGCATGCCAAACTCGGGCAGAGCAGGGAAGGACAAGCTGAAACCTTCTTAATGCTTGATTTGCAATTGTTGAATGATGTTATAAGTGTTTATACATATTTGCTGGTCTATACTGAAATTATTAGTTGTGTGACTGTACTGATTGTCTGGCACTATTCATGGGGAAGCGGACTTGATCCGTTATGCCGCCAAAATCTCGGTAAGAAGTTCATATGTTGTGAAACTTTATGATATTTTGAATGCATCATATTCAAGAGACAAACTAGATGTGCATTCTTTTCATGATATTACAAGAAATTCCATATCACTTGGGCCAAATTTTAATAAATTAAGGGAATAGATCGGTGGGAAGGTCGGAAAGTAAACCCGCCATCCCAGATAGGAACGAGCTCGGTCCTGAAAAGCGGACTATTACCCAGGAGTATATGGCCAATGACTCCCAGGGGACCAAGGATGGAAGTAAGTTATAACAGGTGAAAGCCTCCAAGAATAAGATGCATCTTCTCATTGCACATGCATATGTACTGTAATACTTTTCTATTGATTGTTCTAGATCTCTGCTTATTATTCATGACATGCTATTGTTCCATTGTGTTTCTTTGTTGAGTACATTAGTATATCTGTTAATTAAAATTGAGTTTGTTTCGGTGTATGTTTTACAAGCAAATATTTAAAATGAATATTATCGTTTTATGATACTATTCGAAAAATGTTGTACAATCAAACAACTGGAATGACAACGATGACAGATGTATAGAAGTTAGGATTTTCTACTGAGAAATATTCATTTCTCACCCTATTGTATGTTCCGCGTCATTCTCAGACCATGGAGCACGCAAGTGACCGGGGTTCTATTCGTTGAGTTTCCTGAGCTTCACATCCACATCGACCCTTTTCTAGACTGTATATATATATATCTGGCAGGTGCCAGTTTCGTTTGTATTTCTTCTTCCAGAGGGACTTTGCTATACCAGTTATGCACCCTCTTTTTGATCCTGCTGTCCCTTACATTGCTATACCTCTTTATATGGCCCATCCATTTCCACCGCCACCAAAGAAGAAGACTCGCAGACACCGCACTGAAGAGCCTCCAGCCTCCCATGGCCCCTCCTGCTTCACCACCGCAGCCGATGTCGTTGGCCTCGACCCTAGAGGAGGATCCGTCCGAGACAGCTAGTTCTTCGTCATCCTCTGCTCCCGGTGCCGGGCATCCTCCAACTGACGTCGCCATGGCGAACGGGTTCCTTTCATCGGACTCTGTTTAGATAGTGCGCATCTTTGTAGTGGGGATAGATGTACAGAATGACCCTCTTTTGACAGTTTGGGTCATGTTTGGATGGGTAGATATTAGGAATGTACATGAAATGTCCCATAGGGACCAGTTAGGGTGCAGTTCATAGATACTGGCCGTTTCATTTTGTATTAGCGGCCTCATTTTGACAAACTTTAAAATCAGATATCTATGTACATATCTATGACGCCGTTTGCAGTTATTCTGTTCTTATTGTATTTTTATTTATGTTAAGTTATTTACAGTTTACCGATTGATTGGTATTTATTCCGCCATCACGCAGAAAAATTTGCTATGAGATCAAGTATTCTTATGCGAGACCTTAGTACTAATACAGAAAGAGAAATTTAATCAGTATTATACGTAATCTCTTATCAGATAGGTTATTATGACTTAAGCATAGTACTTTGTCTGGTAAGGTGTTACAGATAAGGTCTGCTTAGGTAACAGTAACAACTCCAGGGTGTGGTACTATGACTAAAGCATAGTACTGTACAGAGGAGGACATTACAGGTAGACTTTTGCAACAAAGTGATGTCTTTCAGTTTAAAAAATGCAAGAGCCACATATCAATGCCTTATGATTAAGGTGTTTGAAGAGCAAATTGAAAGAAGTATAGAAGCATGCATTGATGATATGGTGGCAAAGACTCTAAGTCATGGAGATCACTCTAAAGACTTAGTAGGAATTTTCAAAGAGATAGGAAAGTACAACATCATATTGAACCCCAAGAAGCACGCCTATGGCATACAGGGAGAAAAATTCCTCAATTTCATGCTCATGAACCGAGGAATTAAAGCAAATCCTGAAGGATGCCATTAGGAAATAAGGTGTCCTTGGGTGATAAAGGAAGTACAATAGCTAGTAAGCAACTCTTTTCTATGTACCCTCCGTATTGGCTGATAAAGCATATCCATTTTTCAAAATCTTAGAAAGTAGCAAGAGTTCAATTGGACTGATGCTTATGAACAAACATTGCAAGAGCTTGATGAATTGGAATTTTATATACTTATTTTTCGTCATATCTAGCTCATTAACCCTCTTTTGTGCATATTTGAATTGACTTGGACCATTTCCTATTAATTGGACTTTGGTTGGACTTTGATCTAATTTTCCTGCACTAGCCTTATTCTGATGTTGTTTTGGTCTTTGGGCCATAACTTAAGTTATATATCTCATTTTGGCATTATTCTTAGTTTGTAGGAAAGCTAAGAGCTAGGCCTACAACTCTTATGAAGAGGTCTGAGGCTAGTTCGGGAGTTTTCAAATTGGATTTGGGCCTTCAAGTGGACTCAAGAGATGTAGTTACTGATCCTGAGCAATGTACACTAATTGTGCTATATCTTGAGCTAAAGGAATCCAATTTAGGTAAAATCGGTGCCATTAGAGAGCTAACTTCCATCCCTACAACTTTTCTTTAGATCACTAGTGAAATAATGACATTTTCTGGGCCAAACCTGCGGTTGAAGTTCAATGACAGATCCAATAAAGATAAATTAGTGTTTTTAGCATAAGTTTCCTTCCACAAGTCCAATAAATGTAAATGAGGAGTCTACTTTCAGCTTTAGAAGAGAGGATTAATGTAATTGGTCAATTAGTGTGATAATCATAGGGATATATAGGAGAGAACCCAAATTAGAAATTGACTTTTGACTCATTTGATTAGAATTTGGAAAGCAATTTCTCTCTTTCTCTCTTTCTATCTTGTGCGTTTTCCTCCATTAACGGAGGAGTAATTCTCCTTTGATTCAAGACATCGAGGAGCAATTAAACTCTTGTGGATTGGTGCATCATTCGGATGCAACACATCAATTCGGTTTCATCTCCCCTTCTTTCCTTCTTAATCTGGTGCATGAATTGAAGTTTTTCATTCTTGAATGTTGATAAGGAATGTAATCATGTCATATGATGTATGTGATTTGATTGTTGAAGAAGTGTGAATTATGTTCAGATCTGAATATATGATTAGTTGCATTGGAGTTTGAAACTAATTCAATTCAATTCGATTTTAGAGGTTTCTGAATCAAATTGATTGTGTAATTAGTTGAATTCATGGTGGTTACCATGTGAATGCTAGATTTAGATTAAGGTTTCATTTAAGTCTAAGTCTAATCACCGAATTGGAGTGTTGCATATAGTTATAATCCAATGATGGAGTATTAATTGTGTTTATCTTGTGTCTTAGATTAGATCTTGTAATTCGGTTTCATTGCTCATCAATTCTATTTTATTTCGGTTTATACGTTTTACATTTCAACTGTTTGATGAAACAAATCCACTGAAATTTCTGATCAAATGGTGCATTCATCGTAGGGAAACGATCCGAGTTACCTACTATACTATAGTGTTTGATCATGTGAATATATGTGAATATCAGTGCTAACTCTGTCTGTGATAGTGTTTGCATAAGTTTTAAGTTTTAGTTGATAGTTAGTTCATTAGTAAGTAGATTTTACGATTTTTGGCAACTGAACCTTTCAGCCAAACTTGAGGGCACTTGATCCTATAAGAAAACCACATTTTGAGAAAGGCTTAATTCTTGGAGGAATTGAGGTCACTTTTTTTTTTTTTTTTTTTTTTTTTTTTTTTTTTCCAAATTCCATCGTTTAGATAGAGTTTTTGAGGTTTTTGGGTCTTTTCAGGACGTTGCCAGTATCTTTGCAAAAGATTTTGTGCTTTAATTGAGCTGATTTTTGTTCAGTTGAGGGAAAATGGTCTTCTAAGTAAGATTTTCAGCGTTGCTGAAAACTTTTCATTTGGAAGCTAAATTCCTTCATCTTGACCACTTTTTAACTTTTTAAAGATTTTTCTTTGCATTTTTGGACTCTTTGAGGGTCAAATATTTGAGTTGTGGTGGCCCCAAAATTTTTAAAAATCATTTGGTAGTGTTTTTCAATTTTTCTTGATTAATTTTGAGTGTTTGTTTGCATTCTTTAGTGTTCTGTGTAAGGCGGTGACATAAGTGCATGACTAATTCTATTTTGCCTTGTTTAATGCATGCCTAGGTTTGATTTGAATCCTGATTTAGTTGCATTTGATCTCGAGATTGAGAGAACGCTTAGATTGACTAGATCAACTAAGAGGAGATTATTTGACCCTGTCTTGGCTGAGGACAATTCATCCAACAATTCTGCATACAACTCACCTATTTCTGTTTCTAGCTTAGTCTCTGATTCTGATTTTGATTCTGTTTGTAGTATTCCTATTGTTAATCGTTTGAATCTTGCCAAAAATATGGCTAACAATCATGATAGAACATTGAAGGAACTTGCAACATCTAATGTCAATTATCAAGCTCTAGTCATCCAGTACCCCAAATTAGATGCAGATTTTGAGCTCAAATCAGGATTGATACACCTGCTCCCCAAGTTTCATGGTTTGGCTGGAAAGGATCCACACAAGCATCTCAAGGAATTCCATGTGGTATGCTCAACCATGAAGCCACATGGAGTTGATGAAGATCACATTAAGCTAAGAGCTTTTCCTTTCTCACTTGATGGAGCTGCAAAGGACTAGTTATACTATTTGCATCCTGGTTCAATTACATGCTGGCAAGACATAAATAGGCTGTTTCTAGAGAAGTTCTTTCCTGCCTCGAGAGCTGCTGCCATTAGGAAGGATATTTGTGGCATAAGGCAAATTACTGGTGAGACATTGAATGAATATTGGGAGAGATTTAAGAAGTTGTGTGCAAGCTGCCCACACCATCAAATAAGTGACCAACTCCTAATCCAATACTTCTATGAAGGATTTCTGCCAATAGACAGAAGCATGGTGGATGCTGCCTCAGGAGAAGCTTTGGTTGATAAAACACCTGCTGCAGCCCGAGATTTGATTGCCAATATAGCTGCCAATGCTCAACAATTTGGTAATAAGCTGCAATCTTCTGATGAAAACCAGCTGCACATGGAGAATAGAATTAAAGAGCTTACTTCACTAGTTAGGAAATTAGCCATTAGTCAAAAGCAGCAGCAACCCTAATCTCAGCCAGTAGTGGCAAATATTTGTGGCATTTGTTGCCTACTAGGCCACACTTCAGATTTGTGTCCAGAATTACATGAGAGAAAAGAAACCGTGGCTGGAATATTCCTTGATAGACCTTATCAACAACCACAGCAGCAGCAATAGAGAAATTATGATCCCTTCTCCAATACCTACAATCCTAGATGGAGGGATAACCCAAACTTGAGGTATGGTAATAGCTCTAATCAGTACTAATATCAGCAACAGTTTAGGCAACAGGCTGCAGGTTCAAACATAACACAACAGTAACAACCATACTAGTAGCAACCAAAACAAGAGCAACCTCAGACCAGCAATGAACCAAGCTTGGCAGATTTGGTGAAGCAAATGGCAACTAATAGCCTCTAATTCCAACAAAGGACAGAAGCTAGCATACAGAACCTGTAAACACAAATTGGTCAATTAGCCAACACTGTTAGTGAGCTAAAAATAAAAGGTTCTGGCCAACTTCCATCCCAAACAATGAGTAACCTATGAAATATGAGTGCCATCACTCTTAGAAGTGGCAAGGAGCTTAAGGCTATAGATTCTATAGAGAAAAACCATGCAAATTCTGCCGAACATCCTGTTGCAGCAGAAAAATCGAATTCTGCATAGATAGATGCAGATAAAGGAAAACTAGAACCGTCCGAGAAGAGAGATAGCAGACACTCTAAACTAAACATTCCACTGCCTTTTCCAAATAGAGTAACTCAAAATAAGAAGGTAGCAGAGGGCAAATTGGACAAGGAAATCATGGTGACATTTAGAAAAGTTAAAGTCAATATCCTACTTTTGGATGCCATCAAACAGATTCCCAAATATGCTAAGTTCCTCAAGGACTTGTGCACCTGTAGAAGAAGATTAAAAGGGAATGAGAGAGTAAGTATGGACAGAAATGTCTCCGCGATTATTCAACCAAGCATTCCTCCTAAATGCAAGGATTCGGGTACTTTTACCATTCCTCGCACCATAAGAAGCAAGCAATTCAAGCAAGCTATGCTAGACCTTAGAGCCTCAATAAATGTCATGCCAACATCAGTTTACAAGTCATTGCCCATTGGAGAGCTCAAGCCAACGGGAATGGTGATTCAACTTGCCAACCGGAGCACAACCTACCTTGAGGGAGTTTTAGAAGATGTTTTGGTGAAAGTGAATGATTTAATATTCCCTGTAGATTTTTATGTCTTAAACATGGAGGATGACATGCATGTTAATCAACCAACATTGATCTTAGGTAGGCCATTTTTAAAAACTACAAAAACCAAGATTGATGTGAACTCCGGTACCATGTCCATGGAATTTAGAGATAGCAAAGTGCAGTTTAACTTGTTTGATGCCATTAGATATCCACTAGAAAGCATTCTATTTTTCACTTAGACATTATTGATTCATTAGTTGAAGATGTGCATGAAAACTTATTAGCTGAATTTTTTGAAATTGTAGGCATTAGGAATGAATTCCATTATTCTGATTGTGATGGTATTAATAACTTATGTGTTGTGTGTGCTGAAATTGATGCATGTTTACATAGTTGTGATGTTGTTCATTCAAATTCTGCAAGTTCCAGTTTTGTAAACTCTGATTTTGCAATGTCTAGTTCTAATAAATCAAGTTCTGCTGTTTCTACTTCTGTTTCTGCTGGAAAATCTGTCGATTTTGTTTCTACTATGCAATCTCCTGATTCTGCTATTTCTTTAAATTTTGCTATTTCTGATTCTGTTGCTGTTGTTTCCACTAATTCTAGTTCTATTTTTCCTATTTCAGCTTCTGTAAGTTCTAATCTTATTGTCTTACATTCTATTGTTCCTGTCTCTATTTCTGTAAATTTTATTTTTAATGGTTTAAATTCTGCTGGTTTGAATTCTGTTTCTACTGATTCTGTTTGCATTGATTCTGCAGTAAACTCTGCACAGTCTGATTTTAATAACATTGATACTGGTGCTGCTATAGATTATGAAAGTTCTGATTTTGCAGCTATAAATTTTACGCCCCTCGATTCTGCATTTTCTATTCTTGTAGTTGCATTTTCTGTAAATTCTAATTCTGCAATTCCTAATCCAGTTTATACCACTTCCGCTGCTTTTACTTCCATAGAATATGATGTCATTATTTTGCATAATTACCCTTAAGTTTCAAGTGCTGAAGCTAAATTAGCAACTTCCATACAAGAGCCACCAACTTTGGAACTGAAACCACTTCCGGAAAATCTAAAATATGCATTCTTGGCACCAGATGAAACCAGTCATTATAGCTAAGGATCTACAACCTGACCAAGAAGAGAAGTTACTGAATATTCTTAGATAGATTATGAAGGCTATAGGATGGACACTTGCAGATATTCCTGTAATCGGTCCCTCTACATGCATGCATAGGATATAGTTGGAAGAGGGAGTGAAACCAGTGAGGCAACCCTAGAAGTGGCTAAATCCCTTAATCTTGGATGTAGTAATTAAGGAAGTGGGCAAGTTGTTAGCTGCGAGCATCATATATCCAATATCAGATAGCAAGTAGGAGAGCCCGGTGCAAGTTGTCCCTTAAAAGTCTGGCATCACTGTGGTGAAGAACCCCCAGGATGAGTTAATCCCCACAAGAGTGTAGAACAGCTGGTGAGTATACATTGATTATCGGAAGCTAAACCAAGCTACTCGGAAGGACCATTTCCCCTTGCCCTTCATTGACCAAATGCTAGAATGGTTGGCAGGTCAATTTACTATTGCTTTCTTGATGGGTTTTCTGGCTACTTCCAGATTCATATTGCACCGAAAGATTAAGAAAAGATCTCCTTTACCTATCCATTGGGCACATTTGCATACCGGAGGATGCCCTTTGGCTTATGCAATACCCTGGGTACATTTCAGAGGTGCATGGCGAGTATATTCTCTGATTTTCTAAAGGATTGTATGGAGGTTTTTATCGATGACTTCATTGTTTATGGTTCTTCTTTTGATGCATGCTTAGACAGCCTTGCTAGAGTTTTGAGTAGATGTGTTGAGTCACACCAAGTCTTGAAGTTTGAGAAGCGTCATTTTATGGTCAAGCAGAGTGTAGTCTTGGGACATATTATCTCTAGGGAGGGTGTTTCTGTTGATAAGTCCAAGATAGATGTGATTGCTTCTTTGCTTTACACCGCATGCGTGCGAGAAATACGTTCTTTTCTTGGCCATGCAGGGTTCTATAGGGTTTCATCAAGGACTTCAGCAAAGTAGCACTTCTGTTATCCAGGCTATTGCAGAAGGAGGTTGACTTCCAGTTTGATAAGGAATGCAAGAGAGCATTTTACCAGCTAAAGCAGCATCTCATTTCTGCTTTGCTGCTTCATTCGCAGAATTGGGAGTACCCATTTGAGCTGATGTGCGACTCCTCCAACTTTGGCAAATGTGAGCAATTCTTTCACAGAGGGTTGGGAAGACACCCTATGTTATAGCATATGCTTCCCGAACCTTAGATTCTGCACAGGCTAATTACACCACCATAGAGAGAGAGCTTCTTGCTATTATTTTTGCTTTAGATAAATTCCATGCTTATCCTCTGGGAACTAAAGTGACTATTTTTTCTGATCATGTAACATTGAAGTTTCTGCTAAAGAAGCCAGATGCTAAGCCCAGGCTCATTAGGTGGATGTTGTTGTTGCAGGAGTTTGACATTGAGATCAGGGATAATAGTGGAGCTGAGAATCTAGTAGCAAATCACTTGAGTCGAATCTCATAGTCCTTAGAGCCTCTTCCTATCCGTCAGACCTTCCCATATGAGTAGCTTTTACAGCTGCAAGGTAAGGATCCATGATATGCTGATCTAGTCAACTATCTAGTTGCTGCTGAGTTGCCTGCTTATTTTAAAATGCATCAGCTAGATAAACTTAGGAGTGAGGCTACGTATTATGTTTAGGATAATCCATACTTGTGGAGGATGTGTAGTGATTAGGTTATCAGATGTTGTAGGCATGAGTCTGAGATGCCATCTATTTTGCAGTTTTGTCATAGCGCACTGCTAGGAAGATTTTAGATGTAGGTTTTTACTGGCCCACATTATTCCGTGATGCTTACACATTTGGTAGGAATTATGAACTATGCTAGAGGATAGGTAGTATTTCCCATAGGAATGAGATGCCTTAGCAACCCTTATTATTCTGTGAGATATTTGATGTTTGAGGTATTGATTTTATGGGTCCTTTTCATATTTCTTTTGGTTTTGTTTACATATTGCTGGCGGTTGATTATGTCTCCAGGTAGGTGGAGGCCAAGGCCATTCGGACTAATGATTCTCATGTTGTCATAGATTTTATTAGATCACAGATATTTTGCAGGTTCAGAGTGCCCCGGGCTATCATTAGCGATCAAGGTAGCGATTTTTGTAACCGGAACATGGCTACCTTGCTGAAGAAATATGGTGCCACCCATAAGGTCTCAACTCCATACCATCCGCGGACTAATGGACAAGCGGAGGTATTGAATAGGGAGTTAAAGCAGATCTTGGAGAAAACTGTGTAGCCGAACAGGAATGATTGGAGCGAGAGGCTGGAGGATGCTTTATGGGCTTAGCGCACTGCCTACAAGACACCTTTAGGGATGTCCCCTTATAGGATTGTTTTTGGTAAGGCATGCCACCTTCCAGTGGAGATTGAGCATAGAGCTTATTGGGCAATCAAACACTACAACTTGGATTTGAGCTAGTCTGGGCTTCATAGGAAGCTCTAGCTTCAGCAGTTGGAGGAGATCCAGCTAAAGGCCTATGAGAACTCCTGCTTGTACAAGGAGAAGACCAAACTCATCCATGATAAGATGTTGCCGCGGAAGGAGTTCTCAATTGGCCAGAAAGTGCTCCTCTACAATTCTCGCCTCAAGCTCTTTTCTGGTAAGCTTCATTCTCGGTGGCTTGGTCCCTATATTATTACCCAGATTTTTCCCTATGGTGCTGTGCAGGTTGTGGATGTAACATCCCCAATTTTTGTCTAAGCTAATTAACTCAATGATCTTGGCTAATTAGAGAGGTTAATGATTAATTGAGGACTAATCGGTTAATCTCAATGAGCAAGAGCTTAGTAAATTGAGTCAAGTTAATAATTGGATCATAATACACTAAATGTTTTAATTAAAACCTAATTATTCGAACCTCATTAATTCGTAACTTAGAAATATAATTAAGCTAATACAATCTTATTAATTAAGTACAAGACAATTATTCTACCTTACCAATCGAGATAGATTAATTCTTACACCCTAATTACATAATTCATAAGATCAATTCATTTAGAGGAAAAATGTCTTAAAATTGTAATTAACCGAAATTGATTAAAGAGCAATTTAACTAATCAAATTGATTAATAACTTAGGTAATTCTAATAGCTTTGAAGATTTAAAAAATTTCTCCTAATTGATGTACCAAATTTCAGCCAAGGACAAGAGCAAAATCCAACCATCCATTTGCCTTCTCATCATGCACTCTTAGATTAAGGGTTTATGTTAGTAGTATCTTTTTAGTCAAGACAAGAGAAGTACCTTCCTCCCTTAGGACTATACCACTTGGAGTGATCTTATTCAATCAAGCCAATCCCAAGAGTGGTCATGCCTTTAACCACTTGAAAAACATTAAAAGGTTTTTACCCAAGCACCAAGACTCAAGAGAAACACAACCTACCCTTTTGCCCCAAGGTTCCTAGCTTTCTTGCTTGAAAAAGAAGTTAAACTCACCTACTTCCCCATGCTTGTTAGAGAAGCAAAACCAATCAGCCCTCACCCCCATTTTTGCACCCCAAAACAGCCCCCTTACTCTCTCATTTGTGATTTCTATTTTTTCCCAAAGATACCATGTAGCCACTCCTCTTCTTCTCAACCTCTCTTTGTTCTTCCTACTTTCCTTCTTATTCTTCTTACTCTTCCACCACCACCACCCTCATTTCCTATCACCACCTTCACAAGCCCTTCAAGGACCACCCTCTTTGGTTCTTGAGGAAGCAAAACAAACACTCACTTAGCCCTATTATCAAGCTCAAGAAGGAGGAAGCCATCTCCAACCATTTTCACTCTTCAAGCTTTCAAGAAACGCATTTGGTAGTGAGTCTAACCCCTCTTTCTTCTATGTTTTTCAAGCTCTAGAACTCCTAAGCTTTCCATAGCTAGGTGGTTTTAGAACTTACTTTAGAGGTCTCATGGCCATGCTTTCATTATAAGAAGTTGTTTGTGATTTTGCTCTTCTTTTGGAAAATAACTTTGGTTGTGCATTTTGTTTTATGTTGAACCCAACTTTTTAGAACTCAAAATATTGAATTTTTACCAAGATCTCAAAGTATAAATTGGTTTGGAAATGTAAAGTTGTCACTTGATGAAAATACTTAATGTTTTTACAAGAAAACTCATTGAAACCAAAACCATGGAAGCTGGGAAATTCTGGCAGTCTGTCTAGCACGACTAATAACTCTTTCAATATAACTCCAAATGCAACGAAACTAATTTTAAATGAAAATAGACTCATAGATCTTTTTATACATATAAAATACATAAACTTTGGCCTTAAAACGAGAGAGATATGAATTTTCAAAGTGGGCTGTTCCCAGATGTGTTTCTATTCGGGCAGTCTGTACTAAACATGCATAACTCGAGCTATACATAACATTTTTGAGTGGAACCAAGTTTGTTAGAAATCTAAGACATAGACAAACATTCGCATAAATTTTTGTCAAATTCCTGGTGAGGAACTCCCAGTAAAGTTTAAAAGTCACTATATCGAGAATAAACTTAAAAGCTAAGCAGTCAGATTAAAAGGTGCATATCTCAAGTTGCAAAATGAATTTTTGAGTGGGGTTTGTATTGTTTAAAAATAGACTCAGAGAAGTATGATCATATCAAAATTTAAGTCAAAAGAGTAAAAGGTGAAATTATGGCGAATTTTTAAAGTTACTGCCCTACATTAAAAGTAAAAACTAGTTAAGATAAAATTTCTAACACTAATGAGAATTTTACTTAAGCACACTAACACCCTTAATTTAAGATATTGGAAAATTTCATAATTCACCTTAAAAGTTTTAAAGAGGATAATAGACGAAATTGACCCCATGCCTAATAAAAGAATTTATACAAGAGGCAACCTTAATTAAAAGCTTGTATGAAATTTACTAAGCTAAGCTCATAAGACTTTGTGTGACATGTATGCCTCTATATGTCAATATGATGATATGATATGATGATGATGATTATGATAGTGATATGATGATGATAAGGATGATAACGATATGATGACGATACGATAATGAATGATGATGATATGAATATGATATGTTGATAATATGATGCTTAAAGATATGCGATAAAGGAATCACATTTGGGGATGGTGATACGTAACGCCTAGATGTGGAAAAGAATTAGAATAATTTTGCATCATAAGCCTTAATAAGAAGAAAATAAACTAAGAGTGTAATCCTTTAAAAGGGAAGGTGATGCAAAGTAAGCTCCCCTCACCCACGACTCACATGAGGCATGGCATCGACCCAGCTAGTGTGAATATAGGGGATAAGGTTTACATGAGGCATGGCATGACCTAGCTAGTGTAAGTACCAAAAATTTATAGTGGCGACGGCCATGGTATGAGCTCATTACCACTTATATTTAGTGGGTGAAAAGAAAAAAACTTAAGATAAAGTCAAGTTAAGAAATGAAAAGGGACTTCATCCAAACCTTTGAAGGGAAGAAGTTAAGAGAAGCTTATAGCACAGCCATACATGTTTTATGTAATTATAGTTGTTCCTATGCTTATTATGATATAAATGATCAGAGGACATGTTAAAATTGAATCCACTTCGGATGGCTATGTTTTTGAAAATCTAAGAATTGGACATTATATATACTCACTATTTTCATTTATAAAATCGAAGTGGCTGGGATGATGACGATGACACTTTAGCATCGGATTCGAGTCCTACTAAGAAATCTTATTTCTCACTCTAGTTACTTTTCCATATCGTCACCAGAATCCGATGGCGCATTCGGTGGAGTGGAGCATAGATCCCCTACACTGTGAGCGGACGTATGACGTGGGATGTTAGACAATGCTGATTTGGACTTGCAGTTGCCGTAGCTCTGCATCTTCATAGATTCCTTTTTGTGATGAACGATGTCAACTTAAGTTTGTATCTAGTATTTGGATCATAGCACGACCAAGAGCCTCCTTTGATATAATGTTGATATATAATGCAATGTATTTGTGAATTACTATTTATTTACCTTTCTCATGTTTTATGATATTGGGGTATCTATTTTATGTGACATGCTCTTTTTGTATCTGTCTTCTCGCTCAAAGCTTTGCTTCCCAAAATGCTGCAAAGCGACAACGTATTTCAGAAAAAAAATTTACTGTATTTTCCACATAACTTAACTTATAAATGAAGTTTAGTTTTCTACGAGCATAAGTAACAACTAATAAAACGTCGTAATAGGACTTAAGTATAGTATGGGTTTATTAGAGTGTTATAGTGGAGCCTGGGACAAATAGAGTTTTCACTGTGAATGGCCACCACTTGAAGCTATTTCATGAGGAGCTACCTTTGGACACCAATGAGGAGGTCCGCTTGCTAGCGGCCACCTCCACTTGATAGGGGAGTTCTCCTTTCCCTCTCTTGCCTTATGCTACTTGCCTCACATTTTGTTTGTTGCATTACATTGGGACAATGTTGAATTGAAGTGTGGGGGGGTTGATTAGCTTTAGTTTATTTCTCATGTGCTTATTCTAGTTAGTCTTGCATTGGGTTTGTTTTGCCATAGTTACCTTTTACCTTGTTTTGTTGTCATAATAATTGTTGATCTTATTCTCTTTTGATGAATTGAAGGTTGTTGAGTTAGGGCATTAGTCATTAAGGAGGATAGAGTTCCAACATGACTTCATTATTCTTTTTCCTCTTGAGATATGTGAATTTAGTAATTAATCTTGATTTGCTATGATTGAGTGTAATGAACACTACCCTTCTGAGCTTTTGAGCTATGCATTGGATAGTTGCATTTCATGCCATTCCTTTCTTTCTTATGTGTTCATCCCTTATAGTTTATGTCATTCTAGAACTTGTTTTGATTCTTCTTTGAGGCTACATTTTCATATGCATTCATGGACATGATAGAGGCATTTCTTTTCATTTTAGCCACTTGGCCATATAGCCCACCTTGCATTATTTCCCTTGTTAGCCACTTTGAGCCTTGTTGACCTTTCTTTGACTTCTAGCACATTGCAAGCCTAAGTGAAAAATCATGATTCTATCTAACCTTAAGGGATAGGACGGCATTGGTTTCATTATTTTTGTTGTGCTTGGGATCAAGTATAGGGGTTTTGCCTGGGACGTGCAAATATTAAAGTGTGGGGGGGGTGCAAGGAATTTGAAAAAAAAAACCAAAACAAAAACAAAAATAAATTTTTTTAAATAAAGAAAAAAAAAAGAGAAAAAGGAAGAAAAGAAAAGAAAGAAGTGAATAAAATAGGGAGTTTTGATGAAAGGAATGAATATGCTATGGAATGACTTGGGGAAACCCCCTACATTTGTGAACTTGTCTTGTATCTTGACCAATGTTTCTCCTATTGCCTTGGGTTTTACTTTGTCATATCTTCATATTTCCTACCCTTACCTTAACCCCATTTCAACCATTAATAAAGCCCTCTTGATTTGTGTTTGCATGTGATTACAAGTAGTGCAGAAGTAGAAGATTAGCAAGCCTATGGTAATGCATGATCTATTGAGGTGAATTGAGTGAAACACTTTTACCCACACACTTGAGAGTTGATGAGCTTTATACATACACCATCTTGTGAGGTTCTTCATACTTGATCTTTGCACTTTGAGTGGTGTTACTTGGTTTATACTTTAGAGAGGTGGGGAGTCAATTGATTTGATTGTTGGAAAATTCTTGATGCCTTATATGTTGTTTTGTCCTAAACTTAGCACTTTTGATTATTCATTGGAGAATGAATTTTTCCATTTTGGGTATTGACTTTAGCTTGTAGTTGACTTATGATATTTTCTTTGGTTAACCCTCTTTAGGTTGAGTCTTGCATGAGAACATGCAAGAGCTAAGTGTGGGGAAATTTGATGAATTGGAATTTTATATACTTATTTTTCCTAATATCTAGCTCATTAACCCTCTTTTGGGCAAATTTGAATTGACTTGGACCATTTCCTATTAATTGGACCTTGGTTGGACTTTGATCTAATTTTCCTATACTAGCCTTATTCTAACATTGTTTTGGTTTTTGGGCCATAACTTGAGTTATATACCTCATTTTGGCATGATTCTTAGTTTGTAGGAAAGCTAAGAGCTAGGCCTACAACTCTTATGCAAAGGTCAGTGGCTAGTTCGGGAGTTTTCAAACTGGATTTGGTCCTTCAAGTGGACTCAAGAGATGTAGTCAAGGATCCTGAGTAGTGTGCACTAATTGGGCTATATCTCGGGCTACAGGAATCCAATTGAGGCAAAATCGGTGCCATTGGACAGCTAACTTCCAGGCCTACAACTTTTCTTCAGATTGAAGTTCACTGATGGATCCAGTGAAGCTGAATTAGTATTTTTAGCATAAGTTTCCTTCCACAAGTCCAATTAATGTAAATGAGGAGTCTACTTTCAGCTTTAGAAGAGGGGATTAATGTAATTAGTCAATTAGTGTGATAATCATAGGTATATATAGAGGGAACCCGAATTGGGAGTTGACTTTTGACTCATTTGATTAGAATTTGGAAATAGAATTTCTCTCTTTCTTTCTTGTATGTTTTCCTCCATTAATGGAGGAGTGATTCTCCTATGATTCAAGACATCAGGAGGTAATTAAACTCTTAAGGATTGGTGCATCATTCGAATGCAACATATCAATTTGGTTTCATCTCCCTTTCTCTCCTTCTTATTCTCGTGCATGAATTGAAGTTTTTCATTATTGAATGTTGATTAGGAATGTAATCATGTCATATGATGTATGTGATTTGATTGTTGAAGAAGTGTGAATTATGTTCAGATCTGAATATATGATTAGTTGCATTGGAGTTTGAAACTAATTCAATTCAATTCGATTTTAGAGGTTTCTGAATCAAATTGATTGTGTAATTAGTTGAATTCATGGTGGTTACCATGTGAATGCTAGATTTAGATTAACGTTTCATTTAAGTCTAAGTCTAATCACCGAATTGGAGTGTTGCATATAGTTAGAATCCAATGATGGAGTGTTAACTGTGTTTATCTTGTGTCTTGGATTAGATTTCTTAATTCGGTTTCATTACTCATCAATTCTATTTTATTTTGGTTTATACATTTTGCATTTCAATTATTTGATGAAACAAATCCACTAAAATTTCTGATCAAATGGTGCATTCATCTTAAAGAAACTATTCGAGTTGCCTACTATACTATAGTTGGTATTCGGTTTAATTTGCTTGTGTTACGACGCTCGAGTCAAAGCTCAAGGGGTTTTTAATGAGCCGATGAATTCTAACTTGACCTCAATAAGGTGATCCCTTATACCTTTACCTTTCTATTACTTAGAGCACACTAGGCTTAATATTGTTTAAGGAGCACGAAAAGGAACATAGACTTATATATTTCTTGAGCAAGGCATTGCAGGCCAAAAATTGAAGTTTCAAAAGATTGAAGCTGGTGAAATTGACTAGAAAACTTAGGACGTATTTCAAGAGTCCCAACGTTATGGTCAAAATTGAGCAACTAATTAGATAGGTTATGCATCATCCTGAGCTCACTATAATGATACTTGCATGGTTAATAGAGCTTTCTAAGTTTACTATTGAATACCAAACTTGAGGGCCTATCAAGGCACAAGTTTTAGCTAATTTTGTGGCCAAATTCACTTTGATAGCTCTAGTAGCAGAGAAAATGAAGACTGGATCCTCCATATCGATGGGGCTTCCATTGAAAAGAGAAGTGGAGCAAGAGTAATTTTAGAATAAGAGTTACGGTCTGATAGTCATTACAGTTTCAGTTTGAGGCTAGCAATAATTAGGCTAAGTATAAAGCTTTAAAAGTGTGAGCTCCAATGCCCTTCTGAAACCATTTCATAACTTAAGGCATTTCAAGCTTCATGGTTTTGATGAATATCAAATCAAGCTTTAAGTTAAAACTTTTATATGTGAACGATTTGTTTTTATCATTTTCTTTTGTGAGCAAAATCTTTTGTCTCATACTTAACAACTTTTGAACCGAAGTGTCTTAATCCATAGTACTTCTCTTGAATATACTTATATTGGAACAAATGCTTTGTGGTCTATATGATTTCTTACATAAGAAGTAGTCAGAAAGTTCAGAAGGATGAGATTATAGCATCAGAAAGGAAGTTACGAGGAGGATATCTATTGATTTAGAAGAATGACTTCGTCCAGAACGGTAATCATCAGAAACATACTTCTCATAAAGTACCTCACCTTCAAAGCTTATTCTACACGCTTCATTGATAATTCAAAAAGTCAAATATGACCTGACAAGATGCAAAAGAAGTGCTGACAAGTTTGAAAAGTAGGTGAACACTTCAACGACTATTTTTCCTCTTCGGTACCAAGTCTACTTGTTGAAGAAGAAAATTGCATTTCTCTCTTTCCAATCACAGACCAGTGGATCAAAGAGGCTCAAGGCTCAAGATCTGCAAACTTTAACGATCATATCTTGAAGTCTATATAAAGCTCGAAAATGAAGAAGAACTGGTTAAATTGATTGAATATTTTTTTAAGCTTAAGAGATCTTCTTCATCAACCTTCTGAATCATCAGAAAATTACTCATTGTAACTTCTATTTGTAAAATGTTCTTTACTGATTTGTATTAGATAATATTCTCATATTAAGAATTTAGAGAAGTCACACACACTGTACGTATTTGATCAATACTATGAAAGAGCTTTTAGTATGAGTGTAAACACAAACCTTTTTATCAAAATCTCTTGTAACCAAACCCAATAGTGGTCAAAGTGAGCTTGGAGAGGCTAAGATAAATACTACTTGGTTGTAAAGCTTGGAGAGGCTAGAGAAAGACTACTTAACTATAAAAGCTTGGAGAGGCTTGGAAAAAGAACACTTGTGGTAAAAAAATCTCAACAAAGAGTTAGGGATTGGACATAAGCATTTTTTGGCGAGCAGGGGATAAACCTTGCCGTATGATCATTCTATCTCTTTCATTTTACTTGCTATTTTAATTAAATCCTTAAATTTGTGTCATCTTTAATTAATTCAAAAATATTCTTGCATAAAATAGATAACTATTATTTCTAACCTCATTGCTTCCGCATTCCAAGTCTTGGACTTAAGAAAGTTGTTTTGAAAAGTTTTCAGGTTCAAAATTTTAGCTAAGACACGATTTAACCCCCCTTTTCGTGTCATCTCTTCCAACAAAAAATTCATTGGCAGTCAATTTATCCAACCTAGCATAAACTTGTATTGGCTAGGTTTGTATCCTAAGTGGAACAATTAAATATGTTTTTGTTAGCAAATCATTTAGATGTATCAAATTCAAATGAAAGTAATACACATATTACAAATAAAGTGTTAATTAAATATTTCTTCAATGCCACATTGTAAAATCTATTGTTAAAATTACTAGCAATATGACGTATGCAAAACCCGTGAGGTGCATGTGGTGGTTGCCATTTAAGGTAGGGATTATTCATTGACTCTATGATGCTCCGATGTCAATCTGATATCAAACATAAGCCTTGTTGTTGTATGACACGTGCTCAAATACAAGCTAAGTGTTGATAATGGTAGCACGAGAAGGAGGGTTGAATCATGCTTCAAATATATTTGAAACCTGAAACCTTTTTGAAACAAAGTTCTCAAGTCTAAGACTTGGAATGTGGAAGTAGTTTGGTTAGAAGTATAAGTTATTTTTAGTATTAGAAAGCTTGATCAGGTAGAATAAATGATTGCTCATAGATTTAATAAATAAGTGAAGTAAAACAGTAAAGAGATAGGGGATAGAAAAATTCACACAGCCTAATTTTATACTGATTCGGCCAATCACTTGTCTACTTTTAGTCCCCAACACTTCGTTGAGAGTTATATATATCGAGTATTCTTTTTCCAAACTTCTCCAAGCTTTTACACATGAGTATTCTTTATCAAGCCTCTCTAAGCTTATACAGTAGAGTAGTTTTCTCAAGCCACTCCAAGCTCTCAATGACCACTAACGGATTTGGTTACAATATAAGAAAGTTTGGGGTTTGTGTTTGCAACACTCACACTTAAGATCTAAAAGTTCATTTAATCAACAAAGTACAAAGTGTTTGTGACTTCTCTAAAATCTCGAAATGAGAATATTAGCTAATACAAATCAGTAGAGAAGATTTTACAAGTTGAAGTTATGATGAGTAACTTTCTGATGATTTAGAAGGTTGAGAAGGTTAATCAAAAAGGTCTCTTATGCATAAAGAAATATGCAATCAGTCTAACCATTTCTTCTTTGATTTTCAACTTTATATAGACTTCAAGATATTGCCGTTGAAGCTTGCAGATCTTGAGCCTTGTGACTCTTTGATCATTTGGTCCATGACTGGAAAGAGAGAAATGCAGTTTTCTTCTTCGACAAGTAGAATTGACACAGAAGATGAAAAATAGCCGTTGAAGTATTCACCAACTTTTTAGACTTGTCGATGCTTCTTTTGCATCTTATCAAATCATATTTGACTTTTTGAATTTATCAATGAATCGTGTAGAAGAAACTTTGAAAGCGAGATGCTTCATAAAAAACATGTTTCTGATTATCACCCTTCTGAACTAAGTCATTCTTCTAAATGAACAGTGATTCTCATGGCACATTTTCCTTTCTGATGCTATAATCTTATCCTTTTGAACTTTCTATATGCTTCTTAAGTGAGAAATCATATAAACCACTAAGCGTTTGTTCCAATATAAGTATATTCAAGAGAAGTGCTATGGATTAAGACACTTGTTTGGTTCAAAATCTGTTTAAGCACAAGATAAATGATTTTGCTCATGAAATAATACGTTTAACCTAAACAAATCATTCATAGACAAAAGTTTTACTTAAAGCTTAATTTGGTATTCATCAAAATCTTATAGCTTGAAATGTCTTAAGTTATGAGACGATTTCAGAAGGGCATTGGAGCTTACAATCTCCTCCTTTTGATGATGGCAAATCAATATTTAAGAAAAGTCTTTGTTAATAAATTCATTTCAGAAGAATACGACTTGTTGTTTGAATTAAATTACTTTCTGAAGTGAGTGGGAAATAGACGTGACATACAAAATGTTTAGTACTTTTGTCAAACAGAAGTTGCATAAAATTACAAAGACTAATAAAGCCACAACTTTTGCCATAAAACTCTCTTAAAAAGATGTGAGCAAAAACTATCAAAGCAAAGAATAGAATAGATTGTTTAAGTATCAGAGCTAAGAACCCTTAAACAGTCATGCATACAATTTATAATTTATAGAACAAATTTCATGAGCTATCAAAGACAAGATATACTTAGTAGATTATATGATTCAAGAATGAAGATTATTTCTTCAATATCATCATAAACTGTTAGAGTAAATAATTTAAGTAAGAGTAATAGACACACTTATCAGAAATAATAAGTTAACAATGATAACTATGATATTAGAGTGTTTAATAGCACACGAATTTTTTGAGTATGAATAATAAATAGAATGATATGATATCAAAGCAATAATATACCGACAGAGATAATGGATTAGAGCATAATTTATATCAGAGCATTAATGTGATATTGTAGCAAAGATGACATGATATAGACTGATATGAATTGTTTAGATTGATAACTTGAAAATTAAACATAGCAAAATATGTTCCTAAAATGCAAAATAATGAAGTCCTAATACTAGTATGTGTGAAATGCAGCAACAATTTTTTTAAAAAAACTTTAACTTTAATCCTAACTCCCACTAAAAATATGCTCTCCCTCAGTATAAGCTTTTTCTTCAATCTCCTCCCCCTTTGACATCATCAAAACAAGGTGAGGATGTGGGATCATAGAAGAGTCATCAGCGATTGCCCTTTCCTTTACGAAAAGCCTTGAAGCTGCAGCATGAGGGTTTCCATTTTGTCCATTCTTCTTTCTAGTGCTTGCTGATGAGCTTGAAATTTAGTCCGATTAGCCATGATTGTGTGTTGCTTGGCCAACAGTAGATCCATTTAGACTTCAGCAGCATCAGGAAAGGCTTATGTATTTGAAGGGGCTCCGAGTAGTTTCACAATGTGGTGGCTTTGGCGGCTAAGGACTATTTAGGGTCGAAACAACAAAGAGTGGCTATTTTGTCAAATTTAGGTGTGGAAGTCAACAGCAACAGTGTTTGAGCGGTGACAAGGGTAGCAACAATCTCTTAGGAAGCTGTGGCAACGGCTAGATGGGGCATTAGAGTGCTTTGAAGTGCAATTTTCGATTCAAAAACAGCAACTTGATTTCTAGCTTTTGTCACCAGAGCAAGTGTCTTATTAGGTTCAACTCTTTCTGATGCAGGCTTAATCTTTCAAACCAATGATCCTTCTTGATTAATAGGCATCAATGGGAGGCATGAAGGTTGAGCAACAGGCTGATCTGATATCCTTTCTGGTTCCTCAGAAGGTGAGTCAACCCTTCTCATCTTAGAAGGTGGATTCACCTTTTCAATGACCACATATTGTTGGTCTACCTCCAGAGAAGCAGATGAGCTTCTAGCACCTCCTATTGAAGCACCAACTCCAGCAGCTATCCTTTTGTTTTTGCACCCATGCATCTTCTTTCATTCTATTTTCTGCTGCTTTTCTTCGTGCTCTATTAAGTGGAGAGGGAGTGGAATCTCTGGAGTGTTTCACAAGGGCTTTCTTAAACTTTCTCTTGCATTTCCTCTTATACTCAGGGTCCTTATTCCCATCTGAAGCCTCTGCTTTAGCTTGTTGCTCTTGTTGTACTTGAGGAATTGGTTATCACAATATCTCTTTCTCTAGGTCTTGAGAGTCTACTTGTAGGTCTTGCTAGTGCAGCAGCATTCATAGGTTTGGCAGTAATGATAGATGTCTCATCTTCTACACTGGAAGTGGATGAGGTCTCTTCAACAAGCTTAAGCAACCTTCTTTTACTAACTTTCCTCTCTTCAGATATTGGGGAGAAATCTGTTTGGCTTTTCTTCTTCTTATTCTCAGCCTTCTTAGTGGTAGCAACCTTTTGGTTCTGGATAGAGAAATCTTTTTTCTTCTTGTCCTTTTTCTTCTCTTCTTTTCTTTTCTCTTTCTTCTTACTTTTCTCTTTGCTTGGGTTTTGAGGCTTCAGACCCATAGTAGAAAATATTTTCATGGTGGTTGCAGGGCATTTGTCATCTTTCCTATGCCTATCAATAGGAAGTTGTGTTCTCGTGAAAACATGAGTAAGGAGCATGCCATAAGGTAGAGTGGCATGACTCTTTCTTGCAGCATCTATAGCAGAAAGAGTATAATCCAAGATCATACTAACCAGGTTTATCCTTTTCTTGGTTATGAGGCAGAACATGGTCATTTGGTCCACTTCTATCATAACATTAGTGTTCCCTATCCTAGGTAGCATAGTAAATTGGACTACATAATAGATAGCCCTTACATTTGTGAGAAGATGAGAAGTGTAAATGTCCCTTACTTACATTTGTCTTTTGCTAGTGAGGGCTTCAGCCCAAAACCCTTTTGATAAACCACTTTCTAAGGGTAAAGTTTTGGCCATTTCTTGCAAATATCTATTTTTCCTTTCAGCAACTCCATTTTGTTGAGAAGTTCGAGGAGAAGAAAAGTTATGAAAAATGCCATTTTCATTACAAAAGTTTTCAAAATAGTGATTTTCAAATTCTCCACCATGGTCTGATATGATGGAAGTGATGCAAAAACCTTTTTTATTTTGAGCTCTTTTTGAAAAATTTTTTAAGGCCTTACAAGTTTCATCCTTATGAATTAGAAATAATACCTATATGAATCTAGAAAAATCATCCACAATGACTATACCATATTTCTTACCTCCTAGACTGGCAGTTTTAGTTGGTCCAAATAGATCAAGATGTAAAAGCTCAAGTGGTCTAGTAGTTGAGACTATATTTTTGTCGTGGAAAGAACTTTTGGTTTGTTTACCTCTTCGATAGAACTCACAGGTTGAGTCATTAATCTCAAAGATTAATCTTGTATGAGCATGACCAAGTTTCTCCTGCTACAACCACTTTTCATCCACAAAGGATGCTAAGCATTTTAAATTTTGATCTTGAAGGGCATCTAGATATAATACATGTGTATTATCACACCTTCTAGCAGTGAGAATGATTTAGCAGAGGTAGAATCTTTAATAACACAATGAGAAGTTTCAAACACAACTCTGTAGCTTTGGTCACAAAATAAAGTAATGCTCAAGAGGTTGTGAGTTAGTCCTTCTACTAGCATAACATCAGTAATCAAATCAAAATCATTCTTTCCGACATTACCTATGCCCACGATTCTAGATTTGATACCATCAAAGAATTTCACTACTCCGCCATCTTTAGGTTTGAGGTTTCTAAACTAGGATTTATTTCCAGTCATGCTTCTAGAGCATCCATGGTCAAGATACCACTTATTTGCCTTCTAGTGTTATGATTTAAGATACACTTGCATCAGTAGTAATTTTTACCTTAAGTACCCATATTTTCTTGAGTCCTTTTGTGTTAGTTTATTTCTTGGGATTTTTCACTTTTTTGTTTTTCCTTCCTTCTGAAGAAGCATCTTTCAGAAGCGTGTCCCCTTTTGAAACAATATATGCAGGCAGGAAATTTATTTTAAGAATCTTTAGATGATTTCTCATTATCTTCCTTTTCATACCCAATTCCAATTTTGTCAAAATATGGTTTTTAACTTCCATGCATAAGATCCAAGCTCTTGGAGCCATTTGCCATCTTCTCAAGATCTGACTTGAGAAGCTTGATAGTTTTCTACAATTTAGAAACATCAAAAGATGTGTTTTGACTAACTTTAGAAATGTCAATATTTAAGGTAGTGACATTCTTTTGGAGAAAGGTTTTTTCTTTTGAAAGCTCAGTATTTTCATGCCCCAGCTTCTCATTCTCATCCCTGAGTTTTTTAAAGTCTAAGGACAATTTTTGAAAGTTTTTCTTTAGTGAAACATAATGAAAAGTAAGTAACTTAGAATCATCTAAAAGTTCATCATAAGCCTTTTGAAGATTTTCAAATGCAAGTTCGATTTCAGAATCAGATGCCTCAATTTCTTCTTCTGAAACTGTATCAGCCATGAAGCAGAGATTTGCCACTATCTCTTCCTCTTCTTCTGATTTTGTATTCTCTTGCTCTTCATCTAAATCTTCCCAAATGGCCATCATAGCTCTATTCTTTGGAGTCTTCTTCTTCGAAGCTTTCTTCAATCTTGGACATTCTGATTTGACATGTCTAGGTTCTTTGCATTCAAAGCAAATGATTTCATCTAGCTTTGCTTTGCCCTTGTTGTCCTTTTTTGAAACAACATCTTTCTTCTTTCTTTTAATCCATGCTTTAGATATCCTCATTGCCAAATGTGCTATTTCATCATCATCATCTTCAAAGGAGTCCTCCTCATCTTCTTCGACTCTTCTGCAGCTTTCATGGCTTTGGAGGAGCTCGACCTTCCTTGAGTTGATTTTAAGGTAATGGACTTGCCTTTTCTATTGGTTTCCTTAGCTCCTTTATTTAGCTCTATCTCATGAGTCTTTAATGACCCAATGAGAGCGTCAAGACTCAGCACACTCAAGTCTTTTGCTTCTTGAATGGCTGCACCTTAGGGCACCAAGCCTTAAAAAGACTTCTCAGAATCTTTCTCACCATTTTTGTATTTGTGTATCTCTTTCCCAAGGCTTTTAATTGATTTATGATATGCATAAATCTGGTAGTCATTTTGTCAATATTCTCATAGTCTAACATTTTGAACATCTCATATTGATGAACTAGTATACTGATCTTTGTCTTTTTGACTTGATCAACTCCTCCATGGAGGACTTGGAGTGTATCCCAGATTTCTTTGCCAGAATCACATGATATGATAATGTTATACTCACTTTTGCTTAAGGCACATGTTAGGAGATATTTTGCCTTGGCATTCATTTCTACTTTTGCCTTATGCTGGTCAGTTAATTGGTTTCTAGGAATGGTTCTAACAACCACTGGTGGGGATTGCTCTGGATTAGCAGCTTCTTGAGGCTCTAGTTATTCTATGGCCGGAACATAATCTCCATCCCCAATGATTTCCTACATGTCTATACTTGGAAACTCAATGAAGAGCCTTATTCTGTCCTTCTAATATGGATAGTCTTCACCATTAAAGTATGGAGGACAGTTGATGGAGTGCCCTTCGGTAATGTGATTGATCTATTGTGCCATTTGATGGATCTTTATCCTCTGCAAACATTATGAAGCTCCTAGAGGCAGGCTCTAATGCCAGTTGTTAATAAGGGTAGCACAAGAAGGGGGGTTGAATCGTGCTTCAAATCTATTTGAAACCTAAAACTTTTTTGAAACAAAGTTCTCAAGTCTTAGACTTGGAATACGAAAGTTGTTTGGTTAGAAGTATAAGTTATTTTTAGTATTACAAAGTTCATCAGGTAGAATAAATGATTGCCACAAATTTAATAAATTAGTGAAGTGAAACAAGAAGAGATAAGGGATAGAAAAATTCACACAGTAGAATGTTATATTAGTTCAGCCAACCACTTGCCTACTTCTAGTCCCCAACACTTTGTTGAGAGTTATATATATCGTGTATTCTTTTTCCAAGCTTATACACATGAGTGTTATTTCTCAAGCCTATCCAAGTTCTCAGTGACCACTAACGAGTCTAGTTATAATATGAGGAGGTTTGTGGTTTGTGTTTGCAAAACTTACACTAAATCTCTAAAAGCTCATATAATCAACAAAGTACAAAGTGTTTGTGACTTCTCTAAAATCTCAAAATGAGAATATTAGCTAAGACAAATCAGTTGAAAAGATTTTATGAGCTGAAGTTATAATGAGTAACTTTCTGATGATTCAGAAGATTGAGAAAGTTCATGAAGAAGGTTTCTTATGCAAAGAAAAATATTTAATTAGTCTAACCATTTCTTCTTCGATTTTCAGCTTTATATACACTTCAAGATATTGCTATTGAAGTTTGCAGATCTTGAACCTTGTGCTTCTTTGATCCATCGGTCTATAACTGAAAAGAAAGAAATGCAGTTTTCTTCTTCACCAAGTAGAATTGACACAGAAGAGGAAAAATAGTAGTTGAAGTCTTCACCAACTTTTTAGACTTATGCTCCAGACTTCTTTTGCATTTTGTCAAATCATATTTGACTTTTTGAATTTATCAATGAATCGTGTAAAAGAAGCTCTGAAAGTGAGATGCTTCATGACAAACATGTTTCTGATGATCACCCTTCTAGACTAAGTCATCCTTCTGAAAGAACAGTGATTCTTCTTGTGGCACATTTTTCTTTCTGATGCTATAATCTCATCCTTCTGAACATTTGTTTGCTTTTTAAGTGAGAAATCATATAAACCACAAAGTGTTTGTTCCAATATAAGTATATTCAAGAGAAGTACTATCGATTAAGACACTTGTTTGGTTCAAAAACTATTTAAGCACGAGATAAAATATTTTGTTCACGAAAGAATGCGTTTAACCCAAACAAATCGTTCACAAACAAAAGTTTTACTTAAAGCTTGATTTGGTATTCATCAAAACCTTAAAGCTTGAAACATCTTAAGTTATGAGACGGTTTTAGAAGGGCATTGGAGCTTACACTAAGAACTAACTCCAAGCTTCCTTTGTTTCCCCATCCACAATGGGAAATGCAAGTGGTATTTCCATCTTGTGTGATTGCAATCAACAATTTATGGTGACATTTCCTATACAAGTGAGTACCATCAACTTGATCAACGGGCCTACAAAATGGAAATCCAAGCATACAGGGTTTAGATGTCTAAAGCAAGTGAAAAAAAAAGGACTCTCTCTAATCAATCAACCTAGTTACACACAACATAGTCAATAGTCTGCAACAAAATAATTGTGCTTGACATGTACATTTTCGAGGCCTCTAATGTTAGGCAGCATCTCATAAGATTTGTCCTAATCACTAAAAAGCTCAATAACTTGTTGTTTTGCCTCCCAGCTTATTGATGTGACACATTATATGCCAATTGACTTTGACTCATTTCCCCTATCAAGCACAGAGTCACATCATGTTTTTCCTTGACCATATCCAAAGTGCAAGAACAGATCATAATAGAATCCAACTTCTTATGATTCTATGACATAGCTAGGTTGACATACATGTGAGGTCCATTATTTTTTGTAATGTGCCATTGATTGACCTTTTACTTTGAATGGCCCTAACACTCCAATTGCAACCTCTATGAAATTGAG
The DNA here is from genome assembly GCA_031439585.1 of Pterocarpus macrocarpus. Taxonomy (NCBI): domain Eukaryota; kingdom Viridiplantae; phylum Streptophyta; class Magnoliopsida; order Fabales; family Fabaceae; genus Pterocarpus; species Pterocarpus macrocarpus. The sequence goes on along the minus strand of CM062522.1, from coordinate 39,394,803 downwards.
GACACTTGCAGTTATCCTCCATGTCTCAGAATCTTTAACCCTATAGTTTTAATATCTCCTAATCAAATAATGCTTTAAAGTCAACTTGCACAGCATCTTTTGTTGGAAATTGTGACCCAGTATATCATTCTTCTTCTACCTTCCAAATACCACACTAAACTAACTCACGAAACTCCTAAGGATTACTCGATGCATCCTAATTAATTCATGAAAATTGAGGGCATGGAGGCACAAACACACCTTCAAGAATAGCACTGAGTGGAACGACAACTAAAGCAACTTGAAGAAGGAAATTGGAATGACTTGAGGAGAGCCAACTACAGGGACAACTGGAGGGACTTGTAAAGGAACATGCTGCTACACATTCACTTCTGCATAAAACCCTCTTTCAAATTTATATCTGAATCATCGCCATTAGGTAACTCCCTTTCATCTTCACTTATGATGATAAAACATCTCTTGTTAACGAATTCTACTTTTCTAACACTACATTAGAATCACCATTTACACTAGAAGGTTGAATCGAAGTAACTGAAGCTACATACAAGGTACTAATTACTCATGATGTTTAGATTTATTCACATCTTGATGTTGGGATAAAGAACTAGATAAAAGACATTGGTAGTTGAGTGTTGATATAGTATGAAGTTTTAGGAAGACTTGAAGGATCACTTTCAAAATTCGCATCAGCCTCTGTCGTTCCACCTCAACAAACACATCTATTGTAGTTACAATGGGTTGTTGTTCAAAAGTTATCTACCATGCATTTAACTCCTCTATCATCACCCATTTCAACAGTTATCCATTGTAGTTTAGTCAGCAAGTGTGGAAATTAACACACGACTCTTGACATATTGATTTTCAGCAAGTCTTAATTTTGAATGATTTTGTTTTTCTTTCAAGCCATTGTAAGTCATACCACGTTTAATCACCACATACTTACGATGAGGACCACCATACCTAATTCCATTTTCAATACCTTCATCGTCAATAGTACTCCCATTATAATAAATCAGCACAAGCATATGTTTTCCCATTCTTAAATTTTATTAAGAACACTTTCTGTTAATTATATAATTATCACAAATACACATAACATACTTGACATATATAATTCACACTAATCTACATTAATCTACACTAATCTATACTAATCTGTACCAATCTTCACTAATCTATACTATTTTACACTAATCTATAACAAACATAAATAATTTTCACAAATGTAAATATATAGTAAATTAAAACTTACAACTAAGAATTATCCCTTGCTAATTCTGTTAAGTATCCCTTAACAATTTTGCATTGCTCTTTTCACTGAGAAGATTTAGAGAAAGGTGTGAAGTTTGAGAGAGAAGCACAAATGTGCGAGTATGGCAAGAGAGGAGGTTACTTATATAGGTGCAACAACATGAAGATGCCAATGCGTTTATCGATTTGGGATTAAAAGCGCATTTGTGGTTGGCACTTTCCAAGTGGATACACCAATAGGGTTAGCAATATTAACTTGAAAATACTAAATGATTTGGCGCATCCACGTGGAATATGCTAGAAGCAATGGTGTTTGTCTCGTGTACCGGAAAAACTAAATAATGCCATGCTGGACAAAAAAAGGAGCACTTTCGTAAAATGGTTTCAGAAAGGCGACATTTAGATAAATAGCTTTGTTAACAATGGCAGAAAGGTAAAATAGCCCCTTTTTTTTGTCAACACACAATTTAGCTAACATTCCCTATTCCAACATCTTGGGCTAACTATTTCCTTTATCGCCCAATTAGAACCCATATGGTTGTTTCTTTGCTTTGACGACTCAATAACTTCCACCGCTAGGCCAATATGTCCTTGTTATATTATTGCCCAATCATCAGCCATTTAAGCCCAAAATGATATCCTACTCCCTATTTCTTAGCAACAACCTTCATTACTCCTGAAAATTATGATTGCTGTAGTTAATTTCTCAATTAGGGGGGGTAGTCTTTTAACCTATTGATCGATGGCCTAATTTGGCCACTTGTTCCACAATTGGTGCCTTTGTTTAGTTTAGAAAAAAATTATTCTATCATATGGCTTTTTTTTTTGAAGAAAAAAAAGAGAAAAATTTAGAAGCTACTTTTTCAACTTATGAACAAGAAGCATTAAAATAGTTTTTCATTGGGTTTTAGCTTTCCATAAAAAAACTTATCTATTTATTTTGATTTTTTGCATAAATCTTTTAATTAAAAAAAAAAGGCATTTTCCTTAAGAAAAGTTGAAACAAACGGCCCTATTTGTGTGTGTGTGTGTGTGTGTTGTTTGAACAGCACTTTACATAGGAGAGAGCATGTTACACTCATAATCTTTGCTATTTTTAGCTTTTGTGTGTGTGTGTGTCTTTCTTTTTTTTTAAATGATTCTTTCTCTCTTTATTTATATATTTACCTTTTTGATTTTGCTAAATGATTCTTTCTTTAGAACCTAGGTTAGGTTTGGGTGTTGTGGGGGGGGGGGGTTATTTTGGGTTTAAGGGGTATATGATAGGTTGTGTTTTTAAATTTAGTGCAGTTCTCTAGACCTGGGTTGAGTATAGCTATTCTCTCAAGAGGTCTAGGTAAATAATGGATTCGAATTATCTTTAATTGAATTCAATTATCCTTTTGGATCAAATCTATTTTAGGATTTTTATTTTCATTTCAAAATTTTAAGGGAAAAAAAGATAAATTAATAAGAAAAAAAATGAAAAACCTATAACATAATAATTTAATTAGGTAGGTGGGCATTTTTCTTGAAAAAAAATACGATGTACAAAAAAAAAAGTGAATAAATTATCTGTTTTAAAATAAATGGGATTCATAATGAATAAATGAATCAAAGATATCTTGAGATATGTTATTTATGTTTGTTTATTCTCTTCAATAGCATGATTTTATATTTAGTCATATGTTTATGTTGCTTCCGGATGATTAATGTTTAAAATGTAATGAAAAACTAAAAGCGATTTCCTAAGTTCTATACTTTTTCCTTTGAATTTAATTTTGATACTATCATGGCAAAGTCTTTCAACTAGACATTTAATCACATATTGTCATATTAGTAAAGGTGTTTGATTCTTACAATTATTATACCAAAGTTCACATAGTAGTAGCATATGACAAAAAAAAAAAACTCTTTATATTGACATTTTATCAAAATTAATCTCTTTTTCCTTTTTGAAAACAAAGGAAAGAATAAAGAAAAATTTTGTTATACATGCAATGACTGATAATATCAATTAAGTATCCGTATATTAAAAATATATCAACAGAAGTATCCTTATATTAACTATATTGACTTTCTTAATGCTAACTTGAGTCTTATGCAAAAATAGATTCATTAATGTTGCTCATATTTTCAAAAAATATTTCTATAATTTAAAGTTAACAATCCCACTAATCATTTTCTAAAATGAAATATAGCTTTTCAATCCCCTATTGCTATGTGAACTACATAATTTTATAATTCTTTTGTTCTCCTAAAATGAATATCAGCACTCAACACAATAATTAAACTTAGTCACTGTGTCATGGTAAAATTATATTTATCTAAGTAAAATATATTTTAAGATATATATAGATACTAGTATAAGATTTGGCATATTTACACTTTTAATAATCTTTTAGAGAATATAGTTCTTATCAATCAAATTGATGAATTATAACTACATATCATGTAAATCATTTGTGCCAAATTTTTAAAAAATTGAACATCATTAGAGATGTGATCAGATAGCTCTTTTTTTGCATATATTTAAAAAGTATTAATTATGTTGATTTAAATGTATATAAAAAGTGTATTAAACGATTTCAAATTAATATGAAACTTTATAGATATGATTTATAATATATGAACTTTCAATCTGATAGTTAATTTTGTAAAAAAATTTCTTCAATAAAAAGTTATTTAGTGGTGTAAGAAATGAGTTTAACTTACATCGATGTAATTAAGTTGATCCTCTATATATATATATATATATATATATATGGGAGAAAATCAAGTGAGAGACATAGTTAATTGTGAGAGTGAGAGGAGCAAATCTTTCCGATTGGATCTTACATGAATGGTCAAGATTAACACATAAAGTAATGTGACTCTTTTAAGTGATTATACGACCTTTAAATAACTTTATATCTTGACCATCTATGTATGATTATACGGCTCAAATTTATTCCTCTTATTCTTATAATAAATCACTCCTCTCATGTGATACGCCCTCTATACATGTGTGTGTGTTTAGATAGGTCCAATGTCGGTCATGTTATTAAGGTCAGAGTAAAATCCTCGGGATTAGAGAGCATTTAAAGGGAACTTACAAAATCTCCTATCAAGGGAGTCCACATATCAGGATCAAAAATCAAACTCTTGTCCTTGTGAGATATACAAGAACATAGAGAGAAATGTAATGTCTATACTGAGGCTGAGCTAATTGAATCTACTTGAAGCAACTGGCACAAATGATAGCTTAGGCTGTTGGGGGCAGTTGTTTTGTTAATTGAATTAGTTACCTAACAGAGCTAGTTATTCTCTATCAAGGTGTAGAATAGGAACTTTGCTCTCACCTTTCTTGTATATAAACTAGGATCCAGAACTGATTAATCAAAGTTTCACATTCTCTTAATTCACCAAGCTCTTTTTCTCTCATATCTTTATAATTCTTCACCTTCATTTGATGGTATTAGAGATCTGATCCACAAAGCTCTGCTGCATAGTGTAACATCCTACTAGCTAATTATTAATTTACTAAATTTAATTATTAAGATTACTCATTCTAATTTTGATTAATAACTAAATAGGGTGTATTACCAACTTGTTTCTTTTCTAATTAACATATGGAAATTCTGCAAGTTAATTTCATTTTTTTTATTAAATGTTGAGGCTACCAAATCCATTGATTTAGTTGTTTTTATTAATTAGCTGAGTATTATGCCAATCCTTTAATAAATCCTTTGACTGATCTAACCAAAGGTAATTATATACGTGGTATTTATTACAAACCATTCATATGCTCAAAACATTAAGCTAACTAAGACATATACATGTAGCTCTATGGTCTTGCCTACTGATACAAATAATTATACATCTATTAGGGAGAATCACTAATTTGACTCTTGAAAGATTAAAAATCTTACGACAATTTAGTCCCTAAAAGATGTTTTATTAGTAAGTAATACCCCAGTGATGAATTTTATTATTATTAATGGACTTTGTCATTGTTAACAAAATGTTTTGGACACTAATTTGTTAGTAAATTGATATTTTAGGGACTAATTTATCAATGCATTAACCTTTTAGGGACTAATTTGTCAGCACATTCATCATTGAGATACTATGAGAGAAAATAGTATCTTTTAGGGGCTAAATTGTTAGTATTTTGATCTTTTGGGGGCCGAATTGGTGATTCCCTCTATATATTAATATACCTTCATAACTATGCTAAAAAAAGCACAAGAACATCTAAGTGAACTTGATCGTTGCTATCTTGCCATATACCTAGAAACACCAAAAAAAGGGAGATAAGATACTAATTTCTATTGGGTGGTATTTCCAAAGGTCTATCGAACACCTAAAATCACCCAGTTTTCTATTGGCAGCTTAAATAAATAAAATAAACAATCAACATCCAACAACATATACAATTATAGATAACTGACTAGATTAAAGCAGATAAGTCAAATAAAGTAGGTAAATTATGTAAGGGGCAGAAATGTAAAATGTTATAATGCAGCATCGTCATGAAATGCACTTTTATTTGCTTTTATAAGTCTTTTCACTTTCTTGCTCAGTAGAAAAGAAATCACTAGTGGACTGGAGCTACACATTCTTTTATTTCTAATTTCTAATTTCCACATCAGGCTCCAGCATGTACGTAGCAAATCCTACTTTCTGCAACCCAGTGCAAGCTAGCACAGAGAATGTCCCTCTAGTGCTTCAATCCATCCCTCAGCTTCCTTGGGGTTGAAATCTCCTCAGAAAACTAGCAGGTTAGTCTTCATAAATTTAGCAAACTTTAGGTATTTTGGGTCAACCTCAATTCCTCCTATTCTTTCCAATGCCCGGTTAGTTATAACAACTTGTCCTCTTAGGGCTAAAACCATTGTAGGGGCAAAATTTGTCACATCTATGATAATTAAGATGGCAAATTCACCTTGTAACCTATTCTGTCTATCAAAAGCCATCAGTTCCTAGACATACAAACAAAGATATTAAGTTGATCAGGCTCAATACCAAGCTAAGTATGGCAATAGCTAATCATATTTATAACTAGGTAGTAATGCCTACCTAACTCCTATATCTTACCCCTGTGGATAAAATCCATGGCATGATTTCTAACTCACAATAGAGTATGCTTAGAAGTATAGTCAGACCATCCCCAAGCTCTACAAGGAGGACCTGCTCTAATATCAAAATGTAACACCCTAATAATACCATACTATGCTTAAGTCATTTATAGCATTACTAGTTGTTACCCTTAACTAGAGAAAGTTCTTTTCAATTAAAATTAGAAAAATATATGAAAGTAGCATATAATTTTTTTTTTTTTTGTAAAACCTTTATACTTAAAAAGCTGAGCCTTTAAGCGCTTACTTACTTATATACATATGGACATTGTTCCTCATATTCTTTGAGTTACTAAGAAGATGTATGACGGAGTTCAAATAACATAACACAATATGTTAAGACAATAATGCAATCATGGATAAATCAGGAATCACAATCATACTTAATAATCATCATCTACGTAATAGGTCAAATTAAGCAACAAGACTTCCAACATGTTCTTAATTACACATAAATTGTCCTTTATTTTCTTAAACCTTTTACAACCTTCAAACTTTTGGATTATGTATAAAAAGTTACTTGCATTTAGTTAGTAGTGAGGTTTGTTATAATAAAATAACATTTTTTAAGACCATGACACATTTTTACAGGTTTAGTTCATTTGAACCGCTAATAATACTAATTTTCGTTCGACTATAGAAGCACAAGGGTTATGAAAAATTCTCACAAGAGTTATCTCCCTGGAATTTGAATTCAAGTCCTACTACGAGGAGACAAGGTTACTTACCACCTCAACAAGCTACTTGTGTGCAACAATATAAAAAAATCATTAAAATTATCTTTCTTTGTGTTAATAAAAATTAAGTAATTACATAGACATTTACGGTTAGTGTTCATTATATTTGATACATCTTTTGGCCAAAAAATATTTGATATGTCTTATCTTAAAATTTCAACAAATATTTATTATTTATTATTATTACATTTCATTCTTTTAGGGAATGGGGAAATCAATTTATTGAGCCACCAAATTAATCAGCTTTACGAAGATTAACACTGAAATTAGGTGGTTTTCCAACTAAGATCTAGACACCCCTAATTTTGTATGGTGAGCTAAACAATCTACTACCATGTTGCTAATTCTATGAACAGAACTAGAGCAGACCTAAGAGATCATGATGCATACAAAAAAAGTATCATTTAGCATATAACCATTCTAATGCAAGTCTTCTACCCATTCTCTAATGCAATTGAAAACATTCTTCACATTCCTCTCCAAGTACACTATTCTAAAACTTATCTCTCATGTGAAGATTAATCCTTCCCAAGCTACTATTAAGTTAGCTTTAGAGGGTCTCTACTATCATTCCTGGTTTGAGCCTTTCCTACCACAAGTTCCTTTCTCTATCTCTTATTACAATCCATACACCCAAGGTGTCATTCTCCACTGAGAAGGCAACATTGATGTTGATTTTATAAAGGTCGAACCGGAGTGCCTTCTATCTTTCATGAGTGCCACTTAGTTGCATGGCTGGTCTATTCATTAAGGATGTAGCATGCATTAATCTCAAAAGTTGTTGTATCAATTAACACACAAAGGAAGCTATTCACATATTTTTCCTTTGCCAAATTGCATAACAGGTCAACCAAATCATGTACCAAGTAGTGATAAGGTCTCGTAGCTAGATCAACATTAATTTGTTGCTAGTCTCAGCCAGTTATAAGCCCATTCGAGTAGTCATCCTAATTATTAAGGGAAATATTCAACTCAAGGCATTTTTGGTGAAGGTACACTCAAACAAGGATATAGTGTAATGATTCCTCCTCCTCACTGTAAGCATAACACCAATCCTTCATCGTAATACCTTTATCCTCGAGTCTATCTTTTGTGAAGATGGCTCTTCTACATATTCTCTAATGTAAGACTCTCACCTTTGATGGAACATGGAGCTTCCATATTTTCTTTAACCATCGGAGGTTGTACAGTTGGTTGTAGTTGAGATGCCTAGGGTTGTTGCCTCAACATGTTGACCTCAATTTGCAACTTCCAAGATCATTGGTAGACACTCTTCAAAGAAAAGCTTCTCTTTTTTCTCATATGCCCAAAATAGACACTATCCCTTAGATGGCCATGACTGATCAGTGTTTCAAGGATAGCATGAGCATCCCAGGGGGAGATAGAATGTGTAACTAGATCATGGTTCCATGCTTTTGGGTCTTGTCCTAAGAATTGGCTTACCAATTAGAGTGATGGTGGCACCACATAGGGTCCTATAGTCGACATCTGAATTATTTACATCCACTAATGCTCTCTAATTTTAGTTTGATTCCCTTTTGCAACTCTCCATATTAATCCCTTTCGGAAATTACCTCTCAGCTTATAAGCTTCTCCAAGTGTAGGATGGATTTGCACCAACGTAGGCCTATGAAAAGTCATCATATGAGAAATATGTTACTCCTAGAACTTAGGTAACCAAGGAGTCCAAATTTGGAAGAATTCTCTAGCCTTGTTTTGCTAACATGGCTAAAGTCTCCATATTAATCTCCTTTGGAGAAATTCCCTCTGAGTTAATAGGCTTCTCCAGGTGTAGGATGGATTTGCAACAAGGAGAGCCTATAAAAAGTCACCATATGAGAAATATGTTACTCTCAAAACTTAGGCAACCAAGGAGTCCAAACTTTGAAGAATTCTTTAGCTTTGTTTTGCTAACATGGCTAAAGTAAGAGTTTATAAATCTCTAAATCCCATGCCTCATGTTACCTTTGGCCAACATTATTTTTCCTAGCTAAGCCAATGGATTTTCTTTTCATCTTCTTAAGACCCATATCAAAATCGCTAGATAAGGTTTTCTAACTCCTTGTATAGATTTTGGGGAATTAAAAACAAGGCATGGAATATAAGAATAGCTTGTGCAACAGCTTTGATGAAAACTCTATGCCCATCTAGATATTAATATCTCTTCCACCCCTTTAGCCTCTTCCACACCCTCTCTTTAAGGGCTGCATAAACTCACTTTAGGATCTTCCAATCATCATCGATAATCCTAAGTATTTTTTAAAGTAGACAATACTGGTAATCTAGAATTACTGGAAGATTGTCAATTTAACATCTCCTTTCATATATGTGCTAAAGAGCATAAAGGACTTTCCAAAGCTTGTCACCTATCCGATCACCTATTCATAAGTCCTCAAAATAGTCCAAGCATTATCACAATTATCGGCAATAGTCTTTGAGAAAATTAGGTTGTCTTCTACAAAGAACAAATGAGATCATGATGGCAACTTTGGTAGTTCTCAAGCCTATTAAAAATTGTTCCCTTTTAGCATGATAAAATAAAGATGATAAACCCTTAAAATATATGGAGATAGTGGGTCACCTTATCTCAAACCCCCTTTTGTGGATGGAAAAACTCACATGGGATACCATTAAATAGAATTGAGTATAAGACTAATCTAACACATTACATAGTTATGGCTATCCATTCTCACCAAAATTTAGCCTCCTCATCATGGCTTCCAAGAACAACCATTCCTCTTTATCATAAGCTTCGCTCATATCAAGTTTCATGGTCATAAAACCTTTCCCAAATCTCCTATTATTTAGAGCATGGGCAAGCTCATAGGCTATTAGGACACTATTCGTGATATATCTATTCTGCACAAACCACAATGAAAATTGTAGAAAATAAATGGCAAAATGACTTTCAACATGTTAGCCAAAACCTTACTAATAATTTTATATATCTAATTGTACAAGGATATAGGGCAAAATTACATATCTAATTTTATATATCTAATTTTATATATTCTGCACAAAACACAATGAAAATTGTAGAAAATAAATGGCAAAATGACTTTTAACATGTTAGCCAAAACCTTACTAATAATTTTATATATCTAATTGTATAGGGATCTAGGGCAAAATTACTTCATATTTTTATAGACTAAATTTTTGGGAGTATGAGAATGAAAGTTTGATTTATCTCATTAATAAAATCACCATTATTTGAAAAATAATAACAAACCAGTGATATCAAAGTCTACAACACCCTAATATTTTTGAAAGGAAAAGGCAAGCATACCATCTAGATCCGGAAAATTCGTGGCACTCATCTAAAAAATAGCTTATTTCACTTCCTGAGCCATGAACCATAAGTTCAAAAATTCATTCGTTTCCGTATTGATCCTATTTTCCACTCTGCCCATGCATTCCATGATTCTTGAGGGTTTATTGTTGAGAAAATGCCCTCAAAATAATTTTCTGCCACCCTACAAATTTCATTGTGTTCCATATGCCATCTCTCCTTGTCATCCTACAGTCTTGCAATTTTGTTTTTCCTTCATCTAATTGAAACTCTTACATGAAAGAACTTCATGTATTGGTAACCCTCTTTTAACCATTGAACCTAGATCTTTGCCTCTACATTACCTCATTCCTTTGCTAGGATCCTATTTTTAAACTTTTGAGAATTACCAAATTTTCCTTTGAATGAGTTGCTTTCTACATATATTCAATGGCTTCCTGAATGTTTTTAATTTCCTTATTAATAATACCAAATGTTAATTTGTTCCACTACACCAAGTTTTCACTAACAAAGGCAATACGTTGAGTTACCCTTTGAATTTTATTGAAACCATAGATAGAAGACCAACTATTAGCAATAACATTTGCATATCCATTGTGCCTAATCCATATTTTCTAAAACCTAGAAAGCCTATCTTAGTTCAGACCTTTGGACTAACAAGTGTCAAGTAATGCAAGGCAATGGTATGAGATGGAGGAAGATAAATGCTTAACTTGTATTTTAGTGTATCTATTCACCCACTCAGTGCTTGCCATAAATCAATCCAACCTTGCTTGAACATTATCCTCTCCTTTTTATTTCCTTGTAAATCTATAACCTGTAATACCCAAGTCATGGAAACAACATTTATCCATCACTTCTTTGTAAACTTCAACTTGTCATCTTGCTCTATTAGCTCCTGTTTATTTATAGTAGTCTAAAATTACATTTAAATACCCACCAATTACTCAAGGTAATAATGGGCCTGGGTTAAGGCCTTTTAAGTATTGCCAAGTGATATGTCTATTGGGTGCCACTGGGTCTCTGTAAAAAAGGATGAATGGAGGGGTGAACTTCCATTCATCCCTACTGTCTACATCTTTTACCACACTATCAATCAGTTTTTGTTGTAACTCATTGTAAAATCCCTCCTTCCTTCCATAATATACAAACCCTTTGCTATATCTCCTATAGCTTACTATCATGTTTGAGTTACAACCCAACTTTCATTTGATCTTCACAAATTTTGAGCTTAATAATTTGGTCTTAGTCAAGCACAACATATTGAGTTTATCTTACTGCATAAGGTGGCAGAATGCTGGAACTGCCTATGGATTCCCAAGACCACAATAGTTCCAAGTTAAAACCCTCATTTGTATTGACAAGGCTATATAGGAGTCCCTGCCATTATAGTAGGTAAGCCATCATTGGTTCCACCTTGCGGTTTTTGTATCTTCACCCCAACTTCCCAAGTCACCTCCTATCCATCATCAATGCCCATTGTATCATCAAGACTCATTTTTGTTATGCATGTTGTATCTGTTTTAGTTGTTGTATGAGCTTTCCTCTCCCTTCTTTTCCATTTCGTAGTGGCTCCTTCAATCCCATTTTCCCTTTTTATAGTTTAGTATCACATGATGACACTGAGTGTTTTGAATCATTGGAACTATTCCAGACTAGACTAAAAGGACCAATATCACAATCAGCCTATCGAGGCCCGATCGTTATAGAGCCTAAAAGCCCAAATCAAAGATTGTTGAGAATAAAGTAATGAACATTGCTTCTATTACACAGGCATTTAATCCAAATTCGATAACACATAAGCCCAGATTCCATAACATACACAAAGCTGTTAAGAACCTGAGACAGTTGTGCTAGAATCATGGAAACCGTTGGGCTAGGCATCATTATCGATCTCACCTACAAATAAGAGGGAACACTTCCAAATCAAGTACACTTACATCCCCTTAAACTTTGTACCTCTTGCATTCTCTGATTTGTGCATCAGAGTCCTTGCAAGTCCCCCCCACCACTGTGGAATCCAGTCAATAAACTAATCACTACTGTAAACAGCAATCTTAGAGTTCCATTTGTAATTAAAGCACCCAATTTCCAAAATCCGGTGACCTATCTCTAAACATTGGCGCACTTTGTAGGGAACTTCATGTTGCTACTCATTCTTCCACAATGTCTTAAGATATCATGTTCACTCATCACCGATAGGAGCTCACAATGGCCCATGGTCCTGTGAATGACATGCAAGAACCCTTGCAACAGCAAGTGAATGGCCGAGCTGCTTCAAAATCAGCATCTAATGCCAAAAATCAGTAGAACGCTATTGCTAATCATTCATTGAGGCCACCTCCAAGGAATGTACTAGCGTTCAAAATTAAGTAAGTTCCGAGGAATCTAGTTCCATACGAAGAAATAGTTTCCATCATGCGAGACCAAGCTACACATATCCAAGAGTTAGAACGGAACTTACAACGTATGTGAAGTACCTATATATATATAGCTGGATTTATACAAGAAGTCAAGCCGAGAAAAAGTTAGGATCGCAGTAAGAATATCGCAAGAGGAAGGAATCTCAGACATTGAAGATCTGAAAGTATCACAACTATATTGCCCTCAATTTGTCCCTAGCCGATTTATACAAGAAAGTCAGAAGCCAAAAGCACTTCGGGTAAGGGCTAGCACAATTAGGTCCTTATTCTGTGAGTACCATAGTGGCTTTGGGCACAAGACCAAAGACTGCTATGACCTTTGTGATGTTGTGGAGCAATTAATCCGAGAAAGAAGATTGGCGAGGTACATTCCCTCCCAACAGAGTCCAAGGAAGATAAGGGCATCCCCCATCGGGAAGAGGAAACAATTATGAGAACAATTAATGTTATAGCCAAAGGTTTTGCAGGAGGTGACACAGTTAAGTCGACTTGCAAGAAACACCTCCAAGAGGTTTTAAGATTATCTATAATGAAGATAAACAAGGTCCACAAGCCATCATCCACTCCCGAAATTATTTTCTTGAATTCCGATTTAGAGGGAGTTGTTCCTGGCCATGACAATCCCATGGTTATTTCAGCTGTGATAGTTAATGCTAAGGTCAAATGGATATTCGTTGACTAGGGAAGTTCTGCTAATATCATTTTTACAAGATGCATTCAATAAGCTCGAATTAAAGAGCTTTGATCTTCAAACTCATAAGGAGATCTCATCGATTTTTCTAGGGAGAAAGTGTACCTGGACGGATATTTCACACTCTGTTTGACCCTAGGTACTCAACTTAAAACCCAAACAGTTAAAGTTAATTTCCTAGTGGTTGTTGCTCAAATGCAACACAATATGATCTTAGAAAAGCTGACTTTGAATAAGATTAGTGCCATCATTTCTACTGCATGCCCCACAATGAAATTTTTTAGTGACAAAGGCGAAATTAGAACAATAAGGGCAGACTAGGCGATGGCTCGTCAGTGTTATAACGTGAGCATGGAGATCTCGAAACCGAAAAAGGAGGGAGTCCAAAAATTGTTCTTGACTTCCTAGCTCATCGAAAGTGATGATGGTAGACTTGGATGCAAAAGGGCGATAGGAAATGAAAAGGGCTGAGCCCAATGGAAAGTTAAAAGACATGTCGATCAAGTTGAAGCCCGATCAAAATGACCCGAGTAAGCAAGAACCTCCCTATGCCAATGAAAGAGGAACTCATGGCATTTTTAAAGAAGAATATGGATTTGTTTGCCTAGATTGCAGTTGACATGCCTGAAATTGACCAGGAGTTTATGAGTTATCATCTATCTACTTTCTTGATGTCCAACCAGTAGCTCAAAAGAGAAGAAAGATGAGCCCAAACAGAGCTTCGGAGGTCCAAAAATAAGTTCAAGCTTTATTAGACACTAGTTTTGTTAGGTAAGTGATGTATCCAACCTGGTTATCCATGTAAGCTCCAATGCCCTTTAGAAACCGTCTTATGGTTTAAATAGTATTGAGCTTTAAGGTTTTGATGGGCAACAAATCAAGCTTTAATAAAATCTTTTGTCATCTATCAATTTGTTCAAAGTAAATGTATTCTTTTGTGAACAAGATCATTCAATTCAAACAAAAACAAATTTCAGACAACAAAAGCACATTGTTCCTTCCTATTTCCCTTGAATATTCACTTCTTGGAATGAATATTTTGTGGTATATACATTTCTCACTTAAGAAATAAATTAGAAAGTTCAGAAGGATGGATTTAACATAACTAAAAGGAAAACAAGCCATCAAATGGTACTCAAACTATTCAGAAACATGAACCATCTAGAAGGCTGCGTCTAGGAGGGTGACCATTAGAAAGATGCTTCCATGAAGTGCCTCACTTTTAAAGCTTTTTCTATATAATTCAAGGATCAAATTCAAAAGTCAAATATGATGCAGTAAGATCCAAGTGCTGACAAGATTAAAAAATTAGTGAACTATCAAATGGCTACTTTTCCTTTTTTTGCTATTTTCAAAGGTTGAGAAAAGCAGCAGCTTCTTTGTTCAGTCTTAGACCAATGAATCAAAGAGGCTCAAGGCTCAAAATCTGCAAGCTTCAACAACCATATTTTTGAAGTCTATAAAAAGCTAGAAGACGATGAAGAAGAGTTAGACAGTTTGAGCATTCTACATATTCAAAAGCCTTCATCATTCTCAACTCCTTAAACTCTTTGGAAAGTTACATATTGTAACTTTTGAATTGAAAAATCTTCTCTTTGATTTGTATTAGATAATATTCTCATTTTGAGAAGTTAGAAAAGTCACACACATTGTATCTATTGCTTATACTCTTTTTGAGAAATTTAGTGTGAATGTATCAAACATAAAACCTACAAATCTGCTTATTGTATCTAGACCCATTAGTGGTCGTTGAGAGCTTGGAGAGGTTAGGAAAATACTACTCTGTTGTAAAGCTTAGAGAGGCTTGAGAATGACTACTCGATTGTAAAAGCTTGGAGAAGCTTGGAAAAACAATACTCTATTTATAAAAATCTCAACAAATTGGGGATTGGACATAGGCAAAGTAGTTGGCCAAACCAATATAAATCTTTCCATGTGATCTCTCTATCCTTATTACTCTTCATTATTTTGTACTTTAAATCCTTTGTTCATTTGCTTCAAAGTCATTTCGTAAAATTAATGTGCTTAAAACTAACTAAATCATTTCCACATTCCAAGTTTAAAACTTAAGAAAGTTGTTTCCAACATTTTTCAGGAACTTAAATTTTATTTGAAGCACGATTCAACCCCCTTTTCTTGTGCTACTTCAATCTACAATTGGCATCAGAGCCACGGCTCTAGCGTTGAGCTTCCTAATAGTTGGAGAGGATAAAGATTCAGAAAATGGCACAATAAATCAACCATACTGTTGATGGGCACTTTATCAACCACCTTCTATATTTTAATGGTGAAGACTATCCATACTGGAAGGGAAAAATTGTAACATCCCCACTTTTACCTAAGTTAATTAGCTCGGTGTTCCCGGCTAATTAGAGGGGTTAACGATTAACTGAGAATTAATCGATTAATCTCGAGAGCAAGAGCTTAGTAAATTAAAGGCAAGTCAACAATTGAGATATAACGCATTAAAAGTTACAATTAAGAGCCTAATTGCCCAATCCTTATTAATCTATGATTTAGAACATAAAAATCAAGGTGATCTAACCTAATTAACTAGGAGCATATAAGTATCACATCTTAATCACATTAACCTTCACATCTTCTTAACAAATTAATGAGGAAAATCCTTCTTAATTAAAATGTGCTAATGAGTAATTTAAACCAATCGAATTAATTAACATTTAGATAATTGTAACAATTATAAAGATGTAGAAACTTCCCTTTAATTATGGTTTGAAAGTTTGGTCAAAGCAAGAGCCATATCCAACCATCCATTTACTTTCTCATCATACACCATAAGATCAAGAGTCCATGTTAGTAGATTCCTTGAGTCATGACAAAAATCTACTCTCCTCCATCAAGATTGTGACACTTGGAGTGATCACAACCATCCAATGCCAATCCTAGGATAGAACATGCTTTTAACCACTTGAAAAGAAATACCTACAAGTCTTTACCCAAGTGCCAAGACTCAAAGGAAACACAACACTCTCTTTTGCCCCAAGGTTTTTCCCACTCCCTAGCTTGTGTAAGAAGCAAAAATCACATCATTCTCCTCCCCCATTTCGCGCCACCATCAGCTTTTCCTCTCTCCCTCATTTCATTTTCCATTCCTCTCACTAAAACACCAAAAAGCTCTCTCCTCTCTTCAAGTTTCTTTCCTACTCTCTTGTTCTTTCAATCTTCGTTGTTCGTCCTCCAATCTCTCTACTACTCCTCACCCCATTTCCGTCACCACCATCACTATCCCTTCAAGGACTACCATTTTTGGTCCTTGGAGAAACAAAGTCACTCATACACAAGCCTCACTATTAAGCTCAAAGAGAAGGAGGCCATCTCCAACATCTTTCTTTCTCTTCAAGCTTTCAAGAAATCCAATTGGTAGTGACTCTATCCTTCTTCTCCATGTATTTTTTTTTCAAGTTTTAGGACCCCTAAGCTCTTCATGGTTAGGTAGTTTTAAAGCTTGCTTCAAGGTCTCATGACCACACTTTTCTCTATGACTTTTCTTATCTTGTTGAAGGTGTTGTTTTGAAATGAAATTTTGTGGTATGATGGCTTGTTATGTATCTTGCTTTATTATGGTTTAAAACACTGATTTGGTGACTAAAACTTTGAGTATGATGATGAGATAAAACATAAAAATGGTGATTGGAAGTGGTATAACAACATCTCTATAAGTTTGATATGCAAAAACTCAAAATGAGTTAAGCTGGAATTCTGGCAGTCGGTAAAGCATATAGTATAACTCACTCCAAAAAACTCAAAATACAATGAAACTAATTTTCTGTGAAAATAGACTCAAAGAGCTTTTCATACATATAAAATATGTGAGATTTGGCCTTAAAACGAGAGAGATATGAATTTTCAAAGTCTGCTGTTCCTGGATGGGTTTCTGTCCGGGCAGTGGGTAATAAAATGTGCATAACTCAAGTTACACATAACATTTTTGAGTGGGACCAAGTTTGTTAGAAAGATAAGACATAGAAGAACACTCCCATAAAACAGTTTTGTCAGATTCCATGTGTGGAACTCCCAGTGAAGTGGACAAGCCACTGACCCGAGATGAACTTTCAATCCTGAACAGTCGGAATAAAATGTGCATAAATCAAGCTACAAAATGAATTTTTAAGTGGGGCTTGTTTTGTTTAAAAATAGACTCAGAGAAGTATATCCACAAAAAAATTCAAAAAAAAAGAGTAAAAGATGAAACTATGGTGAATTTTCAAAGTTACTGCCCCACTGTAAAAGTAAAAACTGGTTATGGTAAAAGTTAAAGAATAAGGAGGAATAAGCTCTAAGACATTAGTACCTCTATATTAAGCATTGGAAAAATCTTTATAATACAACTTAAAACTGTCAAAGAGGATAATAGATGAAATTAGCACTATGCCCAATAAAAGAAGTTTACACAAGAGACAATCTCAATTAAAAGCTTGCACCAAATTTATTAAGCTAAGCTCATAAAATGTTGCTTGAGAATATGCCTATGTTTATGTGCAAGCATGATGTTATGATGATGATCATGATAATGATGATATGATGATGTTATGATTATGATAATAATATGATGACGATATGAACATGATATGTTGATGATATGATGCTTAATGTTATATGATATTGGTCTCTCTGTTTGGCAAAATTTTGGGAAGCTTCGGTCTAGCCGTTATGCTGCCGAAATTTTGTAAAAATTATGGACTTAGAAATATTTTGCATCATAAGCTTTAATAAGAAGAAATTTAATTCAAGTAAGTGATCCTTCAAAAGGGAAGGTGACCTAATTTAAGCTCCCCTCACCCACGACTCACATGAGGCATGGCATGACCCAGCTAGTGTGAGTATAGGGGATAGGTCTTACATGAGGCATGGCATGACCCAACTAGTGTAAGTACCGAAATTCTATGGTGGCGACGGCCACGGTATGAGCTCATTACCACTTATGTTTAGTGGGTGAAAAGATAAAGTCAAGTTAAGAAAAGAAAAGAGACTTCGGTCTAAAACCCTAAAAAGGGAAGAAGTTAAGAGAATCTTCTAGCTTGGACATGCATGTTTTATACGATTACACTTGTGCTTATGGTTATTATGATACAAATGATTAGAAGGTATGTTAAAAATTGAATCCGCTTCAGATACTCATGTTTTCGAAAATCTAAGAATTGAAGTTGATGCATGCTCACTATTTTTATTTATAAAACCAAAGTGGCTGGGACGATGACGATGACACTTACGTGTTAGGGTTGAGTCCTATTGAGAAATCTTATTTCTCACCCTAGTTGTTTTTCCGTCTCATCACCAGATACTCATGGCTCACCCCGTGGAGTAGAGCGTGGACCCTCCCCACCATGAGTGGGCTTACGACAGAGATACGCACGCTATTATGGCCACGACCACCACAATAGTCCGCACATATTTTTACCTAGGTCGGATTTTTGAGGAAGAGGATCCAGAAGTCCCGCTAACCCCTGCAGACATTTCATCGGCCTACCTTGGACAGCCCCTAGGTCCTTGGGATTTTCCGCCTGAGCCGTTGCCCGACATCGAGATGGAGCCGATGTCGCCGAGTTTGCCCGCAGCCAAGTTCGTGCCACCGCCGAAGATCCCTGTGATAGATGTGAGCTCGACGACCACTCCTAAGGCCGCTTCGCCGCCGCTCCCCGAGTATCACCCTGTCGAGTCCGAGGAGGATCTCTTCGAGGCACATTCTTCTGTGGCCAGCTATACCCCAGGTCATCGCATGTGTCACATTGAGGTGATCAATAGGCACCCTCGCATTATCCGTACTCCTCACGTACCCCGAGGTCGAGGAGCGAGGGGGACCAGGCACTCGAGGACTTGAGCCTATCCGATCGAGAGGCACGGGAGTGGTAGAGAAATCAACATGTGTCTGCATGAGCCTATTTTTATTTGTGTTCCTTATCCTATGTATTTCATTTTGTATTGGACCTTGTCAGACTTATGTACCTTTGATTTTGGGGCCATGGCATGACCATGAGTTCCCTTTTTATGTATTTGTTGGATATTATAAGACTAATTATATTTATGTGGTTGTAGTAGTAATTTGAATGCATGGTATTTTAATTTATCCCTTGTTCCTTCAATTTATACTGAAATCTTTGCGATACGCTGCTTATTGCTATCTTCTCGCAAGGCTTTACTTTCCAAAAGTGACAACATATTTCAAAAAAATTTTTACCGTATTTTCCGAGTAATTTAATTTCAAGTGAAGTTTAGTTTTTGACGAGCATAAGTAACAACTAATAAAACGCCGTAATATGACTTAAGCATAGTATGGGTTTATTAGGGTGTTACAAAAATGAGACTCTTCATTAAGTCTACAAGCATTGACATGTAGGAGATCATAGAGAATGGTGACTATATACCTACTATTGAGCAACCTATGCCTTAAGTGGTTGCTAATCCTGATCAACCTCCACCTGTAGTGGTCATAACCATCCCAAGGAACCAATGGAATGATCAACACAAAGCCAAAGTTCAAATGAATGCCAAGGCAAAGTACACATGTGCCTTGAGCAAGAGTGAATATGATAAGATCATATCATGTGACTCTGTTAAGGAGATTTGGATCAGATTCCAAGTTCTCCATGAAAGAACTGATCATGTCAAGGAGAAAAAGATCAGCATGCTAGTACGTCAATATGAAATATTCCAAATGCTAAAACATGAGAATATTGATAAAATAACAACTAGATTTATGCACATCATAAATCAGTTGAAATTTTTGGGGAAGAAATATACTAATGCTGATATGGTAAGAAAGATTCTAAGGAGTCTTTCTAAGGCCTAGCGCCCTAAATTAACAGTCATTCAACAAGCTAAGGACTTGAATGTGCTCATCCAGGATGCACTTATTGGGTCTGTAAAGACTCATGAGATTAACTCAATAAAGCCTCTAAGGAGTCAAACGAAAAAGGCAAATCCATTGCCTTGAAATGCACTTAAAGAAAGACAAGCTCCTTTAGAGCCATGAAAGTTGTTGAAGATTCAGATGAAGATGAAGATGGCTCCTCTAATGATGATGATGATGATGAGAAAGATGAAATCGCTCATTTATCAAGAAGAATATCAAAATGTCACTAAAAAGAAAGGCTTTATCACTAAAAAGGACAAAAAAAGGAAAAGCTAAGCAAGATGAAGTTATCTACTTTGAGCACAAAGAACCTAGACATGTCATATCAGAATGTCCAAGGTTGAAGAAGAACTTCAAGAAGAAGACTCCCATGAAGAAAGCAATGATGGCTACATAGGAAGATCTTGATGAGGAGCAAGAAAGTCCAGAATCCCAAGAAAAAGAAGAAGTTGCTGCAAATTTATGCTTTATGGCTAATATATAGTTTTTGAAGAAGAAGAAACTAAGGTATTAGATTCTGAACCTAAACTCTCATACAATGATCTTATGAAAGCCTATGATAAACTATTGGATGTTTCTCAGACACTTGCTTCTCATTATGCTTCATTGAAGAAAAATTTCCAAAAATTATCTCGAGTTTGAAAATCTCAAGAATGAGAAAGAGAAGCTAAAGCATGAGAAAATTGAGTTTTTAAAAGAAAACACCCTTTCTTTAGAAGGATGTTCTTTGCTTTGAAGAATAAAATCTCTTAAGCTAGTCAGAACACATTTTCTAATGTATCTGAACTTCAAAAAATAGTCAAGCTTCTCAAATCAGATCTTGAAATGATGGTAAATGGCTCCAAAAATCTTGATCTAATGCTTGGTAGCCAAAGGCCATACTTCGATAAAACTGGACTTGGATATGAGAAGGAAGTTGATGAGAAACTATCCAAAGATTCTCAAACTAAAATTCCTACTTGTATTTATTATTTCAAGAAGGGACATACTTCTAAAAGGTGCTTTTCCAGAAGGAAAGCTAAAAGACAGAAGGTGAAAAACCCAAAAAGGATAACTAACCCAAAAGGACCCAAGAAAATATGGGTACCTAAATTGAAAATTGTTTCTGATACAAGTGTGTCTTAAATCACATAACTAAAAGGAAATGAAGTGGTATATGGATAGTAGATGCTCTTAACACATGATTGGAAACAAATCTTAGTTCAAAAACCTTAGAACCAAAGATAGTGGAGTTGTGAAATTTGTTGATGGTATCAAGTCTAGAATCATGGGTATAGATAATGTTGGTAAGAATGATTCTAACTTGATTACTGATGTTATGTTGGTTGAAGGATTAACACACAACCTTCTAAGCATTAGTCAATTTTGTGACCAAGGCTATATAGAGTTGTGTTTGAACCTTCTCGTTGCATAATAAAGGATTCCTCAACTAATAAAATTATTCTTACTACTAGAAGGCGTGATAATACTTATATATTATATTTAGATGACCTTCTAGATCAGAACATAAAATGCTTGGCATCCTTTGTGAATAAGGCATAAAAAGCTTGGTCATGTTCATATAAAATAATCTCTGAGATTTCTCAAAAAGAGTTAGTCTAAGGTTTACCTAAGATCATCTTTGAAAATAACTCAACTTTGTGAGTTTTGTTGAAAGGTTAGCGAGACCAAGAGTTTTTTCCACAGCAAAAATGTAGTCTCAACTACTAAACCACTTGAGCTTTTACATCTTAATCTTTTTGAACTAACTAGAACTGCCAGTCTAGGTGGTGAGAAATATGGTCTAGTCATTATAGATGACTTCTCTAGATTTACATGGATATTATTTCTGATCCATAAGGATGAAGCTTGTGAGGCCTTTAAAACATTTTCAAAAATGGTTCATAATGAAAAACGTTTTTGCATTACTTCCATCAGATCATATCATGGTGGTGAATTTGAAAATTATGCTTTTGAAAATTTTTGTAATGAAAATGGCATTTATCCCAATTTCTCTTTGCCTAGAGCACCTCAACAAAATGAGGTTGTTGAAAAGAAGAATAGATCTTTGTAAGAAATGGCGAACTATACTTCTTGAAAGTGGTTTATCAAAAGATTTTTGGGTAGAAGTAGTTAATACTGCGCTACATTCAAAATAGTGTTTTCTTAATACTAATACTCAAGAAAACCCCCTATGAATTATGAAAATGAAGAAAACCCAACATCTCTTACTTCAATATTTTTGGATCTAAATGCTTTATTCTTAACACCGAGGACAAATTGTCAAAATTTGATCCTAAGTTTGATTCTGAAATATTCCTAGGATACTCTTCTATTTCTAAAGCTTATAGGGTTTACAAAAGGAAGATTTAGACAATGGAGGAAACTACATACATAAGCTGCAAAGAAAGAAAGAAAGATGTTAATCAGAAAATTGTGGACTTGGAAGAAGAAATGGAGAATTTGTCTCCAAATAATAGTGCTCACAATCAACAAGACCTTCAAATAGCCACAAGAAATGAAAATGATGTTTTAAATTTTCCTACGCATCAACATGTCTTAGATGACATATCAGAAGAACCAGAAGAATCACCTATCAAGAGAAGATGCACTGGAGCAAGAGATTTGAGAGCTGTCTCTCAAAATCAAATTATTGTGAACTTTCTCAAGGACTCAAAACTAGATCCTTTCTTAGAACAGAATCCAATTTAGCCTTGATACCAGAGATTCAACCAAGAAATGCTGATGAAGCTCTACAAGATCAAAGATGGATTAATGCCATGAAAGAATAATTAAATCAAATCGAAAAGAGTAAAGTTTGAACTCTAGTGCCTTTGCCTAAAGGACATTAAGCAATTGGCACTTAATAGGTATTCAGAAACAAACTTGATGAAGGTACGAAAGTGACCAGAAACAAGGCAAGGCTAGTGGCTCAAAGATACAACAAACAAGAAGGCATTCATTTTGATGAGACATTACTCCGGTAGCAAGACTAGAAGCTGTTAGCATGTTGCTTGCCTATGCAGCATAGAAAGGGTTTGTTTTATTTCAAATGGATGCAAAATTTGTATTCTTAAATGGTTTCATTTTTGAGGAAGTTTATGTCAACAACCTCCTAGCTTTGAAAATGAAAACCTTCCTTATCATGTTTTTAAACTTTCAAAAGCCTCATATGGTCTGAAACATGCTCCAAAAGCTTGGTATGAAAGACTCAGTTCTTTTCTTCTTAAAAATGGTTTTAAAAGAGAAAAGGTTGATATTACCTTGTTTATCATGCATGAGAAATATGACTTTTTGATTATACAAATTTATATAGATGATATAATATTGGTGTTATTAATCAAATTTGTGCAAGAATTTATCTAAGCTCATGCAGGGAAAATTTGAGATGAAGTCTGACGGGAGAGCTAAGGTACTTTCTAGGGCTGCAAAGCAAGCAACAAAAAGATGGGATTCTTATTTATCAAGAGAAATATGCTAAGGATCTGCTCAAAAGGTTTGACATGGATAAAGATAAGAGCATCAGTACTCCTATGGACCCTTCTCAAGTTCTGGAAGCTTATGAAGATAAAGAAAAAGTTTCTAATAAACTTTACAGAGGTATAATTGGATCACTACTCTATCTTATAGCTAGTATGTAAGCTCCAATGCCCAACTGAAACAGTGTCATAACTTTAGACATTTCAAGCTTTAAGGTTTTGATGAATATCAAATCAAGTTTTAAGTAAACTTCTTGGACAGTAAACGATTTGTTTTAGCTAAATGCATTCTTCGATGAGTAAAATCATCTACTTTGAAGTTAAATGATTATTATACCAAATAAAGTATCTAAATCCATGGTACTTCACTGGAATATGGTTATATTGGAACAACCACTTTGTTTGCTATATGTTTACTCACTCAAGAATAAGGTAGAAAGTTCAGATGGATGATGATATAGCACTAAAAAGGAAAAACATGCCACGAGAAGTATCACACCTCATTTAGAATCTTGACTGATCCACAAAGGTGACTTCTCACAAAGTATCTCACCTTCAAAGCTTCTTCCATACGCCTCATTGAGAAATTCAAAAAGTCAAATACGAATTGACAAGTTGCAAAATAAGCGCTAACAAGCTACAAAATAAGTGCTAACAAATCTGAAAAGTTGGTGAAGACTTCAACGGCTACTTTTCCTCTTTGGTGTCATCACAACTTCTTGAAAAAGAAAGTTGTATCTTCTTTCCAGTCATAGACCAGTGGATCAAGGTAGCACAAGGCTCAAGATCTACAAGCTCCAAGCAGTAACATCTAGAAGTCTATATAAAGTGGAATATGAAGAAGAAGATAGAGACACTATTCAAATATTTTCAAAGCTAAAACACTATCATTCTTCAACCTTCTTAACTTTCAAATCCTCCAGAAAGTTACTTATTGTTACTTCTGTTTTAAAATCTTCTCTATTGATGTGTAATAGATAGCATTCTCTATTTGAGAATTTAAAGAAGTCACACACACTGTATGTATTTAATCAATATTCTATAAAGAGTTTTTAGTGTGTGTGTAAACACAAAACTTATTATCAAATCTTTTGTAACTAGACCTGATAGCGGTCAAAGTGAGCTTGGAAAGGCAAGGATAAATACTACTTGGTTGTAAAGCTTGGAGAGACTAGAGAAAGACTACTCAACTATAAAAGCTTAGAGAGGCTTGGAAAAAGAATACCCATGGTATAAAAATCTATATGAAGAATTGGGGACTGGATATAGGCATTGGTTTGGCCGAACCAAGATAAACCTTGCTGTTTGATCGTTCTATCTCTCTTTCTTTACTTGATATCTTTATTAAATTCTCTAATCTTCAAATCATTCAAATACATTCTTACATAAAATATACACGTGTTATTTCTAACCACATTGCTTCCACATTCCAAATCTTGGACTTAACAAAGTTGTTTTGAAAAGTTTTCAAATTCAAAATTTTTCGTTAAGACACGATTCAACCCTTCTTCTCATGTCATATCTTCCAACATAGTAGACTTGACTTACGATTAAGTGTGGGAATTTGTGCCAGATTTCAATATAATCCCAAGCAATCACACTTAAATGCTATCAAAAGAATTTTGAGATATTTAGTAGGTACTGCTAATTTTGGTCTCTGATATGAGAAAGGTACTGCTTGTCATGTTACAGGATATTGTGATACTAACTTTGCTGGAGACAAAGTTGAAAGAAAAAGCACAAGTGGTTGCTGCTACTTTCTTGGAAAATCTTTAATAACTTGGTCAAGCAAAAAGTAGATCACATTTACTCTTTCAACTGCTAAAGCTGAATATGTATCTGCAGCAAATTGTTATGCTCAATTCTATAGATTAAGCATCAACTAGAGGATTTCAACTTGAGGTATACCAAAATTCCTGTCTTATGTGATAATAATAGTGCAATTAAGCTTGCTAAAAATCCTATTTAGCATTCTAGATCAAAGCATATAGATATTAAGCATCATTTCATAAGAGATCATAGTCAGAAAGGAGATATTGAGCTAAGTTATGTAAATATAGAAGATCAAATTGCTAGTATTTTTACAAAACCTTCAGCTGAAGATAGATTATGTTACATAAAGAACCTTCTGAACACGACTAATATCTAAACATGCATTCACATTACATATGTACTAACCCCCACTTGAGCTAAAGCTTAAAGCTGAGATTTCTACTTCCAAGTGAACTTCCTTTCTAGAAAGAGATTCTCATGAATTGACCTTAGAACATGTTCAGAAGATTAACTAAGAAAGTTTCACAAAGATCATATCAGAATGAGCTGTAGAATATGTTCAAAAAGATACATTCAAAAAGGGTTTAGGGACTGATCTATAGTTATGGTTTAAGGACTCCAAATTGGTGTACGATTTGTGCCTTGATAAACCTAATCACATCGGCTTGGATTACATTGACTAAAGGCTAAACTTCAACCCATTTAGTGAAATAATCAGTAGCCACTTTGTTCTCACTCTAAGGGACATGAGAAATTGTTACCTCGGCAAATGTTGTAGTGGAGAACAAGCCAACTCCAGGAACTCCAATATTGACAGATTATCGCATTTATATTCTCCAACCAACTGTTTGATCATAAGTTAGAAGTCTCCCAGGATTTTAATTACCTTAGCATCCATGGTCAATAACAGCCTCAATCCAAGAATCAAAGCTTGATATTCAGCTTGATTATTAGGGCACTGTAAGTCCAATGAACTCATATTTGCTTTATGCTCCATCTAGACTAGTAATTACAATTCTAGCCCTTGCTTCCTTTTGGTGTTTGGATCCATCAAATGCCAACACCTAAGGTTCTAACTAGATATACCCTTGGCAATTATCCATTGGATCTCGGATATCCACACAAGGATGCCCTAGCAAAAAATCGGCTAAAGCTTGGCCTTTGACAGCCCTTAAGGGAACATATTTCAAGGTAAAAGTGCTCAGCTTTATAGCCCATTTCATAAGTATCCCTTGTAAGACTGGCCAATTTAACAAATACTTGAAAATATCATTACGAAGACTTCTCTTGGCTACAGATAATACTTCAACTTGGTACATGCGTTGAATAAGGACAAGCACAATTTTTCAATTGGCATGTACCTTGTCTTGACAACATTGAGCAAATGGCTCAAATAATACATTGTTCTCTCAATGCCATCTTTAGCATCTTAAGCCAACAGGCTGCCAATGGAATCATTAGTAGCCGATATGTATAGTTTTAAGGGCCTACCGAAAGCTAGAAGTGTAAGTACTAGAGGATTCGCAAGGCTTTCTTTGATTTGCTCAAAGGCCTTCTGTTGCTCCTTACCCTAGATGAAATCCTTGGCTAATTTTAACCTTAATAGAAAGGATAAACTTTCATTTTTCTAGCTGAGTTTGCTATGAACATGATGCAGCTTTGGCAAGTATACCGAGTCGTACAAGTAGTGAAGTAGTGAGAAGATATTGTTCCCTCGAGGATAGTTCAAGTACCGAGATTAACTAATTGAATATCAAGTTGAGCAGTAAAAGTAATAAAAGAAAATGAGCAAAAGAAATCACAAAATGAGCAATTCAAAGAAATAAGTAAATTAAATAGTTTCAGATTAAACTCAATGATAAAAGGCGTTAGAGCTACTGAGTTCACCTACTCATTAACGTTGTTATCTTGAAGATCAATTATCCAATCTCTATTTCTCTTGATTTATGGCCGGATTCCCTAAAGTAACCACAAGTCTCTCTCAAGATCATGTTATTCTCTTTTATTAATATGATTGTCTAATCTCTTAGCACAACCTAGATTAAGTGAGGATAGGTTCTATGGATTCCTAACAAAGGCCACACAGGTCATGTTTGTCTATTACTAGTTTTCACTCAACCTATGGTGATTATGACATGAAGCTTCCTTCACAACTCCTGTCTCAAGTGATTGCAAAGCATCAAAATATTCAAGTGATGATCAAGCACTTAAAAGCATTAGGCACAGTCATAACACTAAATCATAAAGAAATAGAAAATTGGATAACATCCAAACAAGGGTCACATTGTCAAGAGTGGCTACATTAGTGCCCTAACAAGAGGGGCTTAGTTCATAATGGAAAAAAAAAAATAAAAACAAAAGAAGAGAAAGCAATAATGAGGGAAGAATCCACGGATAACAACAAAAGTGCAGAAACAAGGTATCACGGATCTCTCCGGCTTCCATTTGGCTATTGGAACCTTCAATCTTCACCTCCAATGCTTCTAAGGTTCTTCACAAGGGTTAGGGTTGTAAAGTGGCTAAAAGATCACGAAAACGGCATCTAGATCCTTTAAATAAGCACCAAGATCTTCTCCTAAAAGATTGATTCGCAAAACAGAACTTTCCATGTTTATTGCAGCCACACTCGAGCATGGTTCCTTGAAGCTTAACTCGTCCTTTCTGTGCAGGTTGCGCTCAAGCGTAGGGTCGGGCACTCGAGCATGTCCCTTTTTCAAATCCTGGAGCTTTTTGTATGATCCACGCTCGAGCATGGGGTCATGCGCTCGATTGTAGGTCTCTAAATCTTAATTCTCCATTTTTCTTGATCTAGTTCTTCTTACCTTCAATCAAAATGACCAATAATGAGTGAAAATGTTCCAGAAGGTATGTAAATTCCATATTAAGCCATCACACAACAAAACTCCTAATATGATACTAAATTAATGCAAAACTACTACCTACTATGCATTATCTCCTAAAAACTATATGAAAAACACTAACAAATATAACTTTCGTTAGAGAGTTATCAAACACCCCCAACTTAAGAAATTGCTTGTCCCAAGCAAGACTTAGACAAAACTAAAACCAAGAATAAAAGAAAAATAAGAGACTCAAACAAATCGGTAACAAAAAGACTTAATACACAAGATGGTCGTGTAGGAGTTGCTGCCTATTGAATTCCTCATGACTACGTTATAACTTAACTCAAAAATTCCCAAGAATCCAAATCTAAATATCAAGACCATCTAATTGTGCAATCACATTGTCAAAAGAATGGATCAAGTGTGTGTGTGTGTGTGTATGTATAAGAGAAAAGCAATAAATAATTGACTCACCCTATGCTTATGCCATGTTTAAGAAAAGACAAAAATATCATAATATCCACAATCCTCTCTCTCTCTCTATTTCTACATGAATGTCAGTTATCCAAATATCAAAAGGACTTTTTCTTAGCTTGCAATGGCGGGCTAAGGTAAGGGTAGATGGAATAGTCATTTAGGCTCAATTAATTCCCTCAACTTAAGGAACCCTCACCCCTAATTCATTCTCCCTAGGGTACCCCCAACTTAGTTGCTTGGCAACCATCATGCTTTTCTTGTTGAACCTTGGCATTATATTTTCCTTGTATTGCTAACATTTTCTCTTTTTTTTTCCTTTATTTTGTCATTCCTCCTTCATTCTTTCTCTTCCTTTTTTTTTTTTTTACATTTTCTCACTCCACTTTTGACCTTAGAAAGCATGAGGTTTTGGTAGTGGAGGTAGTACCCTATTCAAATAAGTTTAGAAGCTCAGGCTTGAGGGTAAACCAAGTGATCAAAGAGAGGAAAGAAGAGAAGAGCATTAGGCTCATTATATGGTTTAGTCCAAGAATAGGCTTTCAAGCTCAAATGGGGTGACTAAGGATCAATAATAAAGGGTGGGCAAAAAGGCTCAATTGTGGCTACCAAACATGACCTAAATCATCTCTATCGCTAAGCTTCACGCACATATATTTCAAGAGAGATTCACATGAATAAGAATGCATGTCTAAACCTAAATAAAGCATAAAAGCATAAAGATCACCTATCCTAAGTTGCTAACTCTTATCAAAGTGCAAGAAAATAATCCTTCTTAATTCAATAATAAAAGCACAAAAAGATTTTCAAGACTCAAATTAGGATCCAAAGTTACTTAAAAGTTAACAAATAGAGTAGTTTTTATGTCATGGGCATAGGCAGACAACAACCAATTAACTAACAAAAATTAGAAGAAAAAAAAAAGACTAAAAACAAAAATCATTTTGTTTTTTTTTTTTAGCAGAAAATTGAAACTGAAAACACTAACAACCTAATGAATAAAACTAACAAAAGGAAACAGGAACAAATAAGAAAGTGCAATAATGGACTTTCCCAACCCCCAACTTAAAATTATGCATTGTCCCCAATGTATGAAAATAAAACCAAAAAGGGAAAGGAAAGGAAAGTTACTCCCCAGTGCATGTCTCTTTGCTTTTTATATACTGCAGACTTTGGGCTTGCACTGTAGCCTAGGCATCGTGCTATAGTGCAGCCAAAATTTCAAACCAATGTTGATTCTGTGATGGTGCGCTATAGCGTAATGCAATGCACTATAGCGCGTTATTGCTGTTGCAAATTTTGCACTTTCTTCTGCTGCACATCCAATGTAGCTTCTTCCTCCACTTATGCACTTCCTAATTGCTCCCATGAACCTACAAAACAAAATAGACAAAACTAAATGAATTAAAATTAAAATTCTATCGAAAATCAAAAGAAGAACAAAAAAAACGAAAATTAAAGTCAAAGAGAAGTTAGAAAATTGGGTTGTCTCCTAACAAGCACTTTGGTTTAATGTCCCTAAGTTGGACATGGTCCTGTTACTCATGGTAGCGTCATCCTCCCTTTCTTTGCTGACTTGTCACCAAGGTAGTAGCTCTTCTTCCCAAGGATCAATGAGATAGAATTTGGCTTGTGTGGCAAGTGGAGAGCTTCCAGAGCTTTATCGGGTGGCTTAAGATCATCATCCCCTATCCTTTTCTTTTTCTTTCTTTCTTTGATCTTCATCAATTAAGGCTGCCAAGGAGGTGTGGCATGTGATGCAGGACTTGAGGTGCTCAACTTAGCTTCCACTGTATCCACTTGAAAGTAAGAGCTAGTTTCAAAAAGGGGTGTAGTTGCTTCAAACACCTTGAATGTCACCTTCTCCTTTTGAACACGCAAATCAAGATTTTCGTCTTCTACATCAATTAGCACTCTTCCGATAGCCAAGAAAGGTCTTCCAAGGATGAGTGAGATGTCTCTATCTTCCTCCATATCAAGGACAATAAAATCCACCAGGAAGATGAATTTGTCCACTTTCACTAGCACATTCTCTAACACACCCCTTGAATATTTGATAGATCTATCTGCTAACTGCAGAGACACCATAGTGGGCTTTACTTCTCCAATCCAAAACTTCCTGACAATAGACAAAGGCATTAAATTAATGCTAGCACCTACGTCACAAAGAGCTTTATCAAAATGAACATCACCAATATCACATGGAATAGTAAAACTCCCTAGATCTTCAACCTTGGAGGTAGCTTCTTTTGCAATATGGCATTGCATTCCTCGATTAGCACTACGGTTTTATCATGCTTGAGCTTCCTTTTTTGAGATAGGATATCCTTCATAAACTTGGCATAGCTTAGTATTTGTTGAAGAGTTTCCAAGAAGGGAACATTAATGTGCAGTTTCTTGAAGACTTATAAAAATTTACAAATTGCTTGTCCTCCTACTCCTTCTTCTACTGCTTTACCCTCTGTGGGTAGGGAATGGGAGGATCATAGGTAAGAGATGCTGCTAACACAGAAGTCTTCTCTTAATCTTTTTCACCTCTATCATGTCTCATAGGAATTTGATACTTTTTCCCTTCTAATGCTTTTGCTTCAATGGATGGTGTCTCCTCTAGTTGCTCAGGTTCTACTAATTTCATGCCACTCCTCAAGGTAATTGCATTCACATGCTTATTTCTTGGATTGACTACCGTGTTGCTTGGCAAAGAGCCTTGTGGTCTGTCAGCCAGCTGCTATGATATCCACCCCAGTTGATTTTCTATATTTCTAATAGAAGCCTCCTGGTTCTTGAACTAGGCATCATATTGTTTGAACCTTGCCTCAATCCTATCCACAAAATTTGAATAAAGTTCCAGATAAACTGTTGGAACATGTCTTCCAGGTTAGACTACTTCTCTTGCACCGACTGATTGTATGAATTCCTGGGAGGACCCTGATTACCCTGGTAATGCCCAAAGTTGTTGTAATCTCTATATCTAGGGGTGTAGTAGTTGGCATTGAAGTTGTGCCTTTGGGAATTCATGTAGCTAACTTGCTCTTCAAATGATGGTTCCACTTGGCACTCTCTATTAGGGTGATCTCCCTGGCAGAAATCACATCTCAACACTTGAATTGTTGAAGAGTTGGGAAGTATCCCCAACTTCTTCTAAATAGCCACGTTCTGAATGGCAAGAGCTTGCATTTGAGCCAAGAGAGCTGTAGTGGTGCCAAGACTCCTCTCCTCTAAGTCCATTCACTAGGCTTTTGGTAGTTGTTATTGGTTATCAACTCAAACAACTCTTGAGATTCCTCAGGTGACTTATTATTCAAAGAGCCACCTGTAACATCCCAAATTTTTGTCTAAGCTAATTAGCTTAGTGATCCTAGCTAATTAGAGAGGTTAACGATTAACTGAGGATTAATCGGCTAATCTCGATGAGCAAGAGCTTAGTAAATTAAATCAAGTCAATAATTGAATCATAACGCACTAAATATTTTAATTAAAACCTAATTATTCAAACCTCATTAATTCGTAACTTAGAAATATAATAAAGCTAATCCAATCTTATTAATTAAGTACAAGACAATTGCTCTACTGTACTAATTAAGATAGATTAATTCTTACACCCTAATTACATAATTCATAAGATCAATTCTTTTAGAGGAAAACCATCTTAAAAGTGTAATTAACCGAAATCAGTTAAAGAGCAATTTAACTAATCAAATTGATTAACAACTTAGGTAATTCCAATAGCTTTGAAGATTTAAAAATTTCTCCTAATTGATGCACCAAATTTCGGCCAAGGACAAGAGCAAAATCCAACCATCCATTTGCCTCCTCATCATGCACTCTTAGATCAAAGGTCTATGTTAGTAGTATCTCTTTAGTCAAGACAAGAAAAGTACCTTCCTCCGTTAAAGTTATGCCACTTGGAGTGATCTTATTCAATCAAGCCAATCCCAAGAGTGGTCATGCCTTTAACCACTTGAAAAACACTAAAAGGTCTTTACCCAAGCACCAAGACTCAAGAGAAACACAGCTCACCCTTTTACCCCAAGGTTCCTAGCTTTCTTGCTTGAAAAAAAAGTTAAACTCACCTACTTCCCCTTGCTTGTTAGAGAAGCAAAACCAATCAACCCTCACCCCCATTTTTGCACCCCAAAACAGCCCCATCACTCTCTCATTTGTGATTTCTATTCTTTCCCAAAAATATCAAGTAGCCACTCCTCTTTCTCTCAACCTCTCTTTGTTCTTGCTAATTTCCTTCTTGTTCTTCTTACTCTTCCACCACCACCACCCTCACAAGCCCTTCAAGGACCACCCTCTTTGGATCTTGAGGAAGCAAAACAAACACTCACTTAGCCCCATTATCAAGCTCAAGAAGGAGGAGGCCATCTCCAACCATTTTCACTCTTCAAGTTTTCAAGAAATCCATTTGGTAGTGACTCTAACCCCTCCTTCTTCTATGTTTTTCAAGCGCTAAAACTCCTAAGCTCTCCATAGCTAGGTGGTTTTAGAACTTGCTCTAGAGGTCTCATGGAAGTTGTTTGTGATTTTGCTCTTCTTTTGGAAAATGACTTTGTTCTACATTTTGTTTTATGTTGAACTCAAATTTTAGAACTCAAAATATTGATTTTTACCAAGATCTCAAAGTATGAAAGTGGTTTGGAAATGTAAAGTGGTCACTTGAAGAAAAGACTTAATGTTTTTACAAGAAAACTCATTGAAACCAAAACTGTGGAAGCTGAGAAATTCTGGCAATCTATATGGCGTGAGTAATAACTTTTTCAATATAACTCCAAATGCAACAAAACTAGTTTTAAATGAAAATAGACTCATAGATCTTTTATACATATAAAATACATAAACTTTGGCCTTAAAACGAGAGAGATATAAATTTTCAAAGTGGGCTGTTCCCAATGTGTTTCTGTTCGAGCAGTCTGTACTAAAACATGCATAACTCAAGCTATACATAACATTTTTGAGTGGGACCAAGTTTGTTAGAAAGCTAAGACATAGAGGAACATCCCCATAAAACAGTTTTGTCAAATTCCTGGTGAGGAACTTCACTATATCGAGAATAAACTTAAAAGCTGAGCAGTCAAATTAAAAGGTGCATATCTCAAGTTACAAAATAAATTTTTGGGTAGAGTTTATTTTGTTTAAAAATAGACTCAGAGAAGTATAATCATACCAAAATTTAAGTCAAAAGAATAAAAGGTGAAATTATGGCGAATTTTTGCAGTTATTGCCCCACTGTAAAAGTAAAATTGGTTATGGTTCAATTTAAAGGTTAATGAGAAATAAGCTTAAAGATATTAAGACCCTCAATTTAAGATATAGGAAAACTTCATAATTCAACTTAAAAGTTTCAAAAAAAATAATAGATGAAATTGACCCTATGCCTAATAAAAGAATTCATACAAGAGGAAACCTTAATTAAAAGCTTGCACTAAATTTACTAAGCTAAGCTCATAAGACTTTGTGTGATATGTATGCCTCTATGTGTCAATATGATGACAATCATATGACGATGATGATGATGATGATTATGAAAATGATATGATAATAATGATGATGATTATGATAATGATATGAGAATGATGATGATGATTATGATAATGATATGATTATGATAAGGATATGTTGATGATATGATACTTAATAATATGTGATAAAGGAGTCACATTTGGGGACGACGATACATAATGCCCAAATATGGAAAATAATTAGAATAATTTTGCATCATAAGCCTTAATAAAAAGAAAATGAACTGAGGGTGTGATCCTTTAAAAAGGAAGGTGACCCAAAGTAAGCTCCCCTTACCTATGACTAACATGAGGCATAGCATCAATCCAGCTAGTGTAAGTATAGGGGATAGGGCTTACATGAGGCATGGCATGACCCAGCTAGTATAAGTACCAAAAATTTATAGTAGCGACGGCTATGGTATAAGCTCATTACCACTTATGTTTAGTGGGAGAAAAGAAAAAGACTTAAGATAAAGTCAAGTTAAGAAAAGAAATGGGACTTCGGTCCAAACCCTTGAAGGGAAAAAGTTAAGAGAAGCTTAGCATAGCTATACATGTTTCATGTAATTATAGTTGTTCCTATGCTTGTTATAATATAAATGATCAGAGGACATGTTAAAATTGAATCTGCTTTAGATGGCTATGTTTTTGAAAATCTAAGAATTGGACCTTATGCACGCTCACTGTTTTTATTTATAAAACCGAAGTGGCTGGGACGATAATGATGACACTTTAGTGTCGGGTTCAAGTCCTACTGAGAAATCTTATTTCTCACTCTAGTTACTTTTCCGTATCGTCACCAGAATTCGATGGCGCATCCGGTGGAGTGGAGCATGGATCCCCTACACTGTGAGCGGATGTATGACGTAGGATGTCAGACAATGCTGATTTGGACTTGTAGTTGCCATAGCTCTACATCTTCATACATTCCTTTTTGTGACGAATGATGTCAATCTAAGTTTGTATCTAGTATTTGGATCATGGCACGACCATGAGCCTCCTTCAATGTAATGCTGATATATATATATAACCCATATGAATGTAATGATTAGTTATATAATGCAATGTATTTGTGAATTACTATTTATTTACCTTTCTCATGTTTTATGATATTGGGGTATGTATTTTATGTGACACGCTCTTTCTCTATCTGTCTTCTTGCTCAAGGCTTTGCTTTCCAAAATGCTGCAAAGTGACGACGTATTTCAAAAAAAATTTTACTGTATTTTTCGTGTAACTTAACTTATAAATGAAGTTTAATTTTCCACGAGCATAAGTAACAACTAATAAAATGACATAATACGACTTAAGCGTAGTATGGGTTTATTAGGGTGTTACACCACCTGCAGCTGCATCTACCATGACTTGTGTGGAAATCAACAAACCATTGTAAAAGGTCTAAATTTGCATCCAAAAAAGGATGCCATGATGAGGGCATCTTGGCAACAGGTCCTTGTATCTCTCCCATGCTTCATAGAAATATTCCCCTTCTGATTAAGCAAAAGAGGTGATATTATTCCTCAACTTTGCTGACTTGGTGGGTAGGAAATACTTCTCTAGAAATTTCCTAGCTACCATGTCCCAGGTAATGAGTGATGCCACTCTGGCAAGTATATCGAATCGTACAAGTAATAAAGTGATGAGAAAAGTATCGTTCCCACGAGGACAAATCAAGTACTGAGTAACTAATAGGATTGACTATTTGGACTAGAGGAATGGAATGAATATTGAATACAGAAAACTAAAAATCAAATAGAACAAGAGAACAAAACTGCACTTAAAGACAACTTAAATCACAAGGATGGACACTAGGGCTAACTAACTTCATCGAACTATGGACTCCATTACGATAGATCTTAATTATTTAGTTTTTACCTTAATCGATAATGATCGGATTCTCTAAACTAATTCCAAGCCTTTCTCAAGGTCAAGAAATTCTCTTTATCCTAAATTGATTGTCTAAGCTCTTAGTTACAAACTAATTTAGGAAAAGGTTGATGCTTTATGGATTCTTAAGATGACCACATGAGTCGCATTTATCTATCTCTAGTTTTCACTCAACTCACAGTATTTATGATGAGAAGCTTTGTTTACAAACCCTATCTCTATTTATTGCAAACCAACAAATCAATTGAATGGTGGCCAATCACTCAAAAGCATTAGGAACAATCATAAACACTTAATAATCAAGACAAAAACATAAATAAAATCAATCCATGAGTAATATCATCATATAGTTGATCCATCAACGCCCTAGAATGGGGTTTAGTTCATGATGGAATCATAAACAACAGAAAAAGTAAAAGAAAGAACAAAAGAAAGAGTAGCTATAAAGAAGAACAAGGATTCTAATGTCTTAAGGGTGAAGAATGTCTTTAACTCTTCACAAAACTCTCCGTAGTGCTCCTTAAATCTTCATGTCTCTCCTTTATGGTTGCCTCTAGTGTTTAGAGTGTCAAAAGGTGTCAAAAAGGTTGTCCAAATCCTTTAAATAATGCTCCAAGATCTTTTCCCGCAAGGTTGCTTCGAAAAATAGACTTTTCCACATTTATCGCAGTTGCACTCGAGCGCGGTATTCACGCTCGAGCGTGCTCCATTGCACCATAAACTTGTTTTCTCTATCTCGAGCTATGCTCCAGTGCGGGGTCACATGCTGTAGTGCAGTTCACGCTTGAGCGATTGCCTCACGCTCGAGCGTGCATCTAAAATAGCAACTCTGCAGATTTGCCTTTTTTGCTCACTTCCAGGCTCAATAGCGATCAAAATAGTTGTAATTTGCCATTGGAGGAAGAAATAGCAATTGTAGATCTTTGAGTAAGCTTTCCAAAGCAATAAGAGCCACCTGAATTGGAGTTCTATAGCTCAAGATATAGTCAAAATACGGATAAATAGTCAGGCTTGATAGAATCGGAGACAAAATGTAACTTCAATCTTGTTTTGCCTTTTTCTACTAGAAGACTTGAGAATCCTGAAAAGTACTCAACAAAAAAGTTGGAGATATCCTTCTCATCTTTCCAAATAGTCCTAAATCATGTCA
>CM062522.1:39101105-39356850 GCA_031439585.1 Pterocarpus macrocarpus | reverse complement strand
TAAGGGTCTGGTGAACTCCTCTCATCTAAGCTTCTAAGTTGATTAACTTTCCCTCGTGAGTCAAGCTTTCTCCTTCGAGGGTTGTCGAGACTAGTCTTCCTCAGCCTCCCTCTTTTCTAACCACGGCCCTCCGCTTTCCGAGAAGGATGGAGGGCTCAGTCAACCCATTTACTATCAGCAAAAGAAACTTCATGGGCATCTACCGCCTTGCAACACCAAAAAGTCTTGAGTTCTAGGTAGGCATTACTCCTAAAGGAACGGTCATTGAATTAGAAAGCCAATTTAGGCTGCACAAGAGAAAACAAGTGAGGGAACAATTACTCATGATAATAACATTTAGGATGACAATCCTAAAGGCGCTTGAGTAGCATCACGCTTTGTGAAAATGGACCAGGCTTCCATTTACACAATCGTCTGATCCTACTAAAGCGACACTTGCTCCATAGTACACAGGGAAATCTAGGATCTGATACCAACCGTCATGACTCCAACCTGAAGGTAAGTATCCGGCCCTTAGAGAACTGAGTTCCCTAGCAAGCTTTTTCACGAGAAACATTTTTCTCAGAAAGCGGACCCGCAGTTTCCCTTTATATTTAGGATAATTCCCAAATAAGAGATACCTCCTCCCGTGCATAATGAAGCAACCACATATCTCTTCCAATACTGGGGATCGGACATTCTTAGTAATGCACCCCTTTAGAACACAACATATGTTATATATATATATCAAACATAATTCAATCGACTCAAACATGATCCACTAGCTAATCCAACACATAATTCCATCACAAATTGTCCAACCAATTAGATTTCTACATGATTTCACAAATACTCAGGCTATGTATACAAATCCAACAAGGATCGGATCACTCGCCTCAGTAATACTAATAGAGCTACAATTCTAAGATTACAAATGGAATAGAATAACCAAACCGAGGCCACTTATCTAAGAGGGCTCACCAAAGGAGTGAGGGTCGCCTCTTCTTTGAGTAGGGGATCGGCTCCCAAATTTGAACCTCAGATCCTCGAAAAAAGATAAAGATAGTCATAGGAGTTGTATGAAACTTCAGTAAAAAGATGAGGACACTCTTTGCCACATACATGAGTCCAATACACATATATGAAAACTATAGTTCAATTCAATTTACACATTCTTTAAGAACCATCTATAACGAGGATAATCAGTCAAGGATTCACACTTAGGTGCACCACTTCTTCGTGTAAATCCCAGAATGGTAGCAGCAGGCCACCACTTTATTAGAGTGGGCTTTGAATAATTAGGCATGAACCATACTACATGTATAGCTATGAATAACTTAGGTGCATGCACCACTCCCTTCGAGTGGCTATAAAATCATAGAGAATCAAAAGGTGCACCAAGAGCTAACATCTCTCGGATTATGAGGCGAGCACTCCTATATAAACCTTCCTAGTCCTTCTCATTAAATAACAAGCACCATTTTTCAAATATTTCTCATTGACTCATGTCAAGTTTCTAAAACCATTTCAACATAGAGATTTATCTAAATAACATGCATTTAAGGTAGTAAATGAAATAAAGGAATTCTATCTACTCACAAATCACCAACCTACGGAAGGATATCAATACACCGGAACCACAAAGTAAGAAGGGTATCCCTTAAAGCAATCTAGCACCATAACTACAACCATATGATTGAATATTAGCTTCTAACATGGAGAATTAATCCTAACTATACTCAACTCCTAAAGCATCTAACCTAGGGTTTAAGATTGAACCTCAAACCAACAAAAATTCGAAATCTATATGAAAAGAAGGAGGAAAGATATTAGAAATTACCCTAGGGAAGCCAATGAGGGTGAGGGGAATGATAGATTCACGGATTCCTCCACCTCCAAGCTTCAAAGTCTTCGATGGAGTTGTAGGGAGAGAAAGGGACGGATTTGATGATGGTTAAGGTTGATTTTTGTGTTTAATGCGTGTTTATAAGTGGTTAATGTGATAGAAGTTGATGGGGAAGCGTTAGGATGAAGATTGGGCAAGTCTTGGAGGAGAGAGAGACGAGTTCGAGCTGAGGAGAGAGAGAGCGTCGCAAGAAAATAAGGGAGAACCATTGCTGGCATTTATATATACACATGGTAATCGATTACAATTCGTTGTAATCAATTACATTACACCTGTGGTAATCGATTACATGAAGAAAAAAGTTGGTCTTTGCATAACACGATCCCTGGTAATCAATTATAATACGGTGTAATCGATTACAATGGGGGAAAATGCAACAATAATATCACGTTAAAAGGAAAGAATCAGGAATTAAACCATAGACATTACATTAGCCGTGCTTTGAAGCATGATTAGGGAGAAATAATGTGGGAGTATTTGTGATGAGAAGGGGTGGGAATGGGCTTGGTCGTGTTGGCGACTACGACCACTCCAGGTTAGAAAAGGTGTAACATCCTGAAGCACGATGCTTCTAATTAGTACTGTCAGTTAATATATTCCATTGTATTAAAGAAATAAGAGTAATTAGAATTGAAATCTGAATATTCGGGTTAGGAAAAATTTAAATT
Source organism: Pterocarpus macrocarpus (assembly GCA_031439585.1). Lineage (NCBI taxonomy): Eukaryota > Viridiplantae > Streptophyta > Magnoliopsida > Fabales > Fabaceae > Pterocarpus > Pterocarpus macrocarpus. Next base: position 39,354,297 of record CM062522.1, on the reverse strand, counting down.
TTGCTATGTAAAAAATTTATGAAATCCATTAGTAATATTTTGCTAATTTAAGAAAAATTGTTTAATTTCTGTGCTGTATAACACAAGAACTAAATAAGTAGAAATTTAAATTTTAGACGACCACAGGAATATCAGTTAAAAACCCTAATTTGAGTGGCCAAAATTGAGCCACACGCACACCCCTTTGGCTAGTGCAACATTAGCCACAAAAAGGGGGAATCAACAAAAGTTTTAACAAAAACAAAATCTATCAATGAAATGTCCATGAGTCATCCTTACCTTTAAGACTCAACACCTAAATCTTTTTCCTATTTTCTCCTCCCAATCTTGGCCTTCAACCTCGGGGCTATCCCTTTCATTTTCTTTTTCAACTTCACTTCTTCATCCTACTCAATTTCCTTTACCCAAGACTTGCTCCCTTACTAGCTCAAACTTGAAATTTAGGTAGGATTCTTGAACTTTGTTGAATAGAGGGTTTATGTGGCTGGTTAGGGTTCCTTTATTCCTTTTTAATATGATGTTGTATGATAATTACATGATTTGTTTTAATTGAATTAACATGGAAATTATTGGGTTGGATTGGAAAATCAATCAAAAACTCAAGAAGGAACTTAGACGGATTGCTGGAAACTAAAACCGAGGACCTATCCATACCATGAACAATACATTTTCACCTATAGAGGTCAAAATTTAATGAAACTATTTTTAGATGAAACTAGACATCCAAAACTTTCCAACCATATAAATTATAAGTCCATTCGACTTACAATAAGAGAGTTATGAATTTTTTAAGTAACCTTTTGAATCTTGCATTTTGTTCTGACCAGTATAGGTTATGAAGGGCATAACTCATCCTATATAACTTCAAATTGAGTGAAACCCATTTTGTTAGGCAGCAAGAGTCCTCTGAGAGTGATCCATCAAAGATGATGGATTACTCATCCTCTTCATCATCATCAGCTCCAGATGATGACTGTGCACCAAGTGACCCCGAGTCCATAGGCCTCATGCCGAATAGATTTCTTTCTTCAGAGTCGGGCTAGTAGAGTTTAGCAGATCCTGGAGACAGTAGTTTTGTAAAGAATGGCTTTCTTTTGATTTCTTTTATATGACCTTGGGCCACAAACATAGTTTCTGTTTTTCTCTTTATACTTTCATGTATTCTTACTAGTTTCTTATGTCCCTATGAGGACCTATACCGAGACAGTGCTTACTAACATAGGCCGAGTATCTGTTTTGACAGTCTTTCTTTTTGTACTTAGAACTTATGAATGAATGGATAAGACTATATATATATATATATATATTATGAGATGTATCATGTCTATCCAATGCTCTTTAAGTTTCCTTGCAGCAAACCGTGTTTTACTAAATTTGACTTTGCCGAAAAAAAACTATATTTAAAGGTAACTTAACCGCTGTGGCAAAATACTGAATATGATGTTATGACTTAAGTATAGTATTATATTTGGTATGGTGTTACATTTCGGTATCAGCACAGTTCATCCTAGCAAAGACCTGAGGATTGGATTGACTATGCTTCATGCATACTCTAGATCTTCTAGTTATTTTCATGCATTGAATCTTGCTTGTTTAGATATGATATAGGAATGTGTGTGCATGATTGCCCATTGCGGCGAGCTATTGATTACTAGCACCTGAACTTAATGTTGAGCCTGATCAACTCAATAACTTTTGTTTTGTGTATTTAGAACTTGATGGCTTCCGGTAGGTGTAGAAGGCCATGAGCCCAACCGGCTCCAGAAGACCCCGCTGATGTCATGGGCACACAGTGGGAAATGGCATATGAGATGAGAGAACAAGCAATGACAACACACCAGATGATGGACTAGCTAAAGAGACAACCTAAAGCAGGTCAAGGAGGAAATCCAAATGGGTTAGAGGTCGATTTGGAGTATCTTAAATTTGCTGAATTCCGGAAGGCGAATCTGCCTAGCTTTAGGGGAACTTTTGATCCAGATAAGGCCGAGGAATGGATCAAGGCAATGGAGAAGATTTTCTTCATATTACCTTGAACTGATTATGAAAAGGTAGCATTTGGTACTTACATGTTAAAAATAGATGCAAAATTTTGGTGGAACGGCGTGAAAAAGCTGTTGGAAAAGTCCCAAGCTGAGATCACTTGGGAAGTGTTCAAGGATGTATTTTATTAGAAGTGTTTTCCCGGCTCAGTTTGGAATGCTAAGGAGTTGAAATTTCTACAAATCCAGCAAGGAAATTGGAGTGTGTTAGAATATATCACTAAATTTGGGGAGCTTTATAAATTCTCTACCATCTATCAGCGGAATCTAGACAAGATCTAGAAATGTGTAAAACTTGAAAGCAAATTAAGAAAAGATATCCTTGCAGGAGTGAGGCTTATGGAAAAAAGAGATTTTGCTACTTTGGTAAATAAGTGTTGCTTGTAGAGGACTATAATAAGAAGCTAGCAGTAGCCAGGTTTACCGATGGCAACTATAAGAAGGGCTTGGCACCCCAAGGCCCAAGGTTAGAGCCCCTTCACTAGCGTAAAAATAAGTTTCAGCCAATGGGTAACAAGGAAGCAGCCTCAGATAACTTTTGTGAAGTAAACTTGTGCACAATGTAGGAAGAACCATGGTAGTGAATGTGCCTGGCAAGACAGAATGTATGTTATGGTTGCGATAAACGGGGACACAAGCTTTATAAGTGCCCGACTGAAAATCAGTAATTTAATTCAAGGTGCATGTAAAGTGAATGGTAGGACTCTAAGTATTATATGATTCGGTAGCCACACATTCCTTTATTTCCCGTAATTATGTGACTGCCTTGCAGTTACCTATTTTTGAGTTGCCTTATGACTTGCTAGTTTCCACCCCTATGAATAAACCTATTAAAACTAGTCAAGTTTGTTTGAATATTTCTTTTAAAGTTTAAGGTAGAACCTTCGTAACCAATTTGATATGTCTCCCATTATCTGGTCTTGATGTAATCTTGGGCATGGATTGGCTTTCCACTAATTGTGTCATGCTGAATTATTTCGATAAAATTGTTATATTTTTCCCTACTCTATCTTTTGAACTTACAATCCCTGTAAATCTCTACCTAAGCTCCTTATCGATAAACTGTTATGGGAGAGAAATCAGGGATACATTCTCTTATCAACTAATGTGATGGAATCCGATCAAAAATTGGATGAGATTCGAGTTGTTAGAGTATCTAGATATATTTCTAGAGAATATCACTGAATTTCCCCCAGAAAGAGAAATTGAGTTTTCCATCGAGTTGGTACTAGGAACGAGACTAATATCTATAGCTCCGTATAGAATGTCACCCTTGGAATTAGCAAAACTCAAGAAGTAGATTGAAGAACTTTTGGAGAAACAGTTTATTAGACGAAGTGCGTCACTGTGGGGAGCCCCTGTTCTGTTGGTCAAGAAGAAAGATGGAGGTATGCGGCTGTGTGTGGATTATTGACAACTGAATAAGGTCACGATAAAAAATAAGTATCCTTTACTGAGGATAGACGACCTCATGGATCAACTACAAGGGGCAACTGTGTTCTCCAATATCGATTTGCACTCAGGATATCACCAGATTCGGGTTCGAGACAAAGATATCCCCAAGACGGCGTTTTGAACTTGCTATGGACATTATGAATACACCGTGATGTCATTTTGATTGACAAATGCTCCGGCGGTATTCATGGACTATATGAACCAGATTTTTTGGCCGTATCTCGACAAGTTTGAGGTGGTCTTCAAAGATGACATATTCATCTAGTAAAAGACCGAGGTAGAGCATGTAGAACACTTAAGGCTGGTATTACAAATTCTAAGAGAGCAAAAACTCTATGCCAAATTGTCCAAGTGTGAATTCTAGATGAAGGAGGTAAAATTCCTAGGTCATATTATGTTTCAAGGAGGAATTTCTATTGACCCTAGTAAAGTGCAGGCAATGGTAAATTGGGAATGACCAACCATTATTACTGAAGTCAAGAATTTTCTAGGTTTGGTGGATATTATAGGCGGTTTATCAAAGACTTCTCCCGGATAGCATTACTCCTTGACTAAGCTTACTAGGAAGAATGCCTAGTTTGAGTGGATGTCAGAGTGTGAACAGAGTTTTCAAGAATTGAAAGAAAAGTTGGCCATAGCACCAGTGTTGATATTACTAGATTCCTATGGACCGTTTGAAGTTTATCGTGATGCCTCCAAGAAGGGATTATGGTGTGTGTTAATGCAGAATAGAAATATGGTAGCATACACCTCTAGATAGTTGAAACCTCATGAGATGAATTATTTGACTCATAACCTTGAGTTAGCAAAAAGCAATATTTTCCCTAAAGATATGGAGACACCATCTCTACGAGATTAAATTTGAGGTGCTCTCTAATCACAAGAGTTTGAAATACCTCTTTAATAAGAAATAATTAAATATGAGGCAACGGAGGTGGATGGAATTCCTTAAGGACTATAAATTTGACCTAAATTACCATCCCAACAAAGCTAATGTAGTGGCTGACGCCCTTAGCAGAAAAGTCTCTGAACGTATCCTGGATGATGATTAAAGAGATTGAGCTCGTAGAAAGCTTTCAAGACCTCAATTTGGGAATTTCTATAAGTCCTCAAAGTATCCAATTGAGCCAAATTAAGGTAACTAGTAACTTTAGGAAGCAAATCCAACAAGGCAGCAACAGGACCTAGAGTTTCAACAAACTTTAACCCTAGTACAATTAGGAAATTTGGCAAAGTTTATTCAAGATAAAGAAGGGATATGGAGACATCAAGGAAGGATATGCGTGCTTGAAGGAGACGGTCTCCAAAATAGGATTTTAGAGGAAGCTTATAAGAGTGAATTCACAAAGTATGCAGTGCTGCCAGATCAAAGAAAGGTATCAGGACCTTAAGAAAATATTCTGGTGCCCAGGTATGAAGTCAAATGTAGTAGACTTCATAAATAGATGCTTAGCCTGTCAAAAAGTGAAGACAGAACACTAAAAGCCATCAGGAGCACTGCAACCTTTAGAGATTCCCGAGTAAAGTGGAAAAGTATTTCAATGGACTTTGTTATAGGACAACCAAGGACTTCAATAGGATATGATGCTATATGGGTGATAGTGGATAGGTTGACTAAGTTTACTCACTTTTCACCCATCCGGGCAAACTATCCTTTAGAGAAGTTGGCTTAATTGTATATTCAAGAGATAGTAAGGCTACACGGAGTCCCTTCTACTATAATCTCATATTGAAACCCAAGATTTACTTCAAGGTTTTAGGAAGTGCTCCAGAAGGAATTTAGTACTAAACTTTGCCTAAGTATTGCATATTATCCTTAAATAGATGGACAAACAAAAAAAAAACTATTCAAACCCTGGAAGATATGTTATGGGCATGCGTGCTTGAGCAACGAGGAAGCTAGGACAAATTTCTACCATTGATTGAATTCTTCTACAACAGCAACCATTACACCAGCATCGATATGGCTCCATATGAAGCCTTGTATGGATGAAAGTACCATTCTCCTTTGTGCTGGTATGAACCAGGGGAAATGAGTCTCTTGGGGCTAGATCTAGTCAGATAGACCACCGAGCAAGTAAAGAAAATCTAAGATAAAAGATCCTTGCTACCCAGAGCCATCAGAAGAGTTATGATGACATGCGGAGAAAACCATTAGAGTTCTAAGAAAGAGAGCACGTATTCTTGAAGGTCACCCCCACAACAAGCAGAGGTAGAGCTATTAACGTCAAAAAGCTAAGTCATTGATTCATAGGTCCCTTCTAAATTCTAAAACAAATCAGGCTAGTAGCGTATCGAATAGCTTTATCCCCACATTTGTCTGACCTTCATGATGTTTTCCACGTGTTGCAACTCAAGGGATATCACCTTGATCCAAGTCATATTCTAAAGCTCGAATCTATACAATTAAGAGATGATCTAACCTTCCATGTTCCCCCAACTTGTATAGTAGACCGAAGCATCAAACAACTTAGAAACAAGTCTATGCAGCTAATAAAAGTAGCCTAGGGCAAAGGAAAAGTAAAGGATTACACCTGGGAATTGGAGTTGAACATGAGGAGGGATTTTCCAGAATTATTTCTAGGTAACTAAATTTTGAGGACAAAATATTTTTATAGGAGGGTAGTAGTATAACATCTTGAAGCACGATGCATCTGATTAGCACTGTTAACTAATTTATTCCATTATATTAGAGAAACAAGAGTAATTAGGATTGAAATATGAATGCTAGGGTTAGGAAAAAATTTAAATTTTGCTTTGTAAAAAATTTATGAAAACCATTATCAATGTTTTGCTAATTCAATAAAAATTGATTTAATTTCTATATTGTATAACGTAAGAACCAAATCAATAGAAATTTATACTGTAGGACCATAAGCATACTAGTTAAAAACCCTAATTTGAGTAGCCAAAATTGAGCTACACATAAACTCCTTTGGCTGGCACAATATCAGGCACAAAAAAAGGGAATAACCAAAGATTTAGCAAAAACAAAATCTACCAATGAAATGCCCATGAGTCATCCTTACTTTTATGACTCAACACCCAAATCTTTTCCCATTTTCTCCTCCCAATTTCGGCCTTCAACCTTAGGGCTCTCCCTTTCATTTTCTTTCTCAACTTCACTTCTCCATCTTTAGTTCTTCATCCTACTCAATTTCTTTCATCCAAGACTTGCTCCCTTACTAGCTCAAACTTGAAATTTAGGTAGGATTCTTGAACTTTGTTGAATAGGAGGGTTTATGTGGCTAGTTAGGGTTCCTTTGCTCCTCTTTAATATAATGTTATATGATGATTATATGATTTGTTTCAATTGAATTAACATGGAAATTCTTGGTTTGGATTGGAAAATTAATCAAAAACTCAAGAAGGAACTTAGATTGGATTGTTGGAAACTGAAACCCAGGACCTATCCATATTATGAATGATAAATTTTGAACTACAAGGGTCAAAATTTAATGAAACTATTTCTGCATGAAATTAGACATCTAGAGCTTTCGAACCATATAAATTATAAGCCCATTGGACCTGAAATGAGAGAGTTATGAATTTTTGAAATAACCTTTTAAATCCTACCTGTTATTCTAACCAGTATAGGTTCTGAAGGGCATAACTTACCCTATATAACTTCAAATTGAGTGCAACTAATTTTTTTAGGTAGCTAACATGTAGATAAATATTCCATAAAAGTTTCAGGTTCATATCTTAAATACATTACTCCTAGAAATTTTCTAAATTTACCCTATGTCCTACTCAAGTTGAGACAGGGCATTACAGAATAGTCTAATTTAGGAGCCCATAACTTGAACCTCACTTACTATTTGAAATGAAACTTGTGGGGATGAAAGATGATTCAATTAGCTTTATCCAGATATAGATGTCGGATAAAATAGATCAAGATTGGATTTTTGGCGCGAATTTTTACATTTAACTGCTTGAGTTTGTCCAGCAAAAGGGAAGCCTTGACTAAAATTTTAATAACTCAAGTTATACTCCTCAAATTAAGGTGGGACCAAAGAGATTCAAAAGGCAACTAATAATGGCATAATCCATTAAATTTTTAGGTCAAAATAAGCTGAAATGGAATTTTTGTGGAATTTAGAAATTCAAGGCAGACTTGAAGTACCTAAGCTAACTTGGCAGTTTAAGGGTTTTGGAGTTTCTTCATCTATGTACAGCTAATGATTGAATTACTATGCCCTTTTCCTTATGATAAGGATATGAATTTGATATTATGATATGATAATGATTATGATTGTGATTGGCTAGTTGTTTTCCTGTGATGTTTATTTTTAGGAAGCTCCATATTATGGTCATTATGCTGTCGAATTTTCGGTAAAAAATATGTAAGTTTTGTATTTTATTTACTCTGATTTCATGTTCTTCAAGCATTATCATTTATGAACATAAGATTTATGATGAAAGTAAGGATTCCATATTACTTGGGCTAGCCCCGAAATGAATTAAGGGGAATAGGTCAGTGGGAAAGTCAGGGAAAGTAAACTCGGCAATCCTGTATGTGAATAAGCTTAATCTTGAAAAACAGGCTATTACCCAGGAGTTATACGGCCTACAACTCCCAGAGAACCAAGTATGGAAAATTATGACACAAGTTAAGATAGAAGAAAAGTCAAGTGCATATGCATTAAATTCTAATTGCACTCCCTTATGCATGTTATATGATTAATTACAATCTGCTTTGAATTATGAATTACTCTTTGTGATATTTACTTTTGCCCATCATATGTGTTCTTCTTTGTTTATTAATTTTATGAGTAAAATGAAATTTGCTTCGGACACCACATTTTTTAATACTTATAAATTGGAGCTTTTATCTTATTGATCACACTTTTACATAATTTAACTAAACCAAAGCAACTGAGAATGATTGCGAAGTCAGTGTGTGCAAGCTAAGGAATCCTATTGAGAATTTTGAAAATTCTCATCCTATTATATGTTTGTTTCATTCTCAAATGATGGTGATGGCAGCCATAGTTTTCTTCGTTGAGGTGCCAAAGTGGTAATGGCATTATGATCACATTTTAGATTCTCTATACCTAACTGCTACCTCTTGAGTCCACCTGTACATATTTTTGTAGTGGGCTTTTGCTGTACTCGTCTTTAGCCCCCTCTTTGATCTAGCTGCTCCATTTCTAGGAGTCCCTCTGTACATGGCTCATCCTGACCTTATACCCCTGCACTAGGTTTAACCACCCATAGTGTAACCTTATCTTGTATAGCCAGAGTCCTCCAAGAGTGATCTATTAGAGATGATGGATTCCTCATCCTCTTCATCATCAGCCCCAGATGAAACTATGCACTAGGTGACCCCGGTCCTGCAGCCTCATGCCTGATTTAATTTCTTTCTTCAAAGTTTGGCTAGTAGAGTTTAGCAGATCCCGGAGATAGTAGTTTTGTATAGAGTGGCCCTCTTTTGGTGTCCTATATATGACCTTAGGCCACAGACATTGTTTTTGTTTTTCTCTTTATACTCTCATGTATTTATACTGGTTTGTTATGTCTCTATGAGGACCTATCTTGAGATGGTGCTTATTGACATGGGCCGAGTATCTGCTTTTGACAGTCTTTCATTTTGTACTCAGAACTTATGAATGAATGCATGGGACTATGTATATATTATGAGATGTATCACGTCTATCCAGGTCTCATTAAGTTTCCTTGCAGCCAAAGAAGTTTTACTAAATTTGACTTTGCCGAAAAAAAAAAAAACTATAGTTAAAGGTAACTTAACCACCATGGCAAACTATTGAATATGATATTATGACTTAAGCCTAATATTATATTTGATAGGATATTCTGAGAGGCTGCTCAAGGTGCTTAGCAATGGCATCGAGGATGCTGCTGAGAAAGGAGACGGATGATGGAGAGAAAGAAAGGGGTAAGGGGGCCTCTATAATGGCATCACAATTTAGTGGCATATACATACACCATCAAATCTTAGTCTCTTATCTTCCAAATACATGATGTACCATAAAAAATAAAAAAATAGGGCATTGTAGACAGATCCATTGTATAGGTCAATATTCAAATTCATTGACTCAAATAAGATTTAGCACATAAATTATCAGTGCAAGCGGCTACACATTAATTTGGATTTGAATATATTACTATTTATAATCAAGGACAAATAAAGCTAGAGAGAAATATTATTTTTATAATTAGCCAATGGCTCAAAACAAAGAGACACTCCGTTGGAAGTAGCTGTTATATTACCATACATCAAAGACCAAAATCAAAAGTAAAAAATAAAGAGATTTAGGCCAAACAAAACCAAATTACATGGGCAATTACCCTAACTAACAAAAATCCAGGGACATCTGACTTTGGGAAATAGAAGAAAGCCTTGGAACAAAATCACACCATCAAATTGAGCAAAAATCATACTCTTGAGTGCATAAACCAAGACAAGGTTAGTCGGGGTGGACATGGGTTGGGTTGGGTGGATTTGGAGAGCTTTTTTTGACCCAACCCACTTGGGTTGAATCAAACCCATGGGTTCGACATATATTTTTTTCAAAAAATTACTATTAAAATATGTGAAAATATATAATCAAATATAATAAACCTAAATATATACAATATAAAATGTAACATAAATATCAAATCTTTCAATGAACATAGCAATCTCAATAAATAAATTTAAGAAATATTCATAAATTATAGAAGCTTTAAAAAGCGCATATTTAAGTCCTAGTAGGTTTTAACAAAATATATATAAGCCCTAAAAACATAACAAACTACAAGAATTTATTGAAATTAGTTATCACATATAGTATATCGAATAATATAATTATTAACTTCATTCTCAATCTTTTCAAAATATTCAATATCATCCAAATGATCCACTAATTCTCATTGCAATAATGCATTAGATGCTCCATCAACTTCTCATAGGTGGGTTAGGTTAGGTTGTGTGGGTCAAAAAATTTCAAACTCATGACCCAACTCCTATCCCATGGATTATAATTTGTTTAACTCGACCAACTCGTTAATCAAACTCAACCCAATCGTATTTTGTGGGTTGAGTTGGGTTAAAACCCACAGCTTGATGGGTTGACCCACCCCTTAGCCCAACTCGGTGTCCATCTAGAAAGGTAAGGGGATGGATATATTTTCGAATAATAATATATCATCCTTAAATATTTTTTTAAAATATCCTCTTAATTATTACACTTGAAAAATATTGAATATTTTGTAAATATATTTATTATCTTTAAAACATAAACAAATATTTATTATTTTTCTTATTTAGAAATTAGGAAGATGATTAAGATAATATTTTAGAAAGATATATCATTATTCTATATTTTATATTTAAAGTTGGAGTGAATACTATAAAGAAAAAGAAATATATAAAATTTTATCTGACCTTTCACCACTAAATGCTTTATGTTTTTCTCTTTCGAAATTGTCCATTTTTAACATCCAATTTTAATGCCCAAATAACATTGCTCGTAATCAAAAGCCCACCACCACCTTTCACTGTGCGAAATTTTCAATATCCTTTTCTGGAATAATAACATTCACCAATGACCAATCGTAACCATGAGTCGGTCAGATATTTATTTATGGTTCGTAACAACATGTTTGCAAATTGCCCTGTGAAAATGTTTTGCCAACAAAAAAGGCGGCGGTTTGGAGGAAGGTAATATGGGAACTTTAATATTTCGCCTAGTTGATCAATGAACAATACTTAAAACACCAACCAAATATCCTTAGTTTGAAAATTGCATGTCCTTGCGTAATTCTGATAACGTATACTTCATCATTTATGAATTAAATGTCAAGCAACAAGTCTTGCTTTAGATTAATTTGGCAAGCGGGCCCCTACGTTGAACTTGACCTAAATAGCTTTTATCATGCATTATAGTATCCGCAGACACGCAATCGCATATTTCAGAGTGAATTAATATAATTGGTCAGAGACGCCATCGCTGCTTTTGCTGTTGGTGGCTTTACTTTCTACAAGAACCGTGGTGCCTTTTTTTCTAGTTAACTTTTGGTATTGCTTAGCAAATTAACATAAATAGCTAGCAAGCTAATTATTTTGGCAGGGTTGATCGATCAGGTTTATCATCATGGGACGGTGTTTTTTACATATCTTGGCATTTTGGCTTGTTGCTGCCGTGTGTGTCCCCTGCTGCTTGGTTAACTCAGCACAAGCTCAAGCTGCAAACGCCACTACAGATCCTTCTGAAGGTATGTGTGCTTTCTCGATATATGTGTTCATTTGTTTCTGTTTCTCACCGAACACCACTCTGTCCTGTGTGCATCTATCAGCTGTGTCTCCATGGTTGTCAACTTCTATGATCTATAGGTTTTCTTGTTAATTTGCAGCGGTGAAAATCTTAATTCCCGGGAATTTCAGGTTCCAGTTTAAATGGCAAACAACCGATGCTTCATTTTAAAGGCAAACTTCTAAATGCTGTAAATAATAGAATTATGAGTACTTTTCCTCTAAAACATCTTCTGTTCAATGAGCTGATTTTAAAAGATATTATTGGTATACTGCATATCGGAGCTGTTTGTCTTGCTCTTGATCAATTTATTCTACAAGCTAGTGGTAAGATTTTAAGGGCGCATTTGTTTTAGTTTTTTATAATAAAAAGTGATTTTTTAATTATTAAAAAAAATTAGTTTTAATAAAAATTACTTATTTCAGTTTTTATTAAAAAAATTATTTTTTTTTAAATTGAATAAAAATTAAAATAAATAATTTTTATAAAAATAATTTTTTAATTCTAAAAATAAAAAATTATTTTTTCTATTAAAATAAACTGAACCAAATGCACCTAAACTGATATCGTAATTGCATTGCCGTCACTACTGATCTCATAGCCTATTCATTGCAGACCAATATTCTGGGCTAATGCATCCAAAATTTCAGCTAGATACTGCCACGACCAAGATCATATGATGTGAACCGCAATTAATATTATCGATATCTTATATTCACTTATCTTTTGTTTTAACTTTAACTTTTAAATACATAGAATAAAAACATCTGAATCACCAAATATTATTTACATTGATATCAAAGTATCTTAAATTTTACCAACAAAAGATTGAATGAGGTGGTAAATGACCTTCTCTTAAAAGAAGAATGCAAGTTAGAATTCTATAAAGGCAACTTTTGCGGAGAGATTGGATAATTAACACTTATACTTCCGTAATTGAATGAAAATTAGTCTTATAGACGGCTCAATTGAACCAAACCTATAAAAATATTTCGTAATCTCACAAAAGAAAAGAAAGTATTCCGAATTTGAACTACAAGAACATTATTGGTAGAGTCTTCCATTTAAAAACTAATCTGATGTTTTTTATAATTAAAAAATTAAATTAATATCAATAGGAGTTGACTCACCTGATCAATCTTTAGTTCATCCATCAGCATGACATGGGTTTGATTCTTATATGAGCTTATTTTTCCATATCATACACAAAATTTTATTTGGTCTTATCATAAGATGATAAAGAATAAAGAAAGTTCTGTTACTATCAAGGCTCACTGTCCAAACTCTTCCAGACTAGACCCACACTCTCAACCCATAAACCTTACATATATGCTCATGTGTGAGACTGCACATTTTAGTCTCTATTTTTCTTAACTTTATTTTTTTCTGTTCATTATTTTTATTTGATTTAATTTTGAAGACATTTTTAGCTTCTCTAGTTTTATACCATTAAATGTATGAAATTAATTTTGATTTATTGCCAGTATAAAATATTTTATATTGTTAACCAAAAATTTTTCCTTACGTGTGACTTTTAGTGTAGTTATTATTATAAAAATTAAACACTTTTAATTATGTGACAGCATATAATTAGATAACTATATAAAAAACTTTTATACTATTAAAATATCAAAATTAAATCCTAAATGTATTACGAAAAGCAAGAGAAAAATTTTATTCTCAATGCATTCAAGAAATTGTCTAAGTGCATGTATGAGAAACATAGGTTTTTTGCCCCCTTTAAACAGTTTTTTTCCTTATAAAAGTTGTTTTCAATATAATCTTATATGTTTGACAAATATTGATAAAGTTAAGAGATTAATTTTGATGTACTATTAGTATAAAAAAATTTTATATTATTATCCAATTACAAATTACTATTTACAAGACTTATGAAGTAGTGGATATAAGAATCAAATACTATTTTTAATGTAGTAATATATAATTGGATATTTACATAAAAAAAATTTTACACTGATAATATATCAAAATTAAATTCTAAAATCAATTATATTCTCCAACTTATTTTATTTATACCAAAAAAAAATTTAAAAGAACTTTTTGAGCACTTTGATAATAAGTTAAAACTAATTATTTTAAAGTTATGATATATTTTTATGAAATTGCCCTAAGTGTTAAATATTATTTAAAATAAACAAACTATTTTATATCTTTTTAATAATTTAATATACAAAATTAACTTTTTTAAATTTAAATAAAATACACTACTTTAAAAATAAAAGATTTTGGTGATTTTTAATGCATTAAAATTTTTTAAAAGATTATTTTTTAATTAAAATATTTTTACTTATATGGGAATTGGTTAGATAAACCAAATATTATTTGGTGGGCGAAAATAATTGATTTATCCGCTAACTTATTTTCTGTTTTCAAATTGGTCCTCTAAGTAATAAACATTCCATATTTGTTTCCTTAGAAATAAACATTTCAAGTTCGTCCTTTAACTTTTAAAAAGTAAACACATTTGTCCTTTTCACAACTGCTTTAAATTGTTTGTTTCATTATAAGGTAGATTTGAAAATATAATTTATCATATAACATATCATGTATATTATTTTTGCTAACTTAGATGTCAGATAGAATTTTTATCATTGTAAATAACGTCATTTATGAAAAGAATAAACATGTTCAATTTTTGAAAATTAGTGAGTGAATTTGAAATATTTATAACTTAAAGGATAAATTTGAAGACAGAAAATAAGTCAATGGACGAATCTATTATTTTTGCCTTATTGGGTGCTTGTGTATGGTCAAATAGGACCGCACTCCAAACATTTGTAGAGTTAATAGGAGGATACAATAATTGCTAGGGGAAATTACACCCACCTCCCTTGAGATCTATTAATATTACACTTAGTCCCTTCTAATTTGTAAAATTGTATGTACCTCCCCTACCTCCAAATAATTTATAAAATACCAAAATTACCCTTATTTAAGAAAAACCTTAATATTCATCTTTTCCTACCTCTGTCCACCTCATCCACCTCTATATCACATAACCTATGTTAATTAACCCCCAAAAACAAATAGCAACTTAATCCCCTCCCCCTCCTACAACATCGCCAACTTGCAACGAAATAACAAGTTTTTTTCTCTTTAGAAAAAAAAAGAAAAGAAAAAAGAAAGAAAACGTAAGGCCCATAATTGTTTTCTAGTAGTGAATGGTTTTAAGAATGAATGAATCTGAAGATCTTCATTGGCAGCAACATAATGTATGGGCTTGTGGATATCATATAGGAAGGCCTTTCCTTCATAATAACCTTTCAAGGTAGGAAGCCTTTCCTTCTTTCTAGTGGAGACTATGGCAATGAAGCTAGCAAGCAAGGTGTCAAGGTTGGAGGTGGAGCAGTTACTTTCCCAGCGAAGGAAACGGCAACAGCTCTTGCAGATTAAGAGGGCGAAGAATGTGGGTAATGTAGGGAGAAGGTGAGCAAAGGAATGGGCGAATTGAAGAAGGTCATATAATCTAAAGTTCTTTGGGTAAAGGAGCGGTGGAGTGTCATGTTATAGAATTAGAATAAATAAGTAAGGACAAAATAGTTATTTTATGTATTTTTAGATATTTTTTAAAAATTTATAATTTACAGCTAAGGCAAGGAAGTAGGTGTAACTTTAAAAATTAGATAACTTTAAAAATTAGAAGGGACTAAGTGTAAGATCGAGAGGCCTAAAGAGAAATTGGTGTATTTTCCCCTGATTGCTAGAATGCCACTCTTGGTTAGCAACAGGGGGAGAATATTAGAAAGTAACCATCTTGGTCTTGTCTGCACTCAAGATCTAGCCATATGATCCTTTGCGTATTAGCCTCCTTACTAATAACTCTTATCTCCTAATGCCACCGCAGAATATGATGAATATCCTCCAACCCATAATGGAGGCATGCATAAGATATTGAGGCACACAAGGAAGATTAGCTAAACAAAATTAACCCTCGAGATTGGGACGTAAAGGGGATTGAAGTTGTCCCTGATGAAGACCTTTTGGGTTTGGGAGAAGGGAACCTCGATGACCCTATGGATTCCAAGTACAAGGAAGAAAGAAATGCATTGAAGCTGGGAAAGCTTGTTGGTTTGTTTGCGAAGAATGAAGACTAAGCTATACTAGCGATAAGCGAGGCAAAAACCAAATAAAAAAAAGGGGAATGAGTAATTAGAGAAAAAAAAATGAAGAAAGGAGGTGAGTCCTTTAACCGTGATGAAATTATTGTCTTAAAGTTTTAGTGATGTGGGTTGTGGAATATGGGGAGCAGTTATTGGGGATGGGCAAAATAAAATGGTCCATCAGAAAATGAGTAATTAACTAGAAAAACTTCGGAGGGAGTAATGATAGTAACTAGGGTGAAGGATGGGGGGATTGATACGCTTTTTGGAATCAGGTGTATCTCTGGTTAAGGAATTCATAATAAAAAGCAAATGATGGATTTGTTTGAGTAGTGTTGTTTCAATACTATCTTTTATGCTTGCAAGTATCCAAGGCAATGGAGAATTCTATGGCAAGAGTTAAGTAAGAGTAGCATTTCAAAGGAGTTCATTGAGTGGGCTTACGCGATGATCTTGGTGGTTCTAACTATATAGATGTCACTATGTATCACTGTGGTTGGTCATATTCGAACCATAGAAATCCAATTATCTTTGATGGTGTTGCCGTATTTAATGAGTTTGTATCAAGTCAAATAAAATTCAAACTTGGTATTTTTGGGTGTAAGATTAATGAAAAGAGCATATAATCCTCTAGTCAGATTAAGGATGGAGGGGAAAACTAGATTAGTGCTTATGAGTAAGGAGGGGCTAGTTTGTGGAAAAGGTAATGGAGACAATGGAAAGTTTCAAGTTAGGGGCTTTGTTTTCATCGAAGGAGGAGTTTTGTTGTGATACAGGATTCCATCTATGGATCAAGTATTGAAGTTGTGTTTGTAACTGACATAGAGGTGTTGTAGTTCTCTTGTTAGTACTCATGGACTGAGGAAGCTAAATTTAGAGTGGGAGGTTGATGTATTGTTTGTGACGAGTGTAGAATGGAGATATAATCAAAGCACAATGGCTTGCTAATTTGATTTTATATAATGTGGTTCAACAAGGGGCATAGTTGGCAAGTGTATTTAGTCATTTTGTGTTGCTCTATAATGTTGTAGGGTGGGTGCTGGGTCTTAATAGCACAATACTTTATAGTTACTTGGTGTTGGCTTACAACTTGAACAAATGAATTATTGTGCTAATGTGGGCTATTGGATCTACCTCTAGTCCGGTATCTGGGTTTGTCCATTTGGTTGAATGTTGCAGCATGTTCAAAGGGTGTTTTGGATTTTGTTATAATGCCTCCCATCCAATTTGCAAGGGTTTTGTTTATTATCAATTTTTTATGGTGGGGGCCTTGTATTTTGACCCGATCTTCTATATTCTTTTCCCTTGTTTTTATATGTTGTTATGTTTGATACATTGGCTACTCCTTCTAGAGTTTCTTTTGCTGTCTACCAATGCATAATTATCGGGAAGAAAGGTACATTGGCTCTGCTTTAATTGGAAATAGTTACTATTATTTCTTTTTGTGCAAATATTTAACACATTCTCCCCCATTCAAGATGTAACATCCCTATTTCCAAGCTTCGACTTCACCCCAGGATGATCAATTCCAATTTCCGATTTCATCTTCGAAATTCAGATAGAAATGATTATCTCCGATTTCCGAGTTTGTACGGCTGAATTCCCGACTTCATCATCGAATTCTACACAGAATGGTATAAATTCCGAATTTCGAGTTTGCCTTACTAAATATACGATTTCCGACTTAGTCTTGCTCAATATCCGGCTTCATGTTTCAAGGATAAATATACCCAGGTTCCGATCTCATCACACACTGTATATAAATCTCGACTTCCGGGTTTAAGTACTTGGGTTTCGAATGCCCGAGTTCCGACCTCATGCCTCATGCTTCACAATAGTGTGCGTGGTTTCCGACCTCAGAAGTAATGGTTTAACACAATAGTACATGAGTTGAACTCAATGGACATGAGTTCAAATCTTTGAGTTGATTTCAGTTATACACGACTTCCGATCTCCGATTTTATGTGCATTGACATTCCCGAGTTCAGATAGGGAGTTCCGAGATTATATGATTTTCAGCTGCATTACTTCCGATATCCGACCTTGATTCCAAGAATCAGAATAAACAAGATTTCCTCAAGTCACCAACAACATGGTACGAGTTACGACATCCGGTTTCAGCTTCAAGCACTGTAACAAAGGTCACGAGTTCCGACTTCAAGTAATATAGGGACGAGTTCCGATTTCAGGTAGAGTGGAAGCGTATCCCAGTTTTTGGACGACGTGGAGAGCAAGTTGGCCACAAAAGTGAGAGACGTGGCCGAACTTCAACCACAAATCTTCAGCCAATCAACACCACATTTTCTTGTATTTAAGTCAGACTCCCCCCTTCAACCCCAGCTGATTTACGTCTCCTTTTCCTCCTCTTGCTCTAGCCTTCTCCTTCCCTTCCTCTCTTAACCAAACTCCATCAAATCCCCAAGCTTGGTCAAGGGTCCATCAATCCAGAAATCAGATTCAGCAAGATCATACTCCAAAGAGGTAGGATTCTACTTCTATTCTTGAATTCCTTGCACTATGATTGCATGAGATTGAACTCTTCCTTATGTATTTGATGAATTATTGGATGTGTTATGATGGATTATGCTGAATTATGATTTAATTCATAGGAGATTTTGAGTTAGAATTATGATTAGAAGGAGAAAATTAGAAGAAATGGATGGGTTGGGATGCTGCCTGAGTGAGAATTCCACGGCAGTCCGTACGGCAGAATGTACGGCTCCGCCTACAACCAGTTAAATCCAATGAAACCATTTTTAGATGAAAGTAGACATCTAGGGCTTTCCATGGATATATCATATAAGGTTATTAGATTAGTATTGAGAGAGATATGAATTTTTGAAGTTTGACCTAGGGTTCAGGACTTTCATCCGGGTAGGGTGACTTATGGAGGGTATAACTCACCCTATACAACTCCAAATTGAGTAAGACCAATTTTGTTAGAAAGCTTACACATAGGGAAACATCCCAATATAAGATTCCAAGTTTGTTATGGTCCCAATTGTTCCCAGTGATTCGAGGAAGTTACTTTATGTCTAAACTAAGCCAAAACAGGGTAGCTCAGGAAGGTCGACTTTCAGGACTTGTAACTCGAGGTATACTTAAGCAAATGGAATGAAACCTGTGGCAAATGAAAGATTGTCCTGTTAGCTTTAATATGAGATCAAATTCGCATGATTTGAGCTTAGTTTCGATTTTTAGTGAATTTATACTTCCAGCAGTGTATTTTGGGCTAGTGGCTGACAGGCTGAGGTAAAAGTTGAATATCTTGAGTTTTGTAAATCGAAATGATATGGGACCAAAGAGGTTAGAAAGTAGACACATAGAGCTATGATATATCCAAACTTCAGTTTTAAATGAGTTGCATAGAAATAAAGGTGGATTATACAAAATCCGGGCAGAACTGAGCAAGTTTGCCAGAATGGCCAAGTTGATAATTTTACAAGTGTTAGGGAAACAAATAAGGTTTAAGTGAGGATTGCCAGTTTTGCAGTGATATATATATATATATATATATATATATATGTGTGTGTGTGTGTGTGTTAGATTGATTATGTTGCTATGATTGATTTTGTCTGTGAGAACTGGCACTATTCATGGGGAAGCGGATCTGATCCGTCATGTCACTAATTTACGGTAGAAGTTTATGAAATTGGGAATGTTTACATGCAAGGATAAATCTGATGATGATATGGATTACCAAGGAAGAATTAGAATATGAATGGGTATATAGAAACCCTATATTTGAGAATGACATAAGTATGATAAGAGATATGTGAGACTAAACTATGAAGCATATATTCAAGAATGACATAATTATGTTATGAGGTATATGTACGAGTACACTCAATATGACTACGCTTGATTATGCATGAGAGTGAAAGAATGTAAATATATTGAATGTAAATCCCTTCACTCGGAGGCAGTTACTTAAGATCCTTCCCTATGAAGGCAGTTAAATATAACGATATGAATCCTTTCACCTCGAGGCAGTTGCACTTTGAATCCCTCATTGTGAAGGCAGCTAAAACTATGAGATCCCTCTACCTTAGAGGCACGTGGTCAGATGAGATCCCTCTATGTTGAAGGCACGTGGTCAGATGAGATCCCTCAATTTTGAGGCACGTGACCAGAATCGATCCCTTCACTTAGAGGCACGTGACCAGAATGAGATCCCTCCAAGACTAGAGGCACGTGGATCCCCTTGCAGGTGAGTCGGTGTGACGACGGTCACGGGTGAAGCTGACGAGCTCACTCCAAGGCCAGGCTACCCAAGGGCAGTAATAGCACCCTAAGGACGGCGATACGTAACACCTAAGTGTGCCAAGTAAAAGCTAAAGATTAAAGACTAAAGACTAGAGATTTAAAGCTTAAGCAGGCACCCCATTCACATGAGGCATGGCATCGACCCAGCTAGTGTAAGTACCAAAGAAAGATCCCACATTCCTAAGGAACGTGACATGGCGATCACGCTCTGATGGGGTATGACGTGGCGATCATACTCTGGAATGTGGCACGTAAAGATTTTATGATGAAAAGAGAGATAAAGAAAGAAAAGCAAGTTCTATGTCTATGCATGAATCTAAAATACAAGATAAGTTATGTGCAGATGTTATGTTCTCAGCATATTGATGTCATGTGGGCATCATCTTAATATGATGTAGTTCCAGTAAAGTATATGTCGAAGTTATGCCTCTAGTACATTGATGTTATCGTACTTATTGTATTTCAGTTATTAGTCCCAATATGATTCATGACATGAATTTTTATGGATTCTCTCAAATGCCAAGTGTATGATTAAAATGAACTTTGCTTCGGATAAGACATGCTTTTTTTGAAATGTAAAATTAAACAATTGTGCAGCATGTTCACCTTTTTCATAACAAGCCGAAGCAAACTGGAGATGACAACGATGACATTACATGTGTATTATAGAGAATCCTACTGAGAATTTATAATTTTCACTCCTATTTCCGTGTTATCTCCAGAAAGTTCAAGAGGTATCAGAGTAGCGTAGCGGAAGTTGCTGTCAGATAAGGTCCGTTCAGGTAACCGTAACAACTCCAGGGTGTGGTACTATGACTTAAGCATAGTACTGTACTTAGGAGGGTGTTACACAAGACCCAAACCTACCTTCATCTTTGAATGATTTGACCATAAAGGACATGGTTGAGGAAAGCGTTGAAGCTATTGCCTGCCATGATAAACCTCAAAATAATCTAGGTTCTCACCTTCTAATTCAACAATTGGGGGTGAAGATTGTCAGCTTTTTAGGTGTTTCTAGCCCTTTAGTTGACTCCTCAACAACTTATACTAGGAAGAAAAAGAGGTTGATTCAAGAGTTGGATCGGTTGGCATCTAATGTTAATTATGGTGGCAAGGCAAGTAAGCGGGTGGGAAAGGTTCTCGATGAAGATCCTTAGTTGGAATGTTAGTGGGTTGGGTAGCAGGGCTAAGCATAAAAGAGTGAAGGAAACCATTGTCAAAGCTACTCCGGATGTGGTTTTGCTTCAAGAAACTAAATTAGAGTCTTTGGATGTTTTGGTTGTTAGGAACATTTGGGAGTCTAGATTTAAGGGTTAGGATTGTTTACCTTCTATTGGGGCTTCGGGAGGTGTGTTAGTTATTCGGGATACTAGGTTTGCAACTAAGATAGATTCCATTCATGGAATTTTTTTTGTGTCTATTCTGCTTGATATTAAACGGAGAGTTTAGTGGTGGATTTCCTCAGTATATGGTCCAAATAGCCCTAAGTTGCGATCTTTATTAAGGGATGAGCTAGGTTTTTTGTGCAATTTTTGTGGATTGCACGGGTGCTTGGGTGGTGATTTCAATGTCATAAGATGTCGAACCGAAAAGTTGAACGGAGATCGCCTTACTTCTTCCATGAAAGATTTTGATAACCTTATTAGGGAGTGCAATCTCAAGGATATTCCTCTTTCTAATGCCAGGTTCACTTGGTTTGCTAGAAGCATTATACCGTTGCTTCTCCTTTATATATGTTCCTCTTCTGCTCAGCTTGGGATGATCTTTTCCCTGACCTCGTTCAAGAAAGTTTGCCTCGTCAAGGATCTGGTCATTTTCCAATTATGTTGGAATCTAGTAAGGTGAAGTGGGGTCCTATCTTTTTTAGGTTTGAAAATATGTGGTGCAACCATCTTCTTCTGTGGAGGGGTAGGAAAGATTTAAATTTATGAGGAAATTAAAAGCTTTTAAGGATGAACTTAAAGAGTGGAATAAGACCATTTTTTGCGATATTCATATTAGAAAAGAAAATGTCTTAAAAGAGATTAATTCTTTGGATAGAATAGAGTTAGAAGGAAATCTTTCAGAGGATCTTAGTCAAAAGTTAAAGAAGTTAAGGCTAGAGCTTGAAGAAATCTTGGCCAAGGAAGAGATTAGTCAAAGGAAAAAAATGAAATTTCAACGGGCTAAGGACAAGGATGCCAATTCGAGGTTATTTCAGAAGGTGGCTTCTGGAAGGCTAGGAAAAGCCTTATTAAAAAGTTAGAGCTGGAGGATGGTAGTATTTCCAGAGATATTGCGGTGATAGCTTCTAAGATCTCTAGTTTTTACGCTAAACTATTTATGGAAGATATGCCTAGTAAGCCTTTTAAAAAGGACTTCGATTAGTGTCCCATTTCTCTAGGTAAGGAGACTTAGTTGGAAAGACCTTTTGAAGAGGAGGAGATTAAGAGGACTGATTTTAGTTTGGGGAAAGAAAAGCACCTGATCCTGATGGTTTCACTTTTGCCTTCTTTCAGAATTGTTGGGATATTGTTAAGCCTGACCTCTTTAAGGTGTTTGCTAAATTCTTCCTTAATGGTAAGATTGGAATCTGCATTAAGTCAACCTTTATTCCCCTCATCCCTAAGAAGGAAAGATCCATTAAGGTTAAGGATTTTCATCCTATCAGTTTGGTGACCAATGTTTACAAGATCATAACAAAAGTGCTAGCTACAAGACTTAGTGAGGCTTTTTCTGATACTATTTTTGAAAACCAATGTGCCTTTGACCATGGTAGGCAAATTCTTGATGCAGCCCTTACTGCTAATGAGGTGGTGGATGATGTTAGACCTCAAGGGAAAGAAGGCCTTGTATCTAAAGTAGAAGTTAAGAAAGCTTATGATTATGCTTGTTAGGGTTTTTTTGGATAAAGTTTGGAAAGGAAAGGGTTTGGGAGGAGATGGAGAAATTGAATTTTAGGATATCTGTCATCTTCTTCATTTGTAATTATTGTTAATGGTAAACCCAGATCTTGGTTCAAAGGTTAAAGAGAATTGAGACAAGGAGATCCTCTATCTCCTTTTCTCTTCACCTTTGGTGGTAGATGTGCTTAGTCATCTTGTTTCAAGAGTTGTTGATAATGGGTTGGTGAAGGGTTTGGCTGTTAGTTAGGAGCAAGTGGCTATCTTACACCTTCAGTTTTTCGATGACACAATTTTCTTCTTGAAGCCAAACAGAGAGTCTTTTGTTAACATTTTAACTATTCTATGTTTCTTTGAGGCTATCTCGGGTCTTAAATTAACTTGACAAAAAATGGTCTAGCAGATATCAATGTACGTGGATAATCAAATTATGAACGCTTTGCCTCTTTGGTAGGATGTCAAATGATTCACTGGCCTATCACTTATCTAGGCATTCCTTTGGGGGGTAATCCTCGTGCTCTATCTATTAGGGATCTAGTGGTGTGTAAAATATCTAAGAGATTGGATTGTTGGAAAGGTGCCTTCTTCTCGTTAGGAGGTAGGATCACTCTTATGCAGTCATGCTTATCTAGTATTCCTTAAACTATCTCTCCCTCTTTCGTATTCGTACGACTGTAGCTCAAAATATTGAAAAACTTATGAGGCATTATCTTTGGTCTAGGCTAGGGATTCTAGAAGAGATCACCTAGTTAGTTGGGAGGTTTGTTATGAACCTAGAAATAAAGGGCATCTGGGCCTAGGTAATATAGTGTCCAAGAACAAATCATTGGCAGCTAAATGGCTTTGGCGCTTTTCTATACACCCAAATTCTTTATGGCACCAAGTCATTGAAAGTAAGTATGACTTGTATCTGAAAAGGTGGGGCACTAACTCCACAAGTAGGATTACTCATAATTGTCCTTGGAAATTCATTTCTCAAGGGTTACCTTCCTTTTGGTTTCTCTTGTCCTTCCATTTGGGTGATGGATCTCGCATTAAATTTTGGGAAGATATTTGGGTTGGGAATGCCCCCTTTCTGTTACCTTTCCTAGGCATTAGTCAATTTTTTCTCAAGGTGATCTTTCTTGGAACTTCCATTTTATCCGAAATTTGAATGATAAAGAGTTTAATGAATTAGAGTCCCTTCTTTCTTTGTTGAATCCTATTCACCTATCTAGTGCCCTAGATATTAGGATTTAGACTCTTGACTCCTCTGGTTTGTTTACATGTAAATCCTATTTTGAGTTTTTGACTTCCTCTCCAAACAAAGAAAGATTTCTTTTAGATAAGCTTATTTGGAAATCTAAATCTCCCTCAAAGGTCAAAGTTTTTGTTTAAACCGTTGTTCTTAACCGGATTAACACTACTGACATGCTTCAAAAGTGCAAGCCATTCATTTTTTTGTCCCCTAACATGTGCATAATGTGTGGTTTATATTTTGAGTCAGGGGCTCATGTTTTTTTTGCATTGCCCTATGGCGAGATCTATTTGGACTAGGCTTTTTGGCTTCTTCGAAGAATAATGTATTTGCCCTGTGGACTTAACCCAGTTTCTGCTTATTAAAATCAGAGATTTTAGTACACATAAAGAAGCTAAGATTTTGTGGTAGTCTTCAATTTTTGCAGTGCTTTGGTATATTTGGTTGGAAAGGAATATTAGGGTTTTTAATGATTCCTTTTCGACTATTGATTTTATATGGGATATGATTACCCTTTAGCCTCCCTTTGGTGTTCAGCTCATAGTCTATTTAATAGTGTTCCTCTAGCTGACATTCAAAGGGATTGGCATACTTTGTTACATGATCTATCCTTTTAGGTCTTAGCTATATATTTTGCACTTGTGAGAATATCTTATTTTCTTTTGTACATTCTCTTCTTTGCTAATAATATTTCTTTTTTTATCAAAAAAATACTAGAATTCAACACGTTCTGAATTAAACACTCATAGATACCAAATTTTTTGGCTAGATTCTCGTAAAATGTGTTAAGAGTATGGAATGCTTTTATACTTTTTTTTTGCAGAAAATGCTTTTGTACTTTTAACTCTTAATATATTATTATAAGTATAAAATTTAATTAAGTAAATGTTTTTCATTGATTCAGATTATTTTGTCTTTTTCTCACTAAATTTTTGGGTCCATATCAGCCTTCCTCTACACAAACCCTTATAAGTTATAACTAATCCCTTGAAATTGTGAACTTCTAAATGCAGGGAGAGCTTTGAATGCAATCTTCAGTAAATGGGGTATATCGGCAAACCAAAGACAATGGAATACAAGCGGTGAACTATGCAGTGGACAAGCCATTGATAGCACCACCACCATTGATAATCTCAACTACAACCCATTCATCAAATGCAGTTGCTCTGATAACAACAACAAAACAACTTGCCACATTACAGCACTGTACCTTTCTCTCGATTTGTTTCATATCACATTCTTAAGTTTTCAGAAAGAATTTTTGTTTTACCATATCAAAGTTGGAAGCTTTCTCTAAGAAATTTAATGCTTAGTTTTTTTATTTTTTATTTTTTTTTGGCTTTTGTTTTTGGCAGGAAGGTTTATGCGTTAAATGTGGTTGGGGAAATCCCAGAAGAGCTATGGACTCTAACTTACCTAACCAATTTGTATGCTTTCATCCTCGTTGATTTTCTAACTCCCATTGCAAAGTTATTTTATTTTTTAAAGAAAAAGTACCTATATGAATTTTCATGGTAAATTATCATTTGCATGTTGATTTAAATAAACAATTTGTCTTTTTACCATGCTTGGTTTCCTCAAATTGCAAGCAGGAATCTTGCTCAGAATTACTTAACGGGTTCTCTATCTCCAGCCATTGGAAATCTAACTCTTATGCAATACCTGTAAGGCCATTTTACAGAAGTTTAGAATATTTTATGTATTTAGGACAGATCATTTCTAATGTTAAGTTTGTTGTTTGTCAGGACCTTTGGCATCAATGCTTTATCAGGGGAGCTTCCGAAGGAATTGGGAAATCTTACTAATTTGTTATCCTTGTACGTTATTTACTTGAACCCTTTTTTCGGTTACAAAGGAGGTCTTAGACCTACCATAGAAAAGGGAAGCATAGGCTAAAGTACAGGCAAGTAAAGTCTTTAATGAGGATCAAGTAGTCTCTAAACAGGTTGGGTGTCACTTGTTCTTGGGCAGTATTTAAAATTTTAAGTAATAGTAATAGAAATGTCTTTACATTATTGCAAGATATCTTCTTAGACACTATATGAGCGGATTGGGAAATAACTAAGTATAATGAAAATCTTGAGAGAAAAAATTCTCAGTATTTTTTAAAATGCATGCCGTATGGTGTCTTATACTGATATTCAATTGAGATGAGCTTGACCTAAACTTGTTTAAGCCCCAAGTAAATGCATTACAAGTATCACATCGGGGAGGTGACCTTGAAATGGAGGCCTTATAAGGACTTGGGTTCTCCCACTTCAATAGCTAGGTTTTGGGGTGTGGTTCTCTCAAGGATTTATGCTCATAACAAATGGTGCTTTCATTCAGAGCCAGCCAATTGGAAAGGGCTACCTGCAAAGGGTTCTAACCGATGGAGGGGCTGACCGTGATCAAGTAAAGTGCCGCTAAGTGAAATGTCACAGAGTGCAGCCATTGGGACGCCAGCTTTCAAAGTGGGTGGCAACGTTACGAGTCCTCTATCGGGGAGGTCACCTCGAAAGGGAGGCCTTATAAGAACTTGGGTTCTCCCACTCCAATAGCTAGCTTTTGGGGTGTGGTTCTCTCAAGGACTTATACTCGTAACATTGTCACTTGATATCGCATGGCACTTTAATATTGTTTTTCTATGTATTCTAATTGAACAAGTGATAAGTGATAATTGATATTTCAAATTCTAATGTTTTTCATCATCTCGGAAGGATAAGTCAAGGGGCCTAAACAAATTTGTTGCTTAATCCATGATTCTTCTATTTTCGATACATGATTATGTTCAAGAGAAATTTATATTGATGACACTGCTCAGACTTCTCCTTTGTTCATTTTTTAGGAGTTTTGCGTCAAACAAATTCTCAGGATCTCTCCCATCTGAACTCGGGAATCTTAAAAAATTAGAACAACTGTAAGTTCTTACGCACAATCTTAGCTTCTGTAGATTTCTTAATGAAGTTTGAATTTCTTACATCATCTATTTGTGAAAATGAAGCTATAAATTTTCTGGATCCAATTGAACTTGAGATGATTGTGGTAATCATTTATAGTTTGTAGACATAGACAAATGTGGCCATCATCGTTAATGAATTTAATTGGTATGTATTGATAGTACGAATAATAAGAAGTATTTAATTTGAAGGTATAAAATATTTAAATTATTAAGGTTATTATATAAAATTTTATTTAGAGCAAAATGCCACTAAATTTTATTTAATAGACAAAAATATCCTTTTAAACAAATTGGTATATAGTTGCATTTTAATGAATGATTATTTATTTTCAATGGGTGGTTAACTCTTGTAAATAAATTTATATATAATATGAACTTAGGAAGAAACTATGAATGATTATTGCCTTTTCAATGGTTATATGTTGTGTTCTCATTAGATGGCTAATGGTTATTTGCTCTCATTATTTGTTATCTGTTCTCTAAGAGTGCGACCAAACTGCACCTTCCATGCCACTTGTAGCAGCAAATGAAAGATAATTTAGGATAAATTCTTTTTCTAGAAAAAGAGTGATTATTAAATTTAATAACATAAGAACTATCAAATTCATTAGACAGTATAACAACAAATCATATAATAATAGTTTAAAATTACACAGAACATATTAAATTGGTCATTTAATACCACTATGGAACCAAATTGTAGGCTGAACAAACTCAAAAACTGGACAATAGTTGGACAACATTCGCATTAAACTCAACTGGACAATGGTTGGGCAGCATTTGCATTAAACCCATACTCTGGACAATAGAATAGTTGGACAGCGTTCGCATTAGTGATATATAAATTATATTTCTTCAACTTGCAGCAGAAGATTATGCATGCTAAAAAAATTAAAATATAACTTTCGAATTGATTTTGCTTTCTTTCCCCTTCTTTTTCTTTTCTATTCCCTCTTTTTCATTTAAAGAATCCTTTGTTTGATTATATGAGAATCTGTTGTTTCCCATAAGCAAGTCAATTTCTCTGTAATTTGGCATACAACTTTACTTTTGTGAGTCTTTTACTCCTTTCGGGAAAATTGTATTGGTAATATTTGTTTCAACGCCATATATTCTAATTGTAGAACAGAGAATTACATTACCATGTAGTTTGAATTATTCTATAGAACTTTACCAGTATGATATGCTGGCATTTATCCACATAGGCATAGGCTCAAAGGGGACTATAACAACAAGCAGTAGGAGTAGAGTGATAAGCAATTTATATACCATAAGCAAGTGAGTAGTATTTAAATTTCGGAAAAGACAATTATTTTAGACCTTTTAATTATGATAAAAGTACTTTTATAAAAAAAAAAAAGAATTATGAGATTTTTGAATTGTATAGCTAAATTAATTAACCTAAATAATGTGCACATTGACATCCTCCTTGAGAATGAAAATGTCACGACCCAACCCAGGTCATGACCGATACGTAGGGACACGTCCCTAGCAAGCCTACTTAGACTTTATTCTAATAGAAAATCACACAAAATCTCCTTTGTATTTAAGATTATTCCCAAATAAGGATCCTCGTCCTGCATAAAACCTACAAACATGCAAACTCATTGGGGATCAAGACATTCTCCGAATGCATCCCACAGCACACAATATGAGAATTTAAAACATAATCACTTATGAAAATATATTTACATAACTATTCAAGAAGCTTTAATCCATAATCATTGATATTTAAACTAATTACACTCCAAAACACAATGTACAAATTACAACATATGACCCAACACAGGGAGGACTCTGTCTGTAGGTTATTGGAGCACTTCTAGATATTTTACACTTAAGCTTAAATGCTGATACTTCTAGTTAGTTGTAGAAGCTTGAGCACAATCTTACACCTGTCTAAAAACATGGAGAGAAACATATAACCTATAAGCTTCTTCAAACTCATATAATTTCTTAAGAAAAAGACTTTGTCTATATGTTAACATACTATAAAATTTCTAGTAAAACATACCTAAAGTATGATCTGTCCTTAAAATATCCATAGGTCCTTAATCACCTTTTTCTTTCAATTGGATAAAAACTTTTTTGTAAACATACATAAGCATAACACTTTTACAATCAGATGTAATAAATCATATATATAATAAGGATATACGAACTGGGCTTAAAGGTAGAAATATTTTCGTATAACATAAAAAGTAAATACTTGTTTCAAAATCATCATAAAGCTTAAAGGAGGATCCTATTTCAGAAAAATAACTGTCTGACTAGGCTTGCCTAGCAGTAACTAATATATCTCACGTTTGGGCTTGCCCAACGTGTCTATATCTTCTGAACATGTTGGCTAAACATACTGGGCTAGCAATCACCTTGCTATCTCGGTTATTCGAGATGCAACAAGGCTAATGCTACTGCCATTAGCAAACAGTTCTGTCACAGTTTTCTCCCTTTTGGAAACCTTTGCTCATTATCATTATATAAATAAATAAATAAATAAATAAATAAATATATATATATATATATATATGTATGTATGTATGTTTGTATTTATGTATGTATACAGAGAGAGAGAGAGAGAAGTAATATCTTTTGTCTTTCAAGAATTCACTAAGATCATACATTAAAATGCTATTTCAATTTCTTTGACCTTTAATAACTCAAACCATAAACATAACATTTATAAAATCATGGATATACATAAAATAAACTATACATTATACATATACTTAAAACAAACTAGCTATAGATATGTTATCAACTCACCGTCTAAGCTTGGAAAGGAAGAAGCTCAAGCTCTATGGTGTCTTAGAGTCACCAAGGGATTCCAGAGTGTCTAACATGACAAATAAAACTATTAGACTTCCACAATATAACTATTCTAAGAATTTACTAAAATTAGCCTCATAGGGGTATAACCCCTAATTTCTAGAACCCTAACCCTCCCTTTATAAACTTAAACCTTGAATACATGGAAGAACTAGTTAATCTATGGCAAAATAAGGAGGTTGAGCTCAAGAATTACCTTAGAGAGTGGAGGAAGGTGGTGGAGCGTGAGAGTGGTGGATCTCTTCCCACCATCACTTTCTCTCACTTGAAAGAAAGAGAGAGAGAGAAAGCTTCAGGAGAGACAACTCAATCTAAGATGATGATGGTGATGATGATGATGATTTGGGTGGTGGAGTAGAGTAAAAATTGGTGACAGATGGTTGGGTTCATGTGGGGGAAGAGAGGAATAAAAGAGAAAGAAGAGAGAGAGACAGAGAGAGACTTAGGAAAGAATGGGGGAGAAGGGTCAAAGATCCTCATTTATCTCCACCTAGTGGGCGCTTGGGTGTCTCGACCTGGCTGCCTGGCCCCCCCGGCCGCCTGAAGCTCAAGCAATCAATAGTGCAGCTAGCGCCTAGGCACTGGTCTTGGGCGCCTAGGCACCTAGTCCTTATTTTTTTTTCCTCCTCTTCCAAACACTTCACAAACATCATCATATACTAATGTCCTCATTTATTTTACTCTCCATTAACTTTACAACATAAATACAAATAAGAGAATACCCCCCATTTGAATCCAATAAAAATATTGGAAAAATCAAATTCCTTAAGAATCAAAATCCAACTTTTGGATTTTAATACAAATTTACGATAACTTGCATTTTCTTAAATTTCCAGGCTAAAAACGGAAGGGTTAAAGACTTCATAAAATTCATCAAAAATCACTCTTCAGTTCTTGGATATATAAGGAACAATTACCAAGACTTTTGATCCCCATGAAAATGTCCCAAACATATAGCACTCCAAGGAGGCCTAGGGTCTAGACTTGGAACTTCACGGGATCTGATAGGGCAGCGCATCACGATTTATATATTCCTATACCTGGTTATAACAGAAAAACTAATATTAAGTAAATAATAAAATTGATTATACCCATCCCGAATTGTACCTTTCAATAGGAGTGCGATCAATTAAGTTTTTCTAAGATTATTATTTATTATTTCTAGCATCTTAATTAGTTTATCTTTCTTCTCTAATAATAGCTTATCTCAATATTTTATTTGCATATTTCAATTGTTAAATGTGAAAGTTATAGAATTTTCATAATAATTAACACTAGATAAATACAAGCTTAGAAATTTCATTGATCAATACAAGCTTGGATCAGTACAATAAAAAATGTTCCCTTTTTATATGTTAGACATTTTAATATAAACTTGGCCTTGTGGTGTTGTATTAGGTCTGTGTAGGAACAAAATCAGTTCAAGACTTGATTGTTCTTTGAAACTCTAGATTTATGTCCCAAATTTGAAGTTACGGCATCTCTCAAAAGATGCAAAATTTAGTACATAATTTTGATTATGTAAGACACAGTGAGCGTAAAATAAAAGGATGAAATGTCAAAGTTCTATTGGGATAGATTTAAAAATGTACTTAGTGGGAATTTCACAAAACTGAAGCCTGTATGTCGAAACTTTGTTTTATTAGAGTAATTTAATATTACTTTGGCAATATTTTACACATACCGCAAACCACACTTGTTCCTCCAACTTATTTAGAGTCATATATATGTGAGGTTGTAGTCGTAACAATTGACAAGTATTTATAGCAAGTTACAACTATTAGAGAAAGAAACTTAAACGATGACATGCATTAAGAGAAATACTTGGGTGGTTCTGAAATGTTATATGACTATATTTACGGTCAATAATACAATAATATTTTAAGATATAATCCATCATTAACTTATACTTTTATCTAAAATATTATTATATTTTTTGCTGTGGACACAATCATATGGTGCTTCAGGACTACCTAAATATTTCTCCAAGTATTAATGGGCTGCAAATAATGAGGAAATAACATTAGATAACTCGTAAAATTGGCCACTAGTAAAAGATTTCACGAGTTGAAATCTTTTTTTACATATTTTGGAGCCTCTATAAATACAGGCAAATTTGTTCACTTGGAAGAAATGAAGCAATAAACAAGAGTAAGCTCCATAGATAGAGGCAAAAAGTGAAATAGCTGGAGAGTGAGAAGAATAGAGTGATCTAGAGGGTGAAGTGTGTGGATATACACACTAAGATTGGTATCATCACTATTACTCTTTAGTACTGAAAATCATGCAGAATTTTAGTATTTGAAATATAAATAGGAGAGTTCTCTCTAAGAAACACTATATTTATTGCTTGTAAGAGAGACTATGGAAAGAATATTATAATTATCTTGAATATTACATAATATCTTTCAAAGTTTGCCTCATGGTTTTTCTCTTGCTATTTGGGGGGGTTTACACACACACACACACACTGTGCTGCATAAGTTGTTAGATCTAGCTCTATTAGATCTACTTTGGTACTCATTGCCATACTGCAACATCATTTTATCTATACTCTGAATTGATCCTTGACCCCAACAATATATCATTCCTTTTTGGCATAGATTGACATATGAATCTATTGAGATAGAGAGAAAAAGAGAATAGCTTTGTGAAATCCATATGTCTCAACTACACAGCGAAGGTTGAATTATATAGACTATATAATAAATACAAGAATATTTACAAATATACAATTTCCCTAATTATAAATATTTATAGATTCTAACAGATTCTAACACTCCTGTTCAAGCTGGAGCATACAGATCATATGCACCAAGCTTGTTACATAGATAACTTATTCTAGGACCTCTTAAAGACTTAGTGAAAGCATCTACTAGTTGATCATTTGAGTTCACAAAACTTGTATTGATATCCCCAGATAGAATCTTTTCTCTGATAAAATGATAATCAACTTCAATGTGTTTGGTCCTCTCATGGAAAACTAGATTAGAAGCGATGTGCAATGTAGCTTGATTGTCACACACAAGTGTCATTTGCTTGTTCTCCCCAAATTGAAGTTCCTTAAGAAGTTGCTTAAGCTAGAAAAGTTCATATGTGGTGGATGCCATATCTTGATACTATACTTCAGCACTAAACCTTGCCACTATGTTTTGCTTCTTACTCTTCCAAGAAATAAGATTGCCTCCAATGAGTATACAATAGTTGGAAGTGGAACGTTTATCAATAGGAGAACCTGCCTAATCAGCATTCAAACATAAAGGATAGAATTGACTGACAGTGGACGCAAGGGTTGGGCACTGCCAATCCTTTAGGACTGTGTTTTAGAACCATGGGCTAAAGTGACAGTTGGCAAATAACCAAAAGTAGATAGACTAGAAAATAAGGGCCTTATTACCAGAGATATGGTTAGTGGCAGCAAAATCAAGGACCCAAGGACTCAAGGAGGTGGACTGAAAGAGACAAGCAAAGGAATTACCAGTGTGTGCAACAAAAGTAGTGGAGCTAGAGTTTTGATGGCGCTCATACTATTTCAAGAAATTGGCATAGTTGGCAGACGAAGGTTCAAACTAATCAAGTTTTTCAGTGGAGAGAGGCACATTGACATAACTAGAAAACACAAGAGGCTCTATCATCGAGATTGTGTTGGATCCACTTGAGGAGTCACTAGCAACAATGGGTCATAAAAAACCAGGGGCAAAAATGGAAACATGAAACAGAAGGCGTTGAAGTAGAAGTCAGATGAAAAGAATAAGGACAGATCTAGAGAGTGTAGATCACATTAAATACGATGATGGAAGTGGCGGCCGAAAACCTTGCTTAATGTACTACCATGTGTTGCTGGAGTGGAGGTGTGGGAGAAAGCGCCAAATAGAAGAAAACATGCATGCAGGCATGTGGTCACCGAGGTTGGGCTATGCAGGCAACGGTGAGTCTAACGATGGTGTTAGTGATCGGAAATGACGGTGGCAAACTGCTATCGATGGCTAAAACTGGCAGTAAATGGTGGTGAGAGGCTACCAAAATGACAACATGGTAGGAGTGAGGCCAGAAATTGGAAAGATAAAATGGCTTTAAAAAAATATATTTCACTAGAGCATAGTGGGTCCACCTGATTGCATGGTTTAAGGTTGTCTTTCTGTCTAGGCTCTGGATATCATGTCATGAATTATCCCTCCCAAGAGCTTAAGTTGTTGGGTAGAGGTGTAACATCCCCAATTTTTCTGGTGCTAAATTATTTTCCATTTTGCCTAAAAATTGGAACTCGTTTCCATTCTGTCTGCAAGTTTAAAATCTTAAGTCTTAATCTATCTTTCAAACTTTTAACTTCTATAGATGTTGCCGAGTTTGAGCTTAGGGCTGACTTCCGAGATTGAATTTGTCCGAGTTCCGAGATTATATAAGTTCCAACTTCCGAGGTTATGTATATAAGGTTAATGTCTTGATTCTCAACTTCCGGGGTTATGTTTGATCTCCAAGATTGATTCTGGACCAAGTTTTGAGGTTATATGTTTAATGAGATATCGAGCTTTGGAATTACGTGTATAAGAGTTTTAAAGCATCCTAGTTCTTGATTTCCGAGATTCGGGTATAAGGGTTCATATTCTGGTACCAACTTCCAAGTTTATGGAAGATCCTCGACTTCTGGGTTTAAGTATTTTAAGTTTTATCTTCTTGTCCTTGACTTTTGATTTCAAAGTGTTTTATCTATTGTGCGATTCTGATCTCCGATATTAATCCACAATTGGTCTTCCAAGACTTTTATGAAGGTGTTTCCTAAGTTCCAAGTTCCGACATTATTTTTACCAATCTAGTTTTCTATTTAGTAAGTTCGAGTTCTGATATTAACTAAACTTGATCCAGTATTCATACATATTGCATAACAATATTAATGCACCATTACATAGAACTATCACTAATTTCTGCTTAAAGTCGGAACTCATGTCCATTTTATTTAAACTTGGAGATCACTTCGAAGATCGGAACTCGTGTCCATTCTAATTGAACTCAGCGATCAACATGGAGCTCGGAAACCTGATATTGCTTGTTCTGCTTGAACTCGGAGCTAAAAACATCAGAACTGAACTAGCCAAATTTAACACTCTAAACCCTAAATCCAATGGCTGAGAACTCACCCACTTTACCCCTTTAGGATGACGCCATTTTGAGCCACTAGATAGGGGAGGAGTGGCCAAGTCTCCACCACCCAAGCCACCAACCACACCATGACACAAACACCATAAAATTTAACTAACTTCCACTTTCCTCCCTAGATATTTTCGACCCTATTAGCAGTTGCCTCTTCTCTATTCTTTCTTCATTCTTCTCCTTCCTCACTTCACCTTACTTCCACCTTCAAGCTCCATCCCTCTTCCACACCAAGAACTTGTACCTAGTCAACATCTACAACAATCTAGAGGTAGGATTTCTATTTTCTGCTTTTTGTTTTCATGGATTGAAGCTGTATGAGAGTTCAACTCTCTTCACTTCTTTGATGATATACTTGATGTGTGTGATGATTTATGGCTGGTTTATTAAGTATTTGGAGGGATTGAGATTGGATTTTGCATGGAACATAAGATAGAGAGCAAACCAGAATCTAAAAACCTAGGAGAATCTACGGCAGTCCATACAGCGGAGTGTACGGCCCAATCTACAGCCATTGAAACAAAATGAAACTAATTTTATGTGAAACTAGAGACTCCGAGCTTTCTATTCATATAAATTATAAGATCATTGGATTAGTATTGAGTGAGTTATAAATTTTTGAATTTTAACATAAAAATCTAGGTTTCCTTCTAAGTAGTACGTGTTGGGATGGGTGTAACTCACCCCACATATCTTCAAATTGAGTGAAACTAGTCTTGTTAGAAAGATAACATGTAGGGAAACATCGTATAAAAATTTCAGAATCAGATTCATTCCCAATCAATCTTAGTAATTCAATGAAATTGCCTTAACTCTAAACTGGGCTAAGACAAGGTAGTCCAGAAAGGTCAACTTGCGGGACTTATAACTTGCGTTCTACTTATGCAAATGATGTGTAAATTATTGGAAGTAAAATCTTGTCCTGTTATCTTTAATTTGGTATAGGTTTCGTATAGTTTAACTTAGATTCCTACTTTTAGTGAATTTTTACTTTTAGGAGTGTAATTCTAGCTAGTGACAGAATAGGCTGAGGCAAAATTTAAATATCTTGAGCTACATTTATCAAAATGAGATGGAACTAAAAGGGTTGGAAACTAGACACATAGAGGTGACATACCCAAAATTCAAGTTTAAATGAGTTGAATTGGACTAAAGGTGCATTATACAAAAATTCGGGCATAATAGGATGAAGTAAGCAGAAAACTCTATTGATGATTGTATTGAATTTGATTAATAATATTGTGAATATATAATTCTTTGTTCCATATCGATTTCCATGTTTGAATGATTTTACTGGTAATCTGGCCTATTCATGGGGAAGTGGACTCGATCCGTTATGCTGCCGAAATTTTGGCAGGAATAGGTGAATCATATGGATGTTATAAATATTTATAAGCTATGCTCATAAGATTCATATATGTAAGAATGATTTAAGTATGATATGAAGTTACGAGAACTTATACTATGGGTGATTATGCTTTGAATATGGCTTTGTAACATCCTAATAAACCCATACTACGCTTAAGTCATATTACGGCATTTTATTAGTTGTTACTTATGCTCGTGGAAAGCTAAACTTCACTTGAAATTAAGTTACGCGGAAAATACAGTAAGATTGTTTTTTTGAAATATGTCGTAAACTGCGGCGTTTTGAAAAGTAAAGCCTTGAGCGAGAAGATAACTATAAATGAGCATGTCACATACATACAAACCGTAAAATAAAGGAACAATGGATAAGTAGAAATGTAATACATTCATCTTACTAGAACAACCATACATATATAAAGTCTCATAACAATTGTAACATCCACCGTTTTTCGCCTAATTATTCGGTTTTATCGAATAATTGAGAATAACTAAAATTCGATCAAGCAATTATTTAGACTCAATTGATTAACAATCACTTGAGTTTAGATAAGAGAGAATTAAGTTAAAATATAGGAGATTTCATAAACATTTTATTGAAAACCGATTTACCAATTTAAAGGAAATCGGTAACATTCTGATTTTTAAATCGGGCAGAAGCCAATCTGATTTTAACTCATCAACCCTATCTTGAGTGGCTGATAACTCAGCCACTTAATCCTCAAGTTGGCGCCACCTTGGCCACAAGAAAGGAGGCAAGCTTGGCTGAATTTCAGCCAAGCCTTTTGGACCAATCAAGATGCAAGAAGGAAGCCACCTATACACCATCAAGTGGTCAGATTTTCTGCTGCCTTTATCACCAAATCAGACCCTCATTCACGCCACTTTTCTGCCTCCTTTCAGCTCTCTTTCTCTCTTCTTTACACTCACAACTTCAGCCAACAACAAGCCACTTCAAGCCTTGCTCATCCAAACCTTCAAATTCTAGCAAAAACACTTGGATCAAAGGTAGGAATTCTGATTTCTTGCATCAAATCCATGCACTTGGCTGGCTGGGCTGGAATTATTCTCATCCTATTTGATGTGTTAAATGAATGTTTATGATGATATATGATTGGTTTTGGGCTGTTTGATTGATTAAAACCGAAGTGGAAGCAAGAAACCATGAAAACAGAAATAGCTGATGGGTTAGAGAATCAAAACCCTCGGTAGTCCGTACGGCGGAGTGTACGGCTCCGCCTACAAATGATCAAATTGGATGAAACTATTTTTAGATGAAACTAGACATCTAGGGCTTTCCATAGATATATCATATAAGGCTTTTGGATTAGAAATGAGAGAGTTATGAATTTTTGAATTTCAACCTAGGGTTCTGACTCTGAATCTGGGCAGACTAGCTTGTTTAGGATAGAACTCGACCCATACTACTTAAAAATGAGTGCAACTAACTTTGTTAGAGAGCTTACATATAGTAGAATGTCCCATAAAAATTTCATAATTAGATAAGGTCCCAATTGCTCCCAGTGCCCCAAGCAATTTGCCCTATGTCCACACCGGGCTAGAACAGGGCAGTTTAGGAGGGTCAGAATGCGAGGCTTATAACTCGAGCCCTACTAAGCCAAATGAAATGGAACTTATTGCAAATGAAACTTTGTTCTGTTAGCTTTAATAAGAACCAATTTCGTATGATTTGAGTCAGTTTTCGATTTTTAGTGGATTTTTACTTTTAGTTGCCTGATTCTGGCAAGCCACTGGGCATACCGGGATAAAATCTAGATATCTTGAGTTAGAGAAACCAAAATTAGATGGGACCAAAAAGGTTAGAAAGTAGTCACATAACACTTTAACATGCTTAAATTTGAGGTCCAAATGAGTTAAGTAGAAATTATGGTTTGAATTATCAAAACCGGGTTGGTTGAACATGCTGAGGCAGGAATTCTGCTTTGATTAATTTGATATTGATATGAGTTTAATGTTGAAGTGTAAATGTGATATTGTGTTCTTTGTGATAAAATGATGTACTGGTTAGCTGGCACTATTCACGGGGAAGCGAACACGTTCCATTATGCCGCCAAAATTTCGGTAGAATCCATGCACAAGTTATGAATTCCATGATCTTACATGTGCATTTCAAGAAATGTTATGAAAGTGTATTAAGAATCATGTTATTAAGAAAGTTCCATGCTACTTGGGTCAGCCCCGGATAAGAAGTTAAGGCGAATAGATCAGTGGGAAGGTCGGGGAAAGTAAACTCGGTATTCCTGTATAGGATCGAGCTTGATCCTGATAAGCAGACTATTATCCAGGAGTCTAAATGGCCAAGAACTCCCAGGAGACCAAGAGATGGAAAAATGATGAAAGGAAATGAAAAGTTTATGAAGGAAAGTTCAAGAATAAGTTTTGCATAATTACATGAATGCATGATTTCATGGCATGGTTAGTTCAGAATGTTTACAGTTTGTCTGTTATATTTACGTACTACTGTATGTTTATTTGCTATGCTCGTTATTCTATGTTTTACTGTTAGTAGCCTATTCTGTTTCTTATGCTGTCTAAAGTAAAACTGAACCTTGCCTCGGACCAGATATTTTATTGAACTCATTAAAATGGATATTTCAGTTTGAACACATGTTTTTATAATTAAATAAAACCCGAGGCAACTGAGAATGTATGTGACGTCAGACAATCACTATGCACCAACCCTACTGAGAATTTCTTGAAATTCTCACCCCGTTTTATATCTTCCGCACCATTCTCAGACAGCGGCGATGGACTCCACAGCCACCCTTTTCATTGAGATCCCAGCACTACAGCTCCATCATGATCCAGAGTTGGATTCTTTGTACATAGCTGGTTCGTGTAACTTCCGTCTATACCTCTTCAGCAACAGGAACTTTGATGTTCCTCTACATCATCCCATATTCGACCCTGCTACCCCTTACATTGCCGTTCCACTACACATGGCACACCCACCTTCCCCGCACCCGCACTGAAAGCGGCAAAGACTGCCGACCCTGCCCCTGAGTCACCACCGCAGGCGGTCCCTGATATCCCGTTGAGTTCAGAGAGTGACCCCTCAGAGGCCACCGGCTCATCACCCTCTTCCTCCTCGGGACCTAGCGCTGACTACTCACCGGCCGAGCCTGGTATGGCTAACGGCTATCTGACAGAGTAGCTTAGCAGCAGGAGATGTTGTACAGTATGACCCTCTTTTGGACAGCATGTAGCTCTGGGTCATAGACTTGACTGTAGGGTTAGTAGTAGGTTACGAAATGTCCTCTAAGGACCATAGGGTGTTTTGATTTATACGGGCATTATTGTCTTTTTGATATACCAGCCCGCTTATGTATTTTGCTTTGAAACTTTGTACATAAACTGAAGCAGTGGCTTCTGATATATATATACAGATATATTTGCATTATCTGATACGCTATTGTACTATTCTTATCTTTTGTGATATTTTGTTAAACTCGTTTCGCTTTTAGTTTAACAGCGCGCCGTTTCAATTGTTTTGTGATACTAATCGTGAGATTCAAGCAGAATGTTAACACGGTAACACAGACTACCTAATTTCATGCTATGACTTAAGCATAACATTAAATTAGTAGGGTGTTACAACAATCAACAAAACATAAAAAGGAGACTCATGGTCATGCCATGGCCCCAAAATATCAAACATAAAACAAATATAACAAGGTTCGTTACAAAATGAAATACATAGGGTAAGGAACACAAATAAAAATAGGCCGATGTAGACGCATGCTAATTTCTCTGCCCCTTCCATGCCCCTCGATCGGATGGACTCAAGTCCTCGAGTGCCTAGTCCCCCTCGCTCCTCGGCCTCAGGGGACATGAGGAGTATGGATAATGCGAGGGTACCTACTGATCACCTCAATGCGACACACGCGATGACCTGGGGTATAGCTGGCCACTGAAGAACGTTCCTCAGAGGGATCCTCCTCAGATGTGGCGGGATGATACTCGGGAAGCCGCGGCGAAGCAGCTGCGGCCCTAGGGGTTGCCGTGGAACTCACGTCAATCACGGGGATCTCCGGCGGTGGCACGAACTCAACTGCGAGCAAGCTCGGAGACATTGGCTCCACCTCGATGTCGGCCAACGGCTCAGGCGGAAAATCCCAAGGACCCAGTGGCGGTCCAAGGTGAGCCGAAGAAACGTCTACAGGGGCTGGCATGACATCTAGCTCCTCTCCCTCAAAAATTCGACCCAAGTAAAAATGTGTGCGAACTACTGTGGTGGTCATGGCCACAATAGCATGAGCATCTGCACCATAGGCCCACTCATGGTGGGGAGGTTCCATGCTCTACTCCACTGGGTGTGCCATAGGTATATGGTGATGAGACGGAAAAATAACTGGAGTGAGAAATAAGATTTCTTAGTAAGACTCGAACCTGACACGAGAGTGTCATCGTCATCGTCCCAGCCACTTCAATTTTTATTAATGAAAATAGTGAGCATGCATAAGTTTCAATTCATGGATTTTCGAAAGTATGAATATCCGAAGCGGACTCAATTTTTAACTTACCTTCTAAGCATTGATATCATAACATACATGAGCATAATTATAACTACACAAAACATGCAAGATTACATTATAAGCTTCTCTCAACTTCTTCCCCTTTTAGGGTTTGGACCAAAGTCCCTTTTCTTTTCTTAACTTGACTTTATCTTAAGTCTTATCTTTTCACCCACTAAACATAAGTGGTAATGAGTTCAACCGTGGCTGTCGCCACCATAGAATTTCGGTACTTACATTAGCTGGGTCATGCCATGCCTCATGTAAGACCTATCCCCTATACTCACACTAGCTGGGTCATGCCATGCCTCATGTGAGTCGTGGGTGAGGGGAGCTTAAATTAGATCACCTTCCCTTTTGAAGGATCACGTACTTGAATTAAATCTCTTCTTATTAAAGCTTATGATGTAAAATATTTCTAAGTCCATAATTTTCACAGAATTTCGGCAGCATTACGGCTAAACCGAAGCTTCCCAAAATTTTGCCAAATAGAGAAATCCAATATCACATATCATTAAGCATCATGTCATCAACATATCATACTCATATCGTCATCATATCATTATCATAATTATCATCATCATATCATATCATCATAGCATCATGCTTGCACATAAACATAGGCATATTCTCAAGCAACATTTTATGAGCTTAGCTTAATAAATTTGGTGCAAGCTTTTAATTGAGATTGTCTCCGGTATGAACTCTTTTATTAGGCTTAGCGTCATTTTCATCTATTATACTTTTTGAAACTTTTAAGTTGAGTTATGAGGGTTTTTCTAATGGTTAGAGTGAAAGTCTTAATATCTTAAAGTTTATTTCTCATTAACCTTTAAAACTTACCCATAACAGTTTTACTTTTATAGTGGGGCAGTAAATTAAGAAATTCACCATAATTTCATCTTTTACTCTTTTGTTTCGAATTTTTGTGTGAATATACTTCGCTGAGTCTATTTTTAAACAAAATAAGTCCCACTCAAAAATTCTTTTTGTAGCTTGAGTTATGCACATTTTATTCTGACTATTCAGACTGGAAAGTTCAACTGGGTCAGTGGCTTGTCCACTTCACTGGGAGTTCCTCACATGGAATCTGACAAAATTGTTTTATGGGGGTGTTCCTCTATGTCTTAGCTTTCTAAAAAACTTGGTCTCACTCAAAAATGATTTTTTAGCTCGAGTTATAAGGTTTTTAGTGGAGACTGCCCAAACAGAAATCCATCCAGGAACAGCCAACTTTGAAAAATCATATCTCCCTCATTTTAAATCCAAATTTCACGAATTTTATATGTGTGGAAAGCTCTTTGAGTCTATTTTCAAGAAAATTAGTTTCATTACATTTTGAGTTTTGTAGAACGATTTATATTGCATGCATTACATACTGCCAGAATTCCAGCTTAACTAGTTTTCATGTTTTACATAACAAATTTATGGAGAAGTTGCTATACCACTTCAAATCACCATTTTTATGATTTATCTCATCATCATATTCAAAGTTTTAGTCACCAAATCAGTATTTTGAAACAAAATAAAGCAAGGTACATAAAATCGTCATGCCACATAATCTCATTTCAAAACAACACTTTCAACAAGACAAGAAAAACTCATAGAGCAAGAAATGGTCATGAGACCTTGAAGCAAGTCCTAAAATCACCTAGCTATGAAGAGCTTAGGAGTTCTAGAGCTTGATAAATACATGAAAAAGAGAAGGTTAGAGTCACTACCAAAGAGAGCTTTCTTAAAGGATTTTGAAGGTGGAGAAGGTTGGAGAGGGTCTTCCTACTTGAAGGCTTGAAAATGGGGCTTGTGTATGAGTGATCTTATTTCTCCAAAGACCAAAAAT
Source organism: Pterocarpus macrocarpus (assembly GCA_031439585.1). NCBI lineage: Eukaryota > Viridiplantae > Streptophyta > Magnoliopsida > Fabales > Fabaceae > Pterocarpus > Pterocarpus macrocarpus. Next base: position 39,311,378 of record CM062522.1, on the reverse strand, counting down.
GGTGGTTCTTGAAGGGATGGTGAGTGTGGTGATGGAGATGAGGTAGGAAGTAGTAAGAAGGTTGGAAGAAGAACAAGGAAGGTTGAAAGAAGAAGAGAGTGGGTATGAGACTTGGAGAGAGGAGGAGCTTTGTGTGTGAGTCTTGAGAGAGGAGATGAAAAATGAAAATGAGGGAGAGAGAGGGGGCTGAAGTGGCGCAAATGAGAGGGGAGGGAGTGATGTGACTTTGCTTCTTACAACAAGTAAGAGAGTGCAAAAAACCTTGGAGCAAAAGAGGGAGTTGTGTTTCCTTTGAATCTTGGCACTTGGGTAAAGACTTGTAGTGTTTCTTTTCAAGTGGTTAAAAGCATGATCTATCCTAGGATTGGCATTGGATGATTGTGATCACTCCAAGTGTCACAATCTTGATGGAGGAGAGTAGATCTTTTGTCTTGACTCAAGGAATCTACTAACATGGACTCTTGATCTAGTGGTGTATGATGAGAAGGCAAATGGATGGTTGGATATGGCTCTTGCTTTGACCAAACTTTCAAACAATAATTAAAGAGAAGTTCTCTAAATTTTTACCATTGTTACAATTGTCTAAATGCTAATTAATTCAATTGGTTTAATTACACTTTAACACATTTTCAATGAAAAGGATTTTTCCTAATTAGTTATGTAAAGAAGATGTGAGGGTTAATGTGATTAAGGTATGATGCTTATATGCTCTTAGTTAATTAGGTTAGACCACCTTGATTTTATGTTCTAAATCATGGATTAATAAGGATTAGGCAATTAGGCTTTTAATTGTAAATTGACTTGCCTTTAATTTACTAAGCCCTTGCTCTCGAGATTAGCCGATTAGTTCTCAATTAATCGCTAATCCCTCTAATTAGCTGGAGACACCGAGCTAATTAGCTTAGACCAAAAAAGGGGATGTTACAGGCTTCATTTACATGCCATGTTCATGTACATCATACATGCCAGCATAATTAGAATATGATATGAGGAGTAAGGTGTGAGACATATCCATGAATACACAAAGCATCCGTATGCATGATAAGATATGGAAAGGAAAAGATAATCAAAACTTGCAAGATGAACGTACCAAGCTACCACGTGAGGCATGGCATAGACTTAGCTAGCGTGGGTCAGAGTGGTACTGTCTAAGACTTGGGCCAGCCCTCGACCAGATTTAAGGGAATAGACCAGTGTGAAAGTCGGGGAAAGTAAACCCGTCACTCATGTATAGGTATAAGCTCGGACCTGAAAAGTAAGCCATTACCCAGGGGTGAGAGAGGCCATTCACCTCCGGGGGACCAAGTATAGAAGAGCAAGATTAAGTTGCAAGTTAAAGAAAGAGATAAATTAAGTCAAGTGCACTTGCATACAATCAAGTACAAGCATCTATATATGCATTTCTAATTTTCTCATTATATCATGATGTTATTATGATTCTTACTGAAGTATATTACACTACTCGTGTTTCTATGTCTGTCATATAATATGCCAAGTGGTTTTTAAAATATAACTCGCTTCGAGAAAGATGTTTTCAACTTAAAATTGAACCACTACGTGCGTATATGTGCTCACATTTTTATAAGAAACCGAAGTGGTTGAAATGCTTATGATGGTATTGTATGAGTAATAGTTCGAGTTTACCTACTGAGAACCTTAGGTTCTCACTACCTGCTTGTATGTTTTTCCTTTACGTAAACATTCCAGTACCTAAGTTGGAAATCAAATGCGAGGCAGAGTACTAGGACATTTTCTAAGCAAGACTCGGATGCAAACCAGACCAAGAGACTATTGAAGCTAGTTAGTGACCAGTCAAAAGCAAGTTCTATGCATTATGTTAGTCACAAGTAGTTTTAAATTGTAATTATTTTATCCTCTATGTATCAGAGACGATGAAGTTTATGAACTATTAGTCAATAATAAAGTGTGCAGTTAAAGGGCCATATATTATATTTTCCATACTTTAAAGTTTTCTTAGCACAGTGACAACCTTTTAATATAACTCCATGACTCGAGCATGGCTTACATAATAAAGGGTGTTACATTTATTGGTATCAGAGCAATTCGTCCTGTATAGGCCTATGGATGGACTGATTATGCTTCTAATGCATTCTCTGAGAATCTAGATGCACTATGCTTTAGGTCCTCGGTGAAGAGGACATAGGAATATTATGCATGGTAGCCTTGTTTGCGTGTTGTGGACTACCTGTTACACTTAACTGAATGTTGAGCTTGATCACTTCAATATAAGGTTTTGTGTAAACAAAAGCCTAAAACACCCAGCAGGCTTATTAGGGACCTTCTATACATAATTATTAGGGATAAGACTCCGAGAAAGTAACGATGGCATAAAGGGATAGACAATTGAGCTAGTTGAGGAGTGTAGAGAATTGGGGATTCAATCAAAAGAATTGTGTCGAAAGGTTTGCTATGGACATAGTAAACCTAGTTATATCGAAAAAGGTTGTTTGCAAAGTGTTACCGGGTACCTGAAGATTTTCTATCATCAAGGGCAAGATCTTAGTTGGGCACGAGCTAAGTAAGAATTTTCTTCACCCTGATGGGGCTTGGTTCAAAATTCATTGCGATTACCCAATCTAAACTATCTTCTCTAGATTGAATCTAGGGGATTCTTCTACCTGGTTTTGTAACTTTAATAACGATAGGAGTAAGGTGATTACTCGCTAATGAAGTTATCTTATATGGCATGGATAGTGCCCTTATTTTCTTTATAGATGAGAGATTACCCCGAAGGTATCTACTTGACAAATTCAGTCAATGCTTTTTATTTTGGATTGTGGTAATACCACATTATAAAAACCTGATCCTTCATTAAGAAATTTGTAGAGTGGTTGAATGAAGCAAAGAATTAGTGAAAAAAGCTAAGGCCAGAGGCTTCGTTTAAGTATACGGGAGACCTTTTTAAGTCCCCGTCCAGAGATTAGAGTGGTTTCTTCCTCAAGGGAATAGGGAACTAACCTTGTAGCAATTGCAAATTGAAAGAGTACTAAGTGGAATCTTGGCTTTGAAAGGGAAACAATTGAGTAAGCTGTAAAGGGACCCATCTAACTGTATATTGAAACAAGATGGAGATATGGTTATACACTGTATGGAAAGTAGATGAAGTTATAAGTGTAACAAAAGAGAGAGGCAATATATCCCTTACTAACCTGAAGTAGGAACATTTTCAGACTAGAGGTGGCATATGGACCACGTGCAATTTTTCCTACTTTTCAGGGATAAAGGAAGTGTTACAAAATTTAGTCATGCTCAAATTCATCAATCTTAGCCACCACAGGAATTCGATGATCGGATCACTTTCAACATGTTATTAGTAGAGGAATAAGGCTATTCAAAGAAGGAAGGCAAGTCTAACAATTGCCTTTAGGTACCATTATATATGCTATGAGTGGAGTAACTCGAGGAATGTATTCAGATTCTAGCAAGGATGACAAAGACTTAAAGTGTGCAGCTAATTCCCGTAGCCTGAGATTTAGCCACTAAAACTAACATACATCTATATATTGTATTAGGACAAACCCCCAATGAGATTGGTAACATTGGTGCCTACAAAGGTGGGAGGTGGATATCAACACAATAGTCAAGGAATCTCCATGCTAACCAATTGAAGGAAGTAGAAAAGTGGCAGGAACTTCTACTGTTCAACAATCCTTTCCTCACGTGAAGTCAATTATAATTTTGGGGAACAAGTATCGCAACAATCATTGAGAAGTTCAACAAGAATGACACGAGATCCAATTAGCAAATAATAAGAAATAGAATAAGGTTCGCAAGAGCAAGGAGAGATTTCGAAGCAAGGACTATAGTTATAGTCTAGAAGGAAGCTCTAGCCTTACACCTAAAACCTAGCAGAAGGGGATTCATCACTAATCAAAGAGGATCAGGTAGGCGAGAGTTTGGATATGGCTTGATCAATTTCCCGAAAAACTTCGGCAAAGCCATTATAACCACTATTTGTCGAAGTTGATTGCTGTTGTAGCTGATAATTTTGTAATGGCAGAACTTCTTCAGTTGATATTTGGGACCCAAGGCACAAGTATTAGAAAGTTTACTGGAAAACATAGTGCACCAGTAGCCAAACACATGACAAGGAAGGATACCCCATTTGTGTGGAATACAGATTATGAGAAAAGTTTTCAAGAGCTAAAGGGGAAGTTAACCTCAACCCCAGTATTAGTATTGCCTGATCCAAGGGGACCATTTGAGGTTTATTGTGATGCCTTTGAGAGAGGTTTAGGTTGTGTTTTGATACAGAACAGGAACGTGGTGGCTTATGCCCCTAAGTAGTTGAAGCCTCACGAGGTAAACTACCCAACACATGACTTGGAGTTAGCGACTGTAGCGTTTGCCATGAAGATATGGAGGCATTATTTGTATGGACTAAGGTTTGAAGAATTTTCTGATTATAAGAGTTTAAAGTATCTCTTTGATCAAAAGGAATTGAAGTAAATGAGGTGGATCAAGTTTTTGAAGGATTATGAGTTTAGGTTGAACTATCATCCTGGAAAGGCCAATGTGGTGGCTGACACTCTAAGTCAGAAATCTTTGCATGCGTCTTGGATGATAGTCAAGGAGAATGAGCTAGTAAGGAGCTTTAGAGACCTTAACCTTGGAGTTGTGTTGACCCCCCATAGCTTAACGCTGAATCAACTTAGGGTGACGAGCGATTTCAAGGGTCAGATTGCTCAAGCCCAAAGTGAGGAAGAGGATTTCCTAAGAACCCTAGCATTGGTAGAAGAAGGAAAGTTGAAAGGTATAGATGGACTATGGAGATATGAAGGAAGGGTTTGTGTACCCGTAAGTGGTGACCTCCGAAGAACGATTTTGGAGGAGTCTCACAAGAGCCATTTCACCATACACCCTGGTGTGACCAAGATGTATCAAGACATTAAGAATATGTTTTGGTGGTCAGGATTGAAGAAGGACATTGCAGAGTTGGTGAGTAAGTGTTTAGTCTCCCAAAAGGTGAAGATTGAACACCAAAAGCCTTTTGGGTTGTTGCAACCGTTGGAAATCCCAAAATAGAAATGGGAAAGTATCTCTATGGGTTTCATGATAGGTTTACCCAAAACGCAAGCTGGTTTTGATGCAATATGGGTAATTGTTGATAGATTAACCAAGTCTGCTCACTTTTTATCCATTCGAGTTACTTATCCTTTGGAAAAGTTAGCGCAACTGCATGTTTAAGAGATAGTAAGGTTGCATGGTGTACCTTCAACTATAATCTTGGATAGAGACCCGAGGTTTACCTCTAAATTCTGGGGAATCTTACAAAAGGCATTTGGTACGAGACTCTACCTAAGTATAGATTATCACCCCCGGACGGATGGACAGTCAGAGAGGACTATCCAAACCTTAGAGGACATGTTGAGAGCCTGTGTGTTGGACGATCGAGGAAGTTGGGATATATACTTACCTTTGGTTGGGTTTGCCTATAACAATAGTGATCACACAATCTTGGTATGGCACCCTATGAAGCTTTGTATGGAAGAAAGTGTCAATCTCCCCTGTATTGGTTTGAACCAGGTGAGCAAAGCCTATTAGGACCTAATCTTGTGAGGCAGACCATAGAGAAAGTTAGAAGGATTAGGGACAGAATCCTTACGGCCTAGAGCTGTCAAAAGAGTTATGTAGATAAAAAGAGGAAGCCTCTAGAGTTCTAAGAAGAAGAACATATATTCCTGAAAATCACTCCGACAACTGGTATAGGTAGAGCCATGAAGGTCAAAAAGTTAAGCCCTGATTTTCTTGGCCCCTTTCAAATTCTAAAACATGTCGGGTCAGTTGCTTACTAAATGGCCTTACCTCCAAACTTGTCAAACCTTCATGATGTCTTTCATATATCTCAGTTGAGAAAATACCATTCCGATCCTAGTCATCTACTTGAACCCAAAAGTGTATAGTTAAGGGAGGACTTAACCTTCAATCTACCGCCATCTCAGATTATGGATCGTGGGGTAAAATAGCAGAGGAATAAGATGGTATCCTTAGTTAAGGTGGCTTGGGGTAAAGGAAATATGGAGGAGTATACGTAGGAGTTAGAGTTCGAGATAAAGAGCGAGTATCCCGATTTACCTACAGATAACGAATTTTGAGGACAAAATTCTTTTTAAGGTGGGTAGAATTGTAACATCCCCAATTTTTCTGGTGCTAAATTATTTTCCATTTTGCCTAAAAATTGGAACTTGTTTCCATTCTATGTGCAAGTTTAAAATCTCAAGTCTTAATCTATCTTTCAAGCTTTTAACTTCTATAGATGTTCTCGAGTTTGAGCCTAGGGCCGACTTCCGAGATTGAATTTGTCCGAGTTCCGAGATTATATAAGTTCCAACTTCTGGGGTTATATATATAAGGTTAATGTCCCGATTCCCGACTTCCGGGGTTATGTTCGATCTCCGAGATTGATTCTGGACCAAGTTTCAAGGTTATATGTTTAATAAGATACCGAGTTTTGGAATTACGTGCATAAGAGTTTTAAAGCGTCCTAGTTCTTGATTTCCGAGATTCGGGTATAAGGGTTCATATTCTGGTACCAACTTCCAAGTTTATGTTGAAGATCCTCGACTTCCGGGTTTAAGTATTTTAGGTTTTATATTCTTGTCCTTTACTTTTGATTTCAAAGTGTTTTATCTGCTGTGTGATTTTGATCTCCGACATTAATCCACAATTGGTCTTCCAAGACTTTTATGAAGGTGTTTCCTAAGTTCCAAGTTCTGACATTATTTTTACCAATCTAGTTTTCTATTCACTAAGTTTCAAGTTCTGATATTAACTAAACTTGATCCAGTATTCTTACATGTCGCATAACAATATTAACGCACCATTACTTAGAACTATCACTAATTTCTGCTTCAAGTCGTAACTCATGTCCATTTTATTTAAACTTGGAGATCACTTCGAAGATCAGAACTCGTGTCCATTCTGATTGAACTCAACGATCAACATGGAGCTCAGAAACCTGATATTGCTTGTTCTACTTGAACTCGGAGCTAAAAACATCAGAACTGAACTAGCCAAATTCAACACTCCAAACCCTAGATCCAATAACTGAGAACTCACCTACTTTACCCCCTTAGGATGGCGCCATTTTGAGCCACTAGACAAGGGAGGAGTGGCCAAGTCTCCACTACCCAAGCCACCAACCACACCATGACACAAACACCATAAAATTTAACTAACTTCCACTTTCCTCCCTAGATATTTTGACCCCATCAGTAGCTGCCTCTTCTCTATTCTTTCTTCATTCTTCTCCTTCCTCACTTCACATTACTTGCACCTTCAAGCTCCATCCCTTTTCCACACCAAGAACTTGTACCTAGTCAACATCTACAACAATCTAGAGGTAGGATTTTTATTTTCTACTTCTTATTTTCATGGATTGAAACTGTATGAGAGTTCAACTCTCTTTACTTCTTTGATGATATACTTGATGTGTGTGATGATTTATGACTAGTTTATTAAGTATTTGGAGGGATTGAGATTGGATCTTGCATGAAACATAAGATAGAGAGCAAACCAGAATCTAAAAACCTAGGAGAACCTACAGTAGTCTGTACGACGGAGTGTACGACCCAGCCTACAGCAATTGAAACCAAATGAAACTAATTTTATGTGAAACTAGACACTCAGAGCTTTCCATTCATATAAATTATAAGACCATTGGATTAGTATTGAGTGAGTTATGAATTTTTGAATTTTAACCTAAAAATCTGGGTTTCCTTTTGAGCAGTACGTGTTGGGAGGGGTGTAACTCACCCCATACATCTTCAAATTGAGTGAAACTAGTCTTATTAGAAAGATAACATGTAGAGGAACAATCTATAAAAATTTTAGAATCAAATTCATTTCCAATCACTCTCAGTAATTCAATGAAATTGTCTTAAGTCTAAACCAAGGTAAGATAGGGCAATCCAAAAAGGTCAACTTGCTGGACTTATAACTTGTGTTCTACTTTTGCAAATGATGTAAAAATTATTGAAATAAAAGCTTGTCCTGTTATCTTTGATTTGGTATAGATTTCATATGGTTTCACTAAGATTCCTACTTTTAGTAAATTTTTACTTCCTGGAGTGTAATTCTAGCTAGTGACTGAATAGGCTGAGGCAAAATTTAAATATCTTGAGCTACATTTATCAAAATGAGATGAAACTAAAAGGGTTGGAAACTAAACACATAGAGCTATGACATATCCAAAATTCAAGTTCAAATGAGTTAAATTGGACTAATGGTGGATTATACAAAAATTCGGGCAGAATAGGGTGAAGTAAGCAAAAAACTCTATTAATGATTGTATTTAATTTGATGAATAATATTGTGAATATATAATTGCTGTTCCATATTGATTTCCATGTTTGAATGATTTTACTAGTAGTCTGGTGCTATTCATGGGGAAGCGGACTCGATCCGTTATGCTGCCGAAATTCTGGCAGGAATAGGTGAATCATATGGATGTTATAAACATTTATAAGCTATGCTCATAAGATTCATCTATGTAAGAATGGTTTATATATGATATGAAGTTACGAGAACTTATACTATGGGTCATTATGCTTTGAATATGGTTTCATTTACATGCCATGTTCATGTACGTCATGCATGCCAGCATAATTAGAATATGATATGAGGAGGAAGGTGTAAGACATATCCATGAATACACAAAGTATCCGTATGCATAATAAGATATGGAAAGAAAAAGATAATCAGAACTTGCAAGATGGACGTACCAAGCTACCACGTGAGGCATGGCATAGACCTAACTAGCGTGGACCAGAGCGGTACTATCTAAGACTTAGGCCAGCCCTCGACCAGATTTAAGGGGAATAGACCGGTGTGAGGGTCGGGAAAAGTAAACCCGTCACTTATATATAGGTACGAGCTCGGGCCTAAAAAGCAAGCTATTACCCTGGGGTGAGAGAGGCCATTCACCTCCCGAGGACCAAGTATAGAAGAGCAAGATTGAGTTGCCAGTTAAAGAAAGAGATAAATTAAGTCAAGTGCACTTGCATACAATTAAGTACAAGCATCTATATGTGCATTTCTAATTTTCTCATTATGTCATGATGTTATTATGATCCTTACTGAAGTATATTACACTAATCATGTTTCTATGTCTGTCATATAATATACCAAGTGGTTGTTAAAATATAACCTGCTTCGAGAAAGAAGTTTTTAACTTAAAATTGAACCACTACGTGCGCATATGTGCTCACATTTTTATAAGAAACTGAAGCGGCTGGAATGCTTATGATGGCATTGTATGAGTAATAGTTCAAGTTTATCTACTGAGAACCTTAGGTTCTTACTATCTACTTGTATGTTTTTCTTTTCCATAAACATTCTAGCACCTAAGTTAGAAATCAAGTGCGAGGCAAAACACTGGGACATTTTCTGAGCAAGACTCGGACGCAAACCAAACCAAGAGACTATTGAAGCTAGCTAGTGACCAGTCAAAAGCAAGTTCTATGCATTATGTTAGTCACAATTACTTTTAAATTGTAATTATTTTATCCTCTATGTATCAAAGATGATGAAATTTATGAACTATTAGTCAGTAATAAAGTGTGCAATTAAAAGGCCATATTTTCCATATTTTAAAGTTTTCTTAGCACAATGACAACCTTTTAATATAACTCCATGACTCGAGCATGGCTTATATAACAAAGGGTGTTACAAGAGGCATATGAATGATTTTATATCTTAACACATCCCTACATGTAAGAGCTTTTTTTAGGCTTGAAGCGTAGACTATGTGCAGGCCCACCTTACCTTGTGCTGAAATTCAACTTTTATTTATAAGAATGGGGGCAAATAAAGATCGAATTCTAGATCTTTTGGTCATAGAGGCTCTAATACCATGTTGAGATAGAGAGAAAAAGGGAAAAGATTTGCAAAATCCATGTGTCTCAACTACATAGCGAAGGCTGAATTATACATAGAATATATAATGAATACATGAATATTTACAAATATATAATTTCCCTAATTACAAATATTTATATATTCTAACAAATTCTAATAGAATCCAACAATTGTACACATTAGTTATTTTCTTTTATATACCAAAAATTTGTCCACCTAGCATAAGTTTTGCCAATATAAAAAATGTAGTGGACAAAGTAAACTTTCGGTTACCCAAATGTACAAGCTAGTTAGTCTAGGAATGGTGGAGATACAAGAGCCCTTTCATACATGTAATTCAATAATTATTTATTTGTTATTACAGTTCATACTCTGAAAAATGAAACATCGCATAAGCATAAATCCTTTGAATTATGAGTAGGGTTTAGATAATGCAAAGCATTAAGTCTTTTATTCAAAATTATAGGCTCTTACAGAGATATATAATTTTTTGAGAAGAGCATATTGATTTCAAAGAATATTTCCTTGCAGCTACTTTGATAGTTCAGGCATTAGTGGTCCAATTCCTTCCACATTTGCAGACCTCAAGAATCTAGCAACAGTGTAAGAAATTCATACTATCTTGGAACTAGATTCTCTTATGTTTGTTTTGAATATGACTATGTCATATTAGAAAGAGATAGAGACAAATATTTTAAATAGGCAAAACCCTCTTAAAATTCATAGAGCCTAATTTAAATGCTTCTATATACCTCTCCTTTAACATGACATGGTCATATTCAAAACAAATCCTATCCTATTTTGTTGTGAATTGTGATGATAACATAACAACAAAATTCTTTGAAAAATATTTTTGTGTTCATTTCAGGTGGGCTTCAGACATGGAACTCACAGGCAGCATACCAGACTTTATAGGGGTGGGTGAGCTTCAAACCCTGTAAGACAATATTCGAGTGAGTTTGGTATGGAGTAAAAATGGGCGATCTAATTCATGAAAAACTTTTTCCCATTTTTACTTCATACTAAACTCATCCCAATAATTAACTTTTGTTTTCCCGCTTACTTTGTATTAAGCAGATAAATAAATATTGGAAAAAAAACCAATTATATAGGAACTTTTCATTTCATGTTTTGTTTTTGTATTTTGTTCCAAAAGCTTGCCTTGATGGTTTTGTCAATTTTTGTATGCCTTGATAGGAGGTTTCAGGGTAATTCTTTTGAAGGCCCAATACCATCATCATTTTCCAATTTGACTTCTTTGACAGAATTGTGAGTGTCATCACCAGTTTCATGTATGGGTGCTACAGATTCATAAAACTATAAAAGCTAATATATTGTGTGTCATATAAATGTAGGAGAATAAGTGGTTTAATGAATGGGAGTTCCTCATTGTCATTTTTAAGGAATTTGAAGTCTTTGAACATCTTGTAAGGCCACAACTATTCTAATGACTCATGTTCTACCAAATGGATAAAATTATTCACTTGTTCATTTCTTTCCAAAAGTAATGTCATAGCAATTTGGTTATGATTGCTGCAGAGGCGAGGAATAACAATATTTCTGGCTCGATTCCATCCTTCATTGGAGAACTTCAAAATTTGACCCAATTGTAAGTGTCGCTTGGTTGTGTTATAATGCATACGAACTACCTATTAGATAAAATTTGTTTGGTAGAAATCAACAAGTTAGAGATTATTCAGTTCACATTCCATAGTATGTTTCCAACTTAATCACTGGTTATGTATATAAGCGATCCTTTATCCTTCAAGTACTAATGACTTGAAAATGCATTGATGAAATAATTTTAATTTGAGTGATCTCTTGTCCTCCATGCACTTTATGATATCCTTCTCTTCTTGTTAATGACATTTTTTCTTTTATCAATAAAAAAATTGAGTGATTTCTGCTCAGAGCTCAATTTGTTCATGATTGCAGGATGACATAAACTTGTTAGTTTAACTTCTGTTTATCTTTTTTTTACTTCCAATATTTTCATTTTTATGTGATAGATTTTCAACTTATTTGTTGTAAAATAAGATAAATGATCTTTTTTCTTTGTGCTACTTGAAATTATATATGTTTGCTGATTCTTGCAGGGATTTAAGCTTCAATAATATTACGGGACAGATTCCAGGATCAATTTTTAATTTGAGTTCACTACAGTACTTGTAATATTGCAGTCCTAAGTAGTTACACATTGATTTTCTAAATTTCTTTCAACAGGTCATATGTGATTTAAGGGATGTTTTCCTTTTAATCAATTTTCAGGTTTCTTGGAAACAACAAACTTAGTGGCACTCTCCCAATGCAGAAAAGTTTATCTATTGTTAATATGTGAGTATGAATTTGAAAGACATTATAATCCAAATTCCTTCCTGCAAATTTCAAGATAAAACTAAACAAAAACAGTGCTAACACATAGGCATGTTTGTGTGTTTAGGCAAACACTTATTAATTTGCTATTAGTTGTTTTGTGCTAATTCTCTATCCATCTGTCTTAATTAGATAAAGAGAACATGTGACCTTGTTAATTTTTTTTTTTCAATTTTTGATTAATGTGTATTATGACTTAAGCTCAAAAAAATCCAACTCTAAAAATTAGATTATTAAGTGGAAGAATCCTTAAGTATCACCTTTTCATTTGCTCAAATATATAAAACTATATCAACATGAGTGATACTATAATATTGCATAAAGAATAGTCTTATTTTCTGTACTTTAACAAATGTTGTAAAACAGAGGCTAATGATACCTAAGTTGATGATTAACTCCACTTTTCCCTTTCAATCTTGGAATGGGCCAACTATTATTATTATTGTTGTTGTTGTTGTTGTTATTATGATCAAATGCACATATTCAAGAGTACACCCTGATACAAGTGATTACTAGATCTAATTGCCTAAACTAATTTGTTGTACTAAATGATAGCCTAACTAACTAACTGATTTTCCTTCCAGCTTTCTTTCTTTGCATCTACATCTTTCGCCACCACATTATTTGTTGCTGCCAAGTTTCTAAACTCGAAGTTTGGTGGAAAACTATATTTTTTATAGTAAACATCTACTGTATGCCCACTTTTACCACATTGTGTGGAATTTGTTCCCCTTTGTCTCCCACAAATCTATTATTGTTACCAGTGGCTACAATATTAATTAGTATCTTCGATTCATCTTGAAACTCTCCATGGTTTTCCTTTTCTTGTTGAACTATCAAAAAAAAAGATTCGGTCTCTTTTTTAACAAGATATATGTTGTGACATGTGAATATCTATCGTCCAAACCAAACCAATGAGAAATCTCAAAGCATAGTCCAATTCCTTATAGATCCTATAGAATATTGCTATATAGCTACATTGCACTGGACATAGGCACTCAGAATAAGGCCTACTATTCTCCAACTCCTCCTATGAGGTTTTCAATTCAGTGAAAAATTCTGTGATTAGTAGATTAACTTGTTTGAGTATGTATAAGTCTTTCCAATTTTGCTTTTCTAAGAAAATCTCAATGAGTGAATCTTTGCTCCAAATCTTTGCAAACCTTAGCAGCATCTTCAATCAAATCTACACTTTTTGCAATGGCTAGTGAGATTGAATGTGTCAACCATGAGTGAATTAGGTTATAGCCATGATGACAAGATGCGCACCAGAGCTCTGATACCATCAAACGAAGGTTAAAAAAAGATGAATTATGAGGAAAAAAATGATAGATGGCAGAACTAACTTTTTTGTGTTATAGTTTAGTTTACATACAAAGATGGTCAAGTACTCATATTCAAGGATACACCCTGATACAAGTGATTACTAACTCTAACCACCTGAACCAATTTGTTGTATCAAATGATGGCCTAACTAACTGATTGACTTGCCCTCCAACTTTCCTTCTCGTGGTTTTTGTTTTATTGCCTAATTTAGCCTTTGAGTCTAGCTTCATCATTTAATCCTTTTATTTAGTATGACTTTTGTTTTTATCATTATTTAGTAAGGCTTAACATGCTTGCAGAGACTTGTCGGATAATGATCTATCAGGGAGCTTACCCTCTTGGATAAGCCAAAGAAATTTACAATTGTAAGTAGTTTGGTTCTTTTCTTCCTTATTTTATATACCGATTTTGCATAGTTTCAAAAGTATTTAGCATTACTTTTCAACTTGTTTGTAAGCTGGCTATGCGATAGATGGGGATAGTTTACATATTCCATTCTTTATTATCATATTTACTAAGATTTACTTCTTATTTGATAGTTATGATCATGATTAATTTTTTTATTTTAATAATCCATTATCTGAATTATTCATGTTGGAACTCTTTATCTTTTTAACTTAATTATCAACATTCTTGTATACATTAATGTTTTTCCAATTTTGTTTCCGTAATTCCTTACACTTAGCAACACAAAATCTTAAGCATTGAAAATGAGTAAGAGTTAGGTAAAGCAAATGTAAAATTGATTTTCGAATAAAAAATATTTATGAAGTGATGTACATTTGAAAGAGAGAAAAGCCAAGCGAATTGCAATTCAAGTTTGTATCATTTAATTTGTTAAGCTTTTTCATTTATTAATGTCCTTGCTATAATAACTTTCATATTCTCTTATGTTTTTACAAAAATAATAATAGCATGTTTGGATTTGAATTTGGGGGCATTAGAATCAATTTTGACCCCCTAAAATTGATTTCAAGTTTCAATATCAATTCTTGCCTCTAGAATTGATTCTGGGAGAAATGAAAATTTATTATTTTTTGTTAGAATTACTTTTAGAGGAACTACTAAATATAAATCATTTTACTTCAAAATCAATTCTAACTAAATGAATTTTGGTAGGATTAATTCTATCTAGAATTAATTCTACAAACACAGAACCAAACATGCACTAAAACCATTCATATATCTTTCTCCTTTGAATAGCCATCTAAATTTGAGTTCGTGTTTTCATGTCAAATGTTTTAAAAGTTAGATATAGAATAACCTAGTTGAAGTTTAGCTCTACATTTGTTATATTGATTACATAATCAAATCTTGATCTACCTGCTTTATTTTTATTTATTTATGTTGGAAGATCTCGGTCATTATTTCAATAGAATATCCTGATTTATTGACCATATTTGTAATTGAATAAGATTATCTTTCCTTCCTAATCTATAGAGATTGTATAGGTATAAATTATGTCTATATTTAAGAGGAAATATTTCCTCCTTAATTGTAGGAGATAGATTTACTTTTTGGTTGTTGCCTTAGGCTTATATATTGCAGCCTATGTAAATGTTTTCTAGCAATAAGAATACCACTTTCTGCATAGTATCAGAGGCTAATTTGTACCACTGGTAAACACCTCCAAGTCCAATGGCAGAAGAAGTGAAAAACCAGAAGGAGGACCTCAATTGGAGACTGGAAGTATTTCCCTAGCCAGTCTAGTTGAAGGAGCCTTACTTCCCATCACTGGCCATAAAGTAAATGGCCAGAACTACACTTAACTAGCCAAATTGGTCCACATATTCCTCCAAGGAAAAGGGAAGGCAGAATAGATAACTGGTGAGGTCAAGAAACCAAAAAAAGATGAGGGTGCACTCAAGAAGTGGAAGCTTGAGAATAGCCTTGTCATGTCATGGTTGCTGAACACTATGATTACCGAAATTGGAGAAGATTTCTTGTACTTCAATACCACTAAGGAGATCTAAGATGCAACACGTGAAACTTACTCCAATGTTGACAACACATTAGCCATCTTTGAGATCAAGAGCCTCCTCCATGATCTAAAATAAGGTAACTCAATTGTTACTGAATATATTTCAATACAATACACTAACAAGGTATTGGTAGGAACTAGACATCTACGAAGAAAATGATTGGAAGTGCCCAAAAGATAGCAAGCTTTATAAGTCTATTGTTGAGAAAGATCGTATATACAAGTTCCTCCTTGTACTCAACAAAGACTTAGATGAAGTACAGGGAAGGATACTTGGAACCAAGTGTCTTCCTAAGATCAGAGAGGTGTTTTCTAAAGTTAGAAGAGAAGAAAGCTGAAGAAAAATCGTGTTAGGTGCCCCAAATAGTATACAAACAACTAAGAGCTTAGCCTTGGCGGTAAAGAGTCCAAAAACTCAATCCCAACAAAAAAAAAAAAATCAAAGTCTTAGTATAAGCACTGCAAGAAGACAGGCCACACTAAGGACACATGCTGATTCCTACATGGAAATTCAACAGATATTAAGCACCCTAGAGGAAGAGAAAATAGAGGAAATTCAGCCTTTCTCCATATAATTAAAAGTGGATTTGATTGCTCTGAACCTAAAAGAAATCCTTTCAGCAAGGAGTAGATGGAGATATTGTAAAAATAACTTCAGTAGACCTTAAGACCAGAAAGCTCAAGCAGTACTGCCTCTGCTGCAAAAAGGTAACTATTTACATGCTTTAATCGCTTGCAAAGTAAGGAAATCAGCTTGGATTGTAGACTCAGGAGCCTCAAACCACATGATAGGGAATAGAACTAATTTCAGCAAGTATCTCCCTCGTCATGACAATTCCATAATTCGCATTGCTGATGGTACTACTCAGCAACTATGGGCAACGGTTTAATGACTATATCATAAGATATCATCTTGAAGGATTTGCTTTATGATCCCCAACTTGATTGTAATCTGTTGTCAATTAATATATTGACAAAAGACCTAAAGTGTGTCACTAAATTCCTTCCTTACATTTGTGAATTTCAAGCTTTAGATTCGAGGAAGAAGATTGGCAATGCTGAGGAATGTTGTGTAGCAACCACACCCAAAACTGATCCTATAATGTTGTGGCACTATAGATTAGGCCACCCAAATTTCATGTACTTAGATAAATTATTTCCCTCTTTATTCAATAAAAATCCCAAGTTTTAAAATTGTGAAGTGTGCCAAATTTCCAAACATACATGGGTCCATTATCCAACACAACTGTACAAACCTCCCTAACCTTTTTCCCTAATCCATGTGATGTGCGGGGACCCTCTAGAGTCAACAATATTACAGGCTCCAGGTGGTTTGTCACCTTCATTAATGACCACACAAGAACCACATGGGTGTTCCTTATGACAGAAAAATCAAAGGTAGCTCCCTTATTCCAATATTTCCATAATATGGTGAAAACCCAACTTCAAACATGCACTCAAGTGCTGAGAATAGACAATGGTCGTGAATACTACAACTCTGAACTTGGCTCCTACCTACAAAAGCACAAGATCATCCACCAAAACTTTATGTCAACACCCCACAACAAAACGAAGTTGCTAAATGCGAGAACTGACATCTCTTAGAAGCTGCAATGTCCCTTATGTTGGTAACAAATGTGCCACACAAAATTTGGGGAGATGTTGTCCTCAGCTACTTACCTTATCAACTAAATGCCTTCTAGAGTCCTTAACTACAATACCCCATACATTATCCTCCATAACTCTTTCCCAAACACCAGACTCATCACCTCCCTACCCTATAAAATTTTTGGCTACACTGCCTTTGTCCACAACCATCATCCCAACTACAACAAATTAGACCCCACCTCTATACCTTTGTATTTTCTTGGGTTATTCAGCAAATCACAAAGGTTACAAGTGTTATTCTCCCTCGATCAAAAAATTCTACCACTCTATGGATGTTACTTTCTTTGAAAATCAGCCCTTCTGTCCCAAAACTAAACTTTAGGGGGAGATGATTGATGAATTTCAATTTTTGAAGATGGAAGACAATGCTACACTTGAGAAGGAACATGGACCAAACCTGTAGAACCTACTTACAACAAACATCCCTACACTTGAAACAGCCTCAACAAATATCCCTGCACTTAAAACAACCCCAACAAATATCCCTGGACCTGAAATAGCCTCAATTGAACCTGAAATAACCTACACTGAACCTAAAAGAACCACCTCTACACCACAAATAGCAGTAAGTGAACCCACTTTTCACCCTTCTGCACAAGTAGTGAAACCACTCTTGACATACTCAAAGAGAAAGAAAACTTGAAAGGAGACAGAACCACTCATACTTTCATAGCAAAGTTAAGAGTCTAGCTAAATACCAGAGGCTAAAGAAACTCACCAAGGTAACACCTTCTCTAATCCTACAAATTCTGATGATTCTAGTCAAGAATTCATTGATCTAAATCTACCAATTGCTATGAAGAAGGGTGTGAGATTTTGCACTCAATATCCCATTGAAAAATTTGTGACTTATGACAAGTTATCATCCAATCTTAGATTCTTTGTGACAACTCTTGACAGGACTTGAATACCAAGGGATATAGAAGAAGCATTACAAGATCCCAAGTGGGTGGCAACTATAAAGAAGTCCAAGCACTAAAGAAAAATGGAACAAGGGAACTTTCTAGGTTGCCTTAAGGGAAGAAAACGGTTGGGTGCAAATGGATCTTCTCTATAAAATACAATGCTGATGGGAGTGTCGATAGATACAAAGCTCACCTTGTAGCTAAGGGATTCACACAATCCTATGGTATAGACTATGAGGGGATGTTTGTCCCAATGGCCAAGTTGAACTTACTTCAGGTCATTTTGTCACTTGCAGCAAACTTGGACTGGCCCTTGGACCAGCTTGATATCAAGAATGCATTTCTGAATGAGGAACTTAAGGAAGAGCTCTACATGAACATTCCTCCAGGGTTTGAGGCACCCCAGTCAACAAGCAAGGTGTGTAGACTCTAAAAGTCCTTATATAGCCTCAAACAATCACCTCAAGTGTGGTTTGAGAGGCTAACCAAGGTGGTCAAGGGAAATAGTTTCATATAGTGTTAGACTGACCACATGTTTATCAAGCACTCTAAAGAGGGTAAGACAGCATTGTTCATTGTCTATGTTGATGACATTGTTATCATAGGGGATGACCAAGAGGAAGTCGAATGGCTCAAAAGGCTCCTAGTTGAAGAATTTGAAGTTAAGGACCTAGGAAAATTGAGATACTTCCTAAGAATAGAGATTGCCCAATTGAGAAATTGAATTTTAGTATCCTAAAGGAGTATACCCTAGACCTTCTCAAAGAAACTGGAATGTTAGGTTGCAAACTAGTGGATACTCCTATGGATCTAGCAAGAAAAGGTAGAAGGGAGGAAGAGAGTCCTCCAACTAATAAAGATTGGTACCAAAGTCTTGCAAGATAATTAATCTACCTAACTCATGCTAGGCTAGATATTTCCTTTTTCGTGAGTATGGTTAGCCGTTTCATGAATAATCCCACTGAATACCATATGAAAGTTGTCAACTAAATCCTTCAGTACCTGAAGGGAACATTGGGCAAGGGTTTACACTTTGAAAAACACTCCAATAGAGGCATTGAAGTGTTCACAGTTGTTGGTGGACAAGGTCCATCATGGACAAAAATCCACCTCAAGGTATTGTTCTTACATGTGGGGAAATTAGTCACTTGGAGGAGTAAGAAACAAGCTATAGTTGTAAGAAATAGCACTGAAGCCAAGTTTAGGGCCTTGCCCCATGGTATTTGTGAAGGAGTATAGCTCCAAAGGATGCTCAATGAACAAGAATTACCTCAAATTATCCTATGAAGCTACTTTGTGACAACAAAGCGGCTATCAGTATTGCTAAAAATTCTATGCATCATGACAGGACAAAACATTTGGAGATTGATCACCACTTCGTAAAAGAAAAATTAGACAATGGGACAACCACTTTGGAATTCATTCCTTCAAGCATGCAAATAACAAATATCCTAACTAAAGGACCCTCCAAGCCAACCTATGAGGCTCTGAGGTCCAATCTGGGAATGGTAGCTATCTACCGCCCAGCTTGAGGGGGAGTGTTGGAAGATCTCGATCATTATTTTAGGAGAATATCTTGATTTACTTACCATATTTGTAATTGATTAGGATTATCTTTCTTTCCTAATTTGTAGAGATTGTATAGGTGCAAATTATGTCTATATTTAAGAGGAAAATATTTCCTCAATTCTAGGGGATAGATTTATTTTTCAGCTGTTGCCCTAGGCCTATATATTGCGGCCTCTGTAAATGTTTTCGAGCAATAAGAATACCAATTTCTGCAATTTATTTTTTTAATTTGATGGTGAAACTAATTTTGAGGTATGATATGCAGCAATTTAGTCGCCAACAACTTGACAATAGAGGGATCGAATAGCAGGTGAACATTATACAGTTTTCTTCAAATTTTGATTTGCTTTATAGTTCTTTTAATTAAAGCTTGGCGATAACATGCTTTGATCAAATAGCAAACTAACAGTTCTGAGTGATATGTTGGTTGCACACCTTATTTTGTAGATTTTGACAATCTTCTCATCCATTTTAACATTGTTCTCTATAAAATTACTGTTTCTTACATGCTACACTAATAATTGTAATTTATTTAACAGATTTTATGAATTGCATCATTTCAGTCAATTTTGATGGTGTCCCCATTAATTATCATCCTATTGTTCCCTCGTCACATATCTTTGACTGATATCTTTGATTATCATATGTTCATTAGTTACTTCACTGGATGCAGTGCTCATTAATTATTTTATGAACATTTATTTGTCAAAATAAATATGACAAACGAATTCATGTTACTAGCTGATAAAAGCGAAGAAATATTTTCATAAAGGTTTCCTATTTCAAACTGCATCTTAAGATTTGCGCAGTAAAAGCTGGGATATAGTCTTTGAGTGACAATTTTTAACATGTCATCAAGCTTTATGTGATTAAATATCAATCATGGTTCCATATGCGATAGACTATTGTGGATAAAATGAAAAAATTCGTAAGATTTTATTTGTATTTTTTTGTTTCTTTGGGAAGAGGGAGGTATCAAGTGAGAGAAATGATTAATTGTGATAATAATAAAAGTAAAATTTGACCATTATATTATACATAGATAGTTTAAATTTAAATTCATTTAAAAGTCATATAATCACTTAAAATAGTCACGTAAGCTTATATATTAATTTTAACTAAGCATGAATAGTTTAATAGCCAAAATTTATTCTTCTCATTTTCATAAATCATAATTAACTACTCCTCTCATTTGATACACCCCCTTTGTTTTTAATAGTTTAAAGTGTTATTGATTTTGAATTTATTTCCTATTAAAAAAGAAAAGAAAAGCTTTTATATCAGTTCGTATATGCTTGCAATGATTTATCAAAAGTCTCTGCTGTTAATTGAAGATTTTAAATCAGTCCCTAACTCCGTGAATAGATCATTCTACTTGGCTTTCAAAGTATTATTTGACTATTTCACTTAGGTGGCTAACTGTTATGTGACAAATGATAAACAGTGGAACACATATTGAGGTCAAGTTACCCTCCTTAAAGGAAAATGTAACAAAGCTTAATAATATTTCCCATTCACGCACGCAGTTGTCTCGTCTACCCACAAATATATAATCTTCGTTCATAGAATTAGTTAATGAGTACGAACTTATTTAGCTAAATCATGCTTTGTTAGTTATATAGTACAACCCACTAATAGAGTTATAGCTTCAATCGATGGTAGGGACTTTTTTTTATAGATAATTACATGTATAATAACTAATTTAAAAACTTTTTATGTGCAGGGATTAAATTCAAAATTGATGACATGTATAAAGACCAAAATTATATTTTAAACTTTTATTACTTAGGAGATTCACAATTTAGGATTTTATGCAAAAAAAAATGAAAATCCCATTTAATAACAACTAACCAAACAGGTGATTAATTAAATCAATACAAAATCGACCAATTAACCACTCTTTAAACATTGTTACTCTTGTCTTGTCTGTATTCTTAATCTGGAAATATTTCTTCATCGGAATCCTTAAATGTAGTTTTGCTAATATTTTAGGGTCTAGGCAAAGTCTTTAGCAGTAAAATCCTTTTAAAACTAAATCTTTAATTTCTGTTTGGTACTTTGAAGTTCATTTTTAGAGTCTCTACTCTCTTTTATATGGGTTCAACTTGAATTTTATTAGAGTGTGCTTCTTCTGTTCCAAGAACTTCATTTAAAGGAGTTAAAAATTAATGTCTCGATGTGCAGACATTAATTATTAAATTATCAGTATTACTGTTGAAATCCACATAAATTTTTCTGGACTGAAACATAACTCTTCTTTTGCAGTGGCTTGGCTTCTGGGCTCAACTGTCTCCAGAAAGGCTTTCCTTGCAATCGCGGTCCTGGCATATGTAAGTTTGACTTTAAGCTTAGTTTGTCATGTGGATCGCTAAAATTGAGAAAAAATAATTATCTAAAAGTAACCTTTTAAGAATTACAAGTTGTACTATCCAACTTGCCAATCTAATGGATAAAATTTGATGGTATATTGGTACATTAATTATTTATAATATATTATAATAATTTCTAAAAATATATCTATATGTTATGAGATTAAATAAAATTTTATCTGTATAATAGTAAAATTAAATAGAATTTTTTGGGGGTATTTCAAGGTTACGTAGATAAATTTTAATTATTTTTAAAAAAATTATGATACACTGTAATAGTTCTTAACTTTATCTATGTGATCTTGAAATTAAAAAAAAAAAAATTATCTGCATGATTCTAAAATTAAACAGATGTTTCTGGGGATACTGCACGATCATGCAGATAAATTTTGATCATTTTTAAAATATATTTAATCACAACTCTAAAATTTGACTAAAATTAAGAGTTATTACAGTATATTATCGGTGTTTGGTGTATGTATATACCTTTAAATCATACCCATACATCATGTTGTACCTTCACAAGGTGCATGGTGCCTCTTGTAAGTATGGGGCACTATAGCATTTGCCATTACAGCGAATATGATTTACTATTATTGATCTTATAAATACAAATCAATGGTATGTTAGCCTTTTAAGTCTGATAAGGCAAAATGTCACAACCCCAAACTAGTCATGACTGGCACACAAGCTAAGCTTATTCACTTAACCTAGCAAGTCTAAGGATATAATTTTATCCATAAAATTTAAAAACTTAATCTCTAGAACTATCAAAAATTTAGTAGAGTCTCCCCTAAAAACTGAATAGCCCATATATCAAATAAATCTGTCTTACACCAAAAATAACAACCAGAAGCAACAAAAAGAATATTTTCAAAATATCAGTCATGGCTATCAAAAGATCAATTATACAAAAAGGACATATATGTACATACATATATACTTTATGATTATGTTCATAACCTAAAAAGAGATAACTTCCTATAGCTACAAAATTACTGGAGTCAACAGAGAAGGAACCTCTTCTACCAATAGAGACCTACCAAAAAGAATCTCCTTGGTAGAATAGCAAATCCTAAGAATCTGCTACTTAGCATCTTGTGAACCTGAAGAGAAGGAAAGGAAATAGGATGAGTCACATAGATTCAGTGAGGGTATAGAAACAAAGTGGACAAAAAGGAAAAACTAAATTACGCACGAACCTTTTTAAAAAAAAAAAAGGAAACAACTTAACAAGCATACATTCACTAAGAAAATTGGTAGAGGTAACAGTTTATCAACTCTATATCCTCCAAATATTTTCCATAAATGAAACCTCATTCATATCCTTCATTTATAATAGAAACTCAACAATTCTCAATATGCCATCTTAATGAATTTCATAAATAGATCTTGTTAAAGTAAAATCAAATCTTTTGTCAAACAACAAATACTCCATGAGGGTTACATAAGAAAAACTAAATTTTTTGGGGAGTGATCTCAACCCACCTAATAATAAATCTGAGCTCATCTCAAGTCAGGAGTCTTGCCTTGCCCAGTACTATCTCATCTAGGTATACAATATGTACATAAGCCATTATATCTCTTCATTAATAGCGAATGGTACCGTTATATCTCTTCGCTAATGGTGAACAGCATTCTAACTTAGAACCCATCATGGTTTTCTAAACATAAACTTATCATAAAATAAAATGCTCAAATTCAATAAATCAACCTCTATAAGATATGATTCTTGCGAGTAATAAACTTTTGTAATTCATTGTAAATAAATAATAAAATAAGAAATAATAACATCATGTGATGTTTAAGTATTAAGAAGGAGAATAAATCAGTTATCAATGTCCAAAATTTAATTATCATTGTAGAAGGACAAGCCAATTAGCTAAAATAACTATCCAATTCAATCAATGGCATAAAATAAAATCATTAACTTTAACAGGTTTGTTTCTTCTATAAAAATAGATCTAAAAGTATTGCTACTGCGTAAATATCCATTCACAATAATAGGGAATCAATTGAGCTGCTTCCCACAGCTTCGGAAGGAGTAACTGGCACCATATCAAGAGGATCCGATGAACACAAATATTTTTAATAAGTTTAGATAATTTATTTGAAGATAATCTAATAATTAGCAAACTTATTATTGAATAAATCCCAAAATATTACTCAACTATTATTTTATTATTATTTACTAACTTCGAAAAAATTTCTAAAATTTACTCATAAGAAAAATGTTTGAAATTATGAATTCACCTCAAACTTGAAGAGCTAATAGATATCAAGCTTTTGTGATAAAATAAAAGAAAGATAAAGCTTGATAATGAACTAAAAAAAATAAGAAAAAGAAAGGAAGAGAAAAAATAGAGGGGAAGCTCGATGATGTGATGGAAAAAAACAGTTTTGGGGGGGTCGGTGTTTATCTTAAAAGGGTCCTTCTTTTCTTTTCTTTTTTTTTTTTTGAACTAACCTATCAAAAGACTAAAATGCCTCCACTCTTTTATTTTTGTTTCCTTCCCCTGTTTTAAGCAAGACGCACCACACAAAATCGGAGTCCTTTCACCTTTAATTGACGCCAAGCCTCCGCCTCTATCTTTTTGAGGTCTAGTTATAGTGTCTCTTGCTCAACTTAAAAGAATGTCCCTTTTTTTTTTTCCTTTGAAAAAATTTATTACAGAGGAAAAGAGGAAGGAAAAATCAAGGTTAGAGAGGTCATTAATTAAGATAAAATATAGAAAGATCTTGCTATATATTATATTGATTACTGATTGACAGTGGCTATTGTATACACAACTAAGCCATGGTATATATATCAAGACTTCTCTTCGGATAATTTTCATTGTGAGTTTGTTGCGACCTATGAAGGATTTCTGAGGATTAAATGGCGAGCGTATGCAGCAAATCCAATTATGTATCATTATATTAGTAAAGGTAGTTAATTCTCATACTTATTATCTTAAAAGTCTTATATATAATAATAAATAATATAATTAGATGAGAGTATAAAATTTTTTTGCACTAATAATATATCAAAAGTAATTTCTAAGATTGTATGATGAACTATGATAATTTTAATTATCTAAATCAAACTTAACCATGACTAAAGAAATTAAAAAAAAAAATTGAGAGTCAAGCAAATTAAATAAAAAAATTAAATTTGGGTGAAACTTAAGTGAATTTTAACTTAGTATATAAGGATTATTTAGAATGTAAATTAGTATATAAGTACCACATTAATACATTTAAGTTTTGTGATAGCCATTATTCCTTATGAGCATTAGTCTGTTTTAGGATCTAATCTCTCATATATTCAATTCCTCGATTTTTTTATTAAATTTCTCCCGTTGGTCGTTCACCTAATATCTAACACCATTGAAATATGGGTGCCTTCATATTGCAGGGCAAATTAAGCACATAGGAATGAATCACGAGACAAATATCTTCCATAGGCTAGAATAAAACAGATCTGATTACAAACCTTTTGATGAGTTACTTCCCTATCCTTTATGGGGAAATGTAGCAACTCATAGTCATGGAACAATTATGAATGCAATAGAAATTAAAGATTAACATCAAGAATTCAAATACATGATACAGTAAATATGGTTGTATTAAATCTTTTTGCCGAATCCTTGAATCTCTATTTTGTCATTTGCATGGCCTATCTTCTTGTCTCTTCTGTCCTTTTGCACATGAAAAGTATTTTCTCTCTTGTTGTGTGCTATGCATCTTATGCTAGTACGGAAAGATACTTACTTTTTCCTTCCCCGGTTCACTTGGCCCAATTGTCTAGTTGCCTAATTTCTAGAGCATGTAGAATCTTCTTATATCTTTAATGCATTACTTACTGATTAGGTTTATGATACATACAATACTGGATTGTCCTGGAAATGGAGCTTGAAACCTTTACCCCTCACACTCTTTTGAGCTTGGGACTAGAGGGCTATGGATTGTCCGGAGTGTTTAGTTTAACTTTTTGGATAAGGTTTTCTAAAAGAAAGTCTTTTAAAAATATCTTTTAGAGGAATTACTTGTAAAAGAATAATTTTTGTTTGGTTTGAATATATCAAAAGTAAGTTTAAGATAATGATTTTTATTTAGATATGATAGAGTAAAATTACTTTTGGTTATTGATGTGAAAGCAATAATAAGATTTTTTTTTAAAAGATCTTTTTTTAAAATGAAAAGTAATTTCAAGAATATTTCTCCCAAAATGCCTTTTTTTAAATTTTCAAAAGGCCTTATTAAAAAAGGCCTTTTAGAAAGAGGTCTTTACACATATAAATATATTAGTTACTATGTATTTTCATTCTTATTCCAATAAAAAGCCTTCTAGACCCTCCAAGAGTATAACCAAATGGAGCCTAAGAAGTCAACAACCTCACTCTCACTCTCACTCGATTCTTCCTTTCTCTCTTAACCATTTGACCCACCAACCCCCTACGTCTCACTCAGCCACCCTCTCGGTCACCCTTCTCTTTTCCCACTCTTTAGACTCCCTAGTCTCTACCTCTCTGACTTGGCCATCCTCCTCCTTTCATATTCCTCATACTCGCTACCCCTCCTCCTCGACTCCCTCACTTCTTTGCCCTCCTCTACCTCATTAAATAACACATAATATCAAGAATCTTCTCTCCATGATTCATGCCCTAACAAAGATTCTACCACTAAATTCAGGGTTTGGATCGCTCACATGCTCGCCGCCTATGGCATAACATACATCCCGATTAATGGTATTTATGTACTATCTCCTCATAAATAGTGTAGCATAAGGAAGTACAAACAAGCTCACTTCTAGCCTGGACACTACACATACCACTTTTATAGTTCTGTTACTGCAGCATTCCTCTGCTGAATTCCACCTGTGAGCTCCTAAGAAGTAGGTCTCCACAATGACTCTTAACTACTAGTGAGCTAAGACTAGAACAAATGCTTTCTTGTAGTTGGCTTCATTTGAATTTAATTAATATCCCTTTTCAAGCTATTAACTAAAATTTGTGGAAAATCTTGTACGAATATATTAAAAAAATTATGAAAGGTATGAGAAAAATAGTCAAATAAAATATAAAATTAATAAAATCACATCTGAACCAATAATTGAAAATTCTATAAAAAAAATTTATAAATTAGTGTATATTTATGTACAATCATGATTACAAGAATATTGTTTGCTATTGCATACGGTAGAGGTGAATAATAATATTTCATTTCAATGATGTCAAATAAATCCTGTTTATCAGGCGCTAATTCAGCATCCTTCCGTATTGGATTACAATGACTGAGGCAACTCTGCCTCCCTTTTTCAATACATGCGAAAACGAAAAACAAAAGAAAAAGTTGTAGGCCTATCTAAAGTTAATTTTGTGAATTAAATCAGATTTTCACTTATATTGATGAATCTCTCATCTATGATCCTATGCAGATTTTGATTTTTCAATCAAGTGCGGTGGTCCTGCAATTACAACTGCAAATGGAATTGTGTATGAAAGGGACAATGAGACACTTGGCCCAGCGACATACTATGTTAAAGATACAGAAAGATGGGCCGTTAGTAATGTTGGATTGTTTACTGGGAGCAACAATCCTCAATACACAAGTTTTGTGTCTAACCAGTTCACTGGTACTGTGGACTCAGAGCTCTTCCAAACAGCACGGCTCTCTGCTTCATCATTAAGATATTATGGCCTGGGGCTGGAAAATGGTAATTACAACATCACCCTCCAGTTTGCAGAAACAGCTATTCTCGATACTACTACCAACTGGAGAAGCCTTGGGAGACGAGTGTTTGATATTTATATCCAGGTACATCTGTCCTTGTCGAAACACATGCAAATATCATGATGGTGGTGCGTGATTTATAGTAGAAAATAGAACACCAACTAAATAGAACATAAATTGAGATCATTACTTATCGTTTTAATTTATAATACTGAAAAATGTAATTCGCTTGCCATGTTACAAAAGAGAATCAGTCCCATACACTTGACTTGTATTGGGTAGAAATAGGTTCTTCCATTCTTCTCCATCTCCTCATAGATGCCACATTAATGAAGCAGGAGCCATGAAGAGATGCCAAAAGTTGAGCTGTGAATCCTATTTATAGTATAAATTTAAGATAACAACTTAGTTCTATTTATCAAAGACTTAAGTCATCCACATCTAAGGTCTTTATACCATAATCTAGCATATATACTATTAAGCATAAGCTTAATATCACATGTCAAGTTCCAAATCCATAATGGATCACATAATAATAACATGGATTTATAGCAAAAAAAAGGGTTTCTAAAAAAATATTAAGCTATTCATTCAACTTACTTTTATAAAACTAAAATATAATTTTCACCAATCAATGAAAGTCTGAACTTAGAAAATTATAGGTTTAATTAATCTGTAGGTTTCTATTATTTTACTTAATTTTCGATTAGGTCTATATAATTCAAAAATTTATAATTAAGTCCCTGTACTATACAAATTTTTTCAATCAAATCCCTATCACAAAAATGTGAAATTAAACATAATATTTTTAGAATATTCCTTTACTAGAAATCACCTACCTGGCAAAAGCTATCATGCTCCTTGTGAAGAATGGAGCATCGCACACTATTTTAATCCTAGCCATCCATTTTTTATATATTGAACATCAATGGTTGAATTATATTGGAGCAATGATGCAACATCTCTCTATGGATACACCCCACCCCTCCCCCTTTGCCAGCGGCCGGTCCCTCGGAGGCACCAAGGGATCATTAAACCGGCCAAGTAAATTGGACATTTTACCATATTGTGCGGCGGGCTTGAAGAACCTGTGATTATCATCGACTGTGCAACCACGGGTAGATTGAGTGGGGGGATACAAAGGTCACATGACCTCCAGTTTTGAATGGGAAAATGTTAGCGGTTTCTTTTCATTTACCATCACATTAAGGTTTCACATTTTGAGTGGTTCCAAGTTGATAGGGTGCTACACATGTGAGTATCGCTGGTGCCAAAATTTTAACCGTGACCCAAGAGATTCCTTAGTTGGTTACTCTCTTGTTAAGTAGTTTTGGCCAGGTAAATGTATTTTAACAGTTTAACTGTTTCGGGTGATGATCTCTTTAAGACGGTAGGAGAAGCAGTGGTAGTTGTGAGTGGCGGTAAGGGAAGGGGGTGGTGCAGTGGAAGGGAAGTTTATAGTGGAGGAAGGTGAGGAGAAGGGGGAGGAGGAGGAAGATAAGGGAGAGGGATCCCATGTGAGTGGATTCACAATTTGGATGAGGTGGTAGTAGAGTTAAGAAATATTATGAAAATATTCTATTTAATTTTAAGTTTTTGTCATGGTGGATGGAGGGAGGAGGGACTGGTTTGAAAAATTTTGTACAATATAGAGACTTAATTACAAATTATTAAATTATAAGAATTTAATTAAAAATTGAGTAAAATTATATAGACTTATAAGATTAATTAAATCAAAATTCTAACAATTCTTGATACTTGTTCTATCCAAGGGTTCACGATATGAAGATAGTTGAATTATGGATAATTACTGCAATAGCAAGTGAGAGCCGTATACATGTAAAAGTATTGTTGTGTTCAAGTTATGGTTACAAAGTGAGGAATTAGACATATACTTTAGTGATTTGATGTGGCGTTTATAGTGAAGATTATAATTAAAAATAATAAATATTATAATAATATATTATAAAATTTATAATTTAATAATTATTAAAAGTTAGAATTTTCATTATAATTTTTTTTCTTGATATAGTTTTGTTTCTAAGTAAAATTATTAGTTATAGTGAAAGAATAATATGATTTTGTATATTAAAATGTCTTTTATAATATTTTATCAACACTGTATAATATTAAAATTGTATTAGACTAATCCCTAACATGTTGTGAGCAAAAGTTCGAATCTTAGTTAGTAGAGGTGCCTATATTTAGTGGCTGACCATGCCTCGAACAAAATTGCCTTCAGCGGACGATATTTATGAAAAACCAAAAATTTTAATAATCCTAATTAAACTTTATATTATTAAGTCTTATTCTATTATGCATACCAAACGAATCTTTAGAGAATTATATGTTAGTTTGCGTACCTGGTTACAATATGTAAAATTGTGGGAGTGTGATCATAATCCCTTAATTGTGGAATATCCTATTACTATGCATTTGAACAAGGGTATAGCGTCCTTGATGGGCTAACATGAATTGCTTGTCTGACAATCCCAGATCCAGACTAGAACAGTACTCATAGCCGGACAATTATCCAATATCTTAAAAAAAATCCAGCAAAATACTTGATCATCTTATAGAAGCTGTCACTGAGTAAATGTTTAACTCCAACCCTCTAGCTTAGTTTTATGAGGCTCTACTATAGAAGAATGTCGCAGTTTATTATTGTAAAATTGAGTCTTTGTTTTGGACCGGTTCCTCTTAAGTATAAGGTGTAACGTAAATAACATCGTGCATCAACCGAAAAATCTAAGATTTTGTTTTTCAATTCGATTTTTTTTGGTCATCAATCATATTATCCGAACACAATTACCGAAGTTGTTTATTTTATTTCTTCATAAAACTTTGGAATCATGGAGAAATTTTTAGGTAGACACTACCTAAATGTATTTTTCGTAATAATTTATTTTTATTATGAATTACACAACCTTACACATGTTTAATATTGAATAGAGTGTCTATAACAGATAGTGTCTATCAAAGAATTTCTCTAGAATCATGATATAGTTAGAATAATTATTTGTATTAATTGTATGACTAACTAAATATTAAATGGCATCTGAATGCTAATTTCTAGAATATATGCTGTATTTTGTTAAGCATAACTGGAGTCGTTGAGCATAATTGCATAAGATTTTTATGACAAAGTTACAATCCAACATCAGATTCAAGGTTTCTCTGAAATTTCTTTTATCTCTTTTTATTTGTGACAAATTATGAGAAATGATGTATTAATGATTAGGAATTTTAGTTATTTTATTAGTAAATTTGGTAAAAATAATTCACATTTATTATTAATTACTTCACAACATCTATCACAGTCACTAATGAGATAATAAAATTCTCAAATTTTAGTACATATTTTTTCATGTATAGAAATATTGTTGAGAAACATGGGTAAAACAACATTTTGCTTTTGAAAATCTAGTGTGTTGATGATGGTCTGAGGACTTGCTATTTACATGATTGGTGGTATTGGTCGAAAGAGGGGAAATGAAGGTTGGGCTAAAAATTGGGCAGCATAATGGATTTTGTAATACATAATGCTGGACTTTGGCTCTTGAAATGATGGGAACTTTCAAATATTCCAGGGGACTCGTGTTCTGAAGGATTTTGACATAAAAAGGGAAGCTGGGGGAATCTCCTATAGAGCTGTCCAAAAGCAATTTAGGGTTGAAGTGTCAGAAAACTATGTTGAGATCCATCTCTTTTGGGCTGGAAAAGGGACTTGCTGCATACCAGCTCAAGGAACTTATGGGCCCTTGATTCAAGCCATCAGTGCTGTCCCAGGTAAAACTTCGAAAAATCTAGGCAGTTTAGGTGTTTAATTACTAACTTTTCAATGACTACAATATTATTTTTTAAGGAAAACAAAAATCAAAATTTTATTTTTGATAGAGTCTGCTTATGTTGGATAGATTTTAATCCTACTGTCAGCAACAAACCTCCAAGCAGTAAAAAGAACAGAGCCGGTCTAATTGCGGGAATTGTGGTTGGTGTTGGAGTTGTGAGCTTGCTATCTGTTTTTGCCATTTTCTATATCACTCACAGAAGAAAACGACATGATGATGGTGAAGGTAAAGAAATTGTATATAAAAGTATTAGTTTTGTATGGTTATCTGACAAATGAAATTGTTTTCCTGCATATTCATAAATGTTATTCTAGATTATAGGCGATTTATTGCTTAGTGAGATATCTATATTCAAGTGGGACATACCTTATTTATCCTTTTAAACTACAGCAAGACAAATTCTCAGTTTTAGCATTACCCGTAATATGTTTAGAATTTTGTATGTTGTTAACATAACCAGAAAATAGAAGAAAGAAAGTGAATTGTCCGTTGAAGTCGGACATAATAGACAATATATGTGCATTATTGTTATCCGTTTTCTCACCTTAATCTAAAACATTCTGAACATATTGGAGAATTTTCATGTTCAATTTCTCAGAGCTTTTAGGCATTGATGCAAAACCATACACCTTCAGCTACTCTGAGTTAAGGAATGCTACAAATGACTTTAATCTTGACAACAAGCTTGGAGAGGGAGGCTTTGGACCTGTTTATAAGGTGAATATTTTGTCCCTCAATAGAGGTAACGGTTATATGTCTCTCCATAAAAGGTTGTCATTGTCAATATTGATTCTAATAATACTTATGGCAACTAGCAGTTATGATGGAAGTGGTAAAGCCTTTTTTTTTAATATGCAGCATGTATATATATTGGAGCCTAATCTCAATTCTAGATCCTTTCTTTAAGAGAATAATCGTTTTTCCTTTTTGAACATATAGGGGACACTTAATGATGGAAGAGTTATTGCTGTGAAACAACTATCTGTAGGATCCCATCAAGGAAAGAGCCATTTTATAACTGAGATTGCTACTATATCAGCAGTGCAACATCGTAATCTTGTCAAATTATATGGATGTTGCATTGAAGGGAGTAAAAGACTTCTTGTTTACGAGTATCTAGAAAATAAGAGTCTTGATCAGGCACTATTTGGTATGAGGAAATGATATTATTTTTCTGTGTTTCTCTCAGCAAGTATGTATGAATTTTACTTGCTTTTTAATTTCTTTCTAATAATTAAGGACAAATATCACTCGATTGTGCAGGAAATTTTCTAAACCTCAATTGGTCCACACGCTATGAAATCTGCTTGGGTGTAGCAAGAGGTTTAGCTTATTTGCATGAAGAGTCAAGGCTCCGTATTGTACACCGTGATGTGAAGGCTAGCAATATTCTGCTTGATTATGAACTTATCCCAAAAATATCTGATTTTGGGTTGGCCAAATTATATGATGATAAAAAAACCCATATAAGCACCCGTGTGGCTGGGACAATGTAAGTCGTTAATTAACTCTTGATCATCTTTTGTAAGTCTCCTGATTCTGTCCATATGTTACTTGTTTGTGCTCTGGTTTGATATTTTTGTTTTAATTAAACACTAAATTGTCCATATACTAAATTTCTCGTGATGAAGTGGATATCTTGCACCGGAGTATGCCATGCGTGGACACCTTACAGAGAAGGCGGATGTGTTTTCCTTTGGTGTTGTGGCTCTAGAGTTAGTCAGTGGGAGGCCAAATTCTGACTCGAGTTTGGAAGGAGACAAGGTTTATCTTCTAGAATGGGTATGTATGCTACTTTTGGAGCTCTTACAACTATCTCTTTGATGCTAACTGATTGGTTGACAGGGTATAAAACAAATTTTTTCCCCAATAATATATCGATTAAAAATGAATATAGAAAACTAACAATAAAAAACAGTTCACTTGCATTTTTATAAATATAAAATTATAGATTAATTTTGATACATTATTGATATAAAATATTTTATCAGCTCATATCTTGTCTTTTATATACTTTTTCATATATTTATGATAAGAATAAAATTTTTTTTATTGATATAATTATACATGATTAAATGATAATAAAAAATTATTAACAGTATATCAAATTAACTTCATAAATTATGAATGTAGAATTATAATCCGAAGTCTCCATTTCAGTAGTGCAACCTACAAGTTTGAAACCAAAACATAGTTACAAACATTTTTATACTTTGTTGTATAGGCAGAGATACGAAGTGATAATAAAGTTGTAGGAGCCCTTGGATTATAACGGTAGCGCACGTTCAAACTTGATGCATCATATTTAATATTTTATCTTCTGGGACATAGTACTTGACACATCATGTTGTTTTTTATTGGTTTTCTTAGGCATGGCAACTTCATGAAAACGACTGCATAACCAATCTGGTGGATCCTAGACTATCAGAATTCAACGAGGAAGAAGTGAAACGAATTGTGGGAATAGCACTTCTATGCACTCAGACATCGCCAGCATTACGGCCATCAATGTCTCGTGTAGTGGCAATGCTTTCAGGAGATATAGAAGTGGGCACCGTAACTGCAAGGCCTGGATACTTGACTGACTGGAAATTTGATGATGTGACCAGCTCAATGAGTAACATGGGAACCAAAGAGTCAGACAAAAGTTGTTACGACTCATCAGCCAGTACTAGCATATTGGGTGGTGCAGACCATTCACCAATAGATGCTTCTAAGGCCATCCTTCATCATAGTCTTAGTGATGGTAGGTAAGAATTGATGTTTTATTTCGGTTTCTTGAATCTTGATCGAATCTACATCGACGGGAATGGCACTGTGCTCCAAAAATTGTTTATGCTTTTCTTTTATTTCAGTCCTTTTGTTGTATGTTCACCAAAACAAAAAAGTCCTTTGTTGCATATTAAATGCTCTTCACTTTTTTTATCCTTTTTTTTTTTTTACGCCCCGGATGAATCTTCACATGTAATGTTATTAGCATAGAAACCGTGTAATGCATGCACGTAACTTAAATGATTTTTTTCAATTGAGAGATTGTGATATGTTTCTGTGTAAATTATTTTATAATCACAACTAATTATATTATATATTTTATATGATTTTTTTGAATAGTTGTTAAAAGAATGTTTTTTATACATGATTAAATAAATATGTAATTTACACTGATAATGTATTAAGATTACATTATTTTAATAATTTAATTATATGATTTCTCGAAAAACCACATGGTGATATAGTAAGTGAAGAATCGAAGAATAAAAACTAAGTCGAGAGAAAAACCAGAGAGAGCAAAGGGCACTTTGTGAGTATTTGAAATGAGTAATTGCTCATCTGAATTGATTCTGATACAGAAAAGTTTATACATATAAGGTCATGATGTGCGTGTATCAGCTAACTGAAGTAACAGCTAATGTAACTAACTCGTAACTTCTACTAACTAACTATGCCAGCTATACAAGTGACTATAAATACAAGTATGAAATATTGTACATATATAGATATACAGTTGACAGCCTCCCTCAAGTTGGAGAATGTATATCATACATTCCCACCTTGGCTTCCAAATGGTGAAAAGGCTTGAAAGTGAGGGCCTTGGTGCACAAATCAGCAACCTGCGATTGACTATGAATTAGCAGCAAATGAACTAATCTAGAACGCACTTTCTCACGCACTACATGGTAGTCCAACTCTATGTGTTTGGAGCGTTCATGGAACACAGGGTTGGAGGCGAGGTACAAAGCTGAACGACTATCATAATAAAGAAGAGCAGGGGACTTGAAAGGTACTTGAAATTCTTGGAGAAGATAGGTCAACCAATATATCTCACAAGTGGTAGCAATGAGTGCACAATATTCAGCCTCGGATGAAGATCATGAGACCATATGCTACTTCTTGGAATTCCATGAGGTTAGAGAGTTACCAAGATAGATTCAATAACCAGTGATGGACCTTCTAGTATCGAGACAAGAAGCCCAATCGCTATCACTAAACCCCTTGAGATGCAGTGCTGAATTAGTGGGAAAGAAGAGGCATAACCCAAGGGCACTTTTCAAGATTTCAGTACCCGTAGAGCAGCTGTTGCTAATGAGAACACATGGGGGCTTGTAGAAATCGACTTAATGTGGTGACAGCACAGCTGATATCAGGTTGTGTAGTGGTCAGATACAATAAATGTCCAGCCAAACGACGACATGCTACAGGGTCAAAAAAAGGCTTGCCATCATCCCTTTGCAACTTGAGGCTTGGGTCCATAGGCGTGGAAACCAGTTTATGAGGAAGAAGACCAGTGTTTTGGAGCAGTTCCAGAGTATACTTTCGTTCGCATAGTGAAATGCCACCAGAGCTATGGGCAACTCAAGGCTAAGAAAGAA
Organism: Pterocarpus macrocarpus; assembly: GCA_031439585.1. NCBI lineage: Eukaryota > Viridiplantae > Streptophyta > Magnoliopsida > Fabales > Fabaceae > Pterocarpus > Pterocarpus macrocarpus. The sequence goes on along the minus strand of CM062522.1, from coordinate 39,275,372 downwards.
TTTCAAGTGGCCAAGATCTTTGATACGGAACAAATCATCCAAAGTCTTCTTAACCAGATTAATCTCAGCATGATCTTTCCCGGTAAGCAACATATCATCAACATAAATGAGTAAGGCTGTGGATAAACCATTTGGCTTCTTCTTAGTAAAGAGAGAGAAGTCTACTTGTGATTGAACAAAACCAACAGCAAGCAAGACATGGGATAGCTTCTCATACCATTGATGGCTTGCTTGCTGCAAGCTATAAAGAGACTTCTTTAGTCTACAAAACCTTTCTTGGTTTAGGAGGAGCAACACCTTGAGGAAGTTCCATGTAGACTCCCTCATGTAAATCGCCATGGAGAAACACATGCAATTCCTCAAGAATCCACTGTTGAGTGGAAGCTAGAGCTAAACAAAAGCCTTACGATGTTGAGCTTAGCCATGTAATAAAAGGTTTCAAAGGAAGTCTGTGCCTTCGGCTTGGGTGAAACCTTTGGCTACACCTTGTAATGTTTAATGCTCCCATCAGCCTTATATTTGATCTAATATACCCATTTGCAACCCACTGGTCACTTCCCAAGAGGTAAATCAGCAAACTCCCAAGTCCTAGTTTGCTTTAGAGTAGAGATCTCATCCTCAATCCATAACCTTCCTCCAGCAATCAAAACGAACTACTTGAGTCTAGAATGTAGGTTGAGGTGTGGAAGATATTGATAGGGCAAAGTGTTTGTGTTGTGGGGATAGCCTAGAATAAGAGATGCGCTGTGAGAGAGGATATAAGACACCCTCAAAGCATTGGCTTGCTATAGTGAAGGTGGCCATATGACAGTGAAAGTCCTAGAGATATGAAGGGGGTTTTCTAGGTCTAATGGATCTTTTCAAGGGTGTCGGGTCAATGTGAGAGAATGAGGACGAAGTATGAGATGAATCAAGGGATGGATGTGATGCAGGTTGGGTGGAAGAATGAGATGGTGCATGAGATTGCATGTTTGGGCTGGTCAGCAAGAGAGGAAGGAGGTGCATCACATGAAGATGCAGAATGTGTATGAGGATGCAAATGCATGTCAGGTACTATACAAGTCTAAAACGGTATATCAAATGTGCATGGTGGAGTGAAATCAAGTGAGTGCATTTCATGTACTGAAGGAAAAGAGTGAGCAAGATTAGAATTGGTAAGTGCAAATTTAAAAGGAAAAGAATTTTCAACATAGACTACATTTCTTGAAATTGAAATAACTCGAGTGTGTACATAAAAAATAATAGAATCTTTAATTCCAACTTCTTGACCAAGATAAACACAAAGTCTAGCTCATAGGTCCAGTTTCTTTCTATTATTTGTCAAGGTTGAAATAAAACATAAGCAACCGAAAACATGCAGGAAAGATAAATTAGGTGTGGAAATATGTAAAAGCTAATATGGGGTTTTGTATTGCCGCACTTTACTAGGAGTTCTCTTAATAAGAAAAACAGCATGGGTAACTGCATAATTCCAAAACATCTTAGGTATATTTGACTAAAATAGTAATGCTCGAGCAACATTCAATATATGCTGATATTTACACTCCACAATACCATTTTGTTGTGGGGCTTCAACACAAGACTTACGATGTATGATTCCTTTTGAGTTGTAGAAACTAGGTAAATGAGATTTAGGACCATTGTTCGATCTAAGAGTTTGGATCTTGCAATTAAATTGTGTTTTGGTTAATGCAACAAAGGAAATGATTAAATTTTTTACTTCAGATTTATGCTTCAACAAAAAATCTAGGTATGTCTTGAGTAATCATCCACTAAAGTAAGAAAGTATTTGTGACCATGAATAAAAGTAGTAGAAATAGGTCCCCAAATTTCCATGTGCAATAACCGGAAAATATGAGTAGAAATCGAATTGCTAACAAGAAAAGGAATTTATTTTTATTTTGCAATAGGAAAAACCATACATGGTGTCTGACAAGCTTGTTAGAACAGATGACACGAGAAGGGGGGTGTCATGACCCACCCTGAGTTGTGATCGGCGCATAAGGGACACATCTTCCAGCAAGTCTGACATACAATTTCTTACAGGGAAACGGACGGAGTTTGCCCTGTATTTGGGTCAATTTCCCAAATGCAAAGTCTTTTCCTGCAAGAGACAACACACACATATGTCCATTAGGGATCCAAGCAATCACTAATTGCACCCTACAGTATGCAGATTGCAATATTAATAATATCACTCCAATCATTCAACATATTATTAACATAACATTTTACAACACAATAGAAGCGAGATCCTGCCTGTAGGCTAATGGAGCACTACTAAAAGTTATATACATTTACCCCAATAAATAAACATAAATCTTAAATATAGATGACCTTTGAAAAACCACACAAACAAAGTGTGGATTACTCTGACTCCAATGACATCAACTAGCCGAAGACACCTAGGCATAACACTGTAACTATCTAAAAACATAAAAAGAGAAAAGAATGAGTCATATAGACTCAGTGAGAGATAATATACATATAACTAGAGTGGGACAAGCTTAAACAAAGTTAAAACATATACTTATTACCAAAATACCTTTTTGAGAAATCATGGCTATAAAACTTAAAACTCAAAATCACATGAAAATTTCATTACTTCACTGACCTCATAATTCATTTTATAAATCCCTCTCAAATAGGCTTTTAGCAAGGTAAAATATTATAAAACTTCTTTACATACATATCCTTAAAACATTTAAAGATAGCTTGTAACAAATCATTTATAACTGAAGCATAATAACCATGCATAAAGATAGAAATATTTTCTCATAACATAAGGAGTGAATACTTGTTCATTATCATAATAAAACTCAAGGGAGGATCCTACTTTAGAAAATAGCTATTTGACTGGGCGGCTCCAAGAACCTGACCCTAGTAGTATCTAATAAATCTCATGCCTGTGCATGTCTATATCTTCCGAACATGTTGGCCAAACATGATCAGTTTGTTACAGTTTCCTCCCCTTAGGAAAGCACTCACACTTGCTGGGTCTTCGCCATGCCTCACGTGAGTTACTTAGGTGATGTTGTAAGATTAGTTTGAAAAACTCCTGTGAAGAGTCCAAAGCAACAAAATACACCAAACTAACATAAATAAACTTCTAGAAACTAAACTTAACTTTAGTCCATTCACAAACTCAAATTCCTGAATTTAAAGACCCAAACCCCTTTTCTCAACAACTCGAATCTAATCCTAAGGAATAGACAAATAATTTATAACTAAAAGGAGATAGTGAGTATCAAAAGTTCACCTCAAATCTTGGAAGAAAGATTGGAACAAGGGAGGAGTGGTGGGTCTCCTCCACTCTTCACTTTCTCTCATTACAAGAGGAAAGAGAGAGGTGCTTAAGGAAGAAGATGATGATGGTGATGGTGAAGAGGGAGTGAAAGGATGGATTTTGTGAGGAAAACTAAAGGGAAAAGATGGTGGATTGATGGAGTATGTGAGGGTATAAGAACTCTAGAGAGAAAGAGCCAAGAGAGGAAGAGTTGGGTGAAAATGAGAATGGGGGTCGAATCCCCACTCTTTAAATTGAGCAGTGGGTGCCTGGGTGCCCAACAGCCTGAAATGCCTGAATTTGATCCTGCAATGGGCGCCTAGGCAGCCACTTCTGGCTCCTGGGCGCCCACTCGCCTGAAACCCAAATGTTGTCAGTATTACTGGCGCCTAGGCACTAACACCCTAAATTTTTTTTTTTTTGGGGAAATCTAACCCTCACTCACACTTGTAGGCATATTTTCACTCTATTTACTTCCAACTACTCAAGAATACTAATTTAAAATATCATACCATGGTTGGTAATTCAAACAAATTTAAAATTCATATCCTACAAAATCTTAAGGCATCACATATAGGATCTAGACTTAAAGCTTCCGCTGGGTCTGACAAGACGAAGTATGACAATTCATGCACTCTTGACTTGGGTGTTACATTTTCCCCCCTTAAGAAATTCGGTTGCCCGAATTTCAAAAAAAGGATTTTTAAAGAAATGGATATCTTAACATTTCCTTTCTGGGGCACATCTTAACTGGATTGTGACATGCAATTGTCATCTGTACTGACCCCGATACGGGGATTAGCTTTCAGCTAGAGGTTATTCCTCTTGGAACACTTCATTTTGCTAAGTATTCCTTGGAACGTTCTATCGTCACTATTTGATTGCCTTTAGCTACCTTACCTGCCATGGAACAAGGGCCATCTAATCGAATTCTAACTCCTCTTAACATAATTCTTAACTTATCCCATAGTCTGTATATAATGCCTTCCACTTACTATGCAATTACAAGCTGCTATGGTTTAAATAATCTCGAATTTATCCTTTAATTCCATAAACTATTTTCTAAGTTACCTCTAGGGGAGCATGACCCATTAGGGTAACTGCAGAAATGATAGTGGTAACCCTTGGGTAAACCTACCAAACAAGTTTCTTTTGATCGCTTGGCTACAAGAACCTTTCTCTTTATCAACTTCCGCTAGTGATTGACACTTTCTTTCCTCCTTTAGCTCTTTAGATTTCTCTACTTCCTTCAAGGTTAATTATGACTAGTTTAAGATTCTCCATATCCTTAATCTATAACCAACCTTGCATAAGATCCCATAGCCTACCAACATAACTCTATTAGACATTGTTCATTACAACATATGTTTTGCACTTCCCATCCCTAAACTTTGAGTTACTAATCATCTTAACAAGATCCTTCTTCCCACTACGGTCCTTTAAGCAATATCTTCCTACTCATCCTTCAAATCTTCAAGTCCTTTATCAGTACTTTTTATATTTCCACTCTACACTAAACTGTTATCATTTGTTCGATCCTCAAGATCAGATCCCCATAGTCGCTTCCTTGCTAATGCCATTCTTGAATCTATTTCCCTTAATTTCTTTAGCACTACTCATTGGGTTAACTTTGGAGGAACCATTGCCACACTTCCAAGGACATTCCAACTCAACCATTTAACTTAGTACTACCTCCTTATCCTACCTTGACGTCATTTCAATCCATATAATATTCTCATTTTCTTCTTTTTCTTTCCTCTTTACTACTATGGTCTTGGGGTTTATATCAACCTGACCATGATTACTTTCCGTCAAAAACACAATTTACTTTTCTTTAGGGAACATAAGTCATTTTTCTCTTGAATTTTGCTAGTGCCATTTCATCCCAGAAGATGGGTCACATACATCCTGCTTATTTACTTCCTTTACGGCCTTTCCTTTGAGCTTTACTTAAACCATGTTTGCACTTCCTCTCTTGCTAGCATATCCATCTCAAATGTTATTTCTACTTCTTTGACTTCTAGAGTAATCCTTTTATCAAAGGTTGTCATCCATAATCATGTTCTAATGACACAAATCCTTGTTATTCAAGGAAGAGATTCCTTTAGATCCTACATGGGGCATTACATCAACTTAAAAGGAAAAAAAAAAAAAATTCTGACAACTGAAACTTTTCTCTAGGGAAAAATACTTTCCTTTTTATCGTATCCTCCTTACAAGCACTATAACCAACAATATCCACATTGGATAACAAGAGCTATATACATATTCTTGTTACTTTAAAAAAAAAAAACCAATTGCCTATATCTTTTCTTACACGCTCTTTACTCCTCTAGATTATTATTAAAAATTTTGATCGTCTAACTTCATCTCAAGAAATGGCTCACACTACCTTATAGGACATTCCATGCAGAATGCCCTAACCACCTGTTCTCATTTATATGCTCTTGTACTACATCTATATCTATCTTAGCCCCACATATAGTAGGAGATTTCGCATATCCATAAATATCGCTTGAAAGCATTTCCATAGCATTTAGTACCATTCATAGAAAACTTTTCTAGCTAACTTTCCCTCAACCTTATCTAGCTTGGCACCACTAGAAATCCATTTAGGTATCCACATCTGCAACTCAAAACTTTCCAAGTAATCCTACCTCTCGTTAACTCTTTACGGCTGAAGTTCTAAGACATATGTCATAAAATCAACTTATCTTAGTCTTTACTTATTCACTTCTTGAAGATATGAGTCCTATCTATCATAGTATTTCCTTTGGATCATGCTTAACTTCTTCAAATTGGTTTAAGTCTCACTAGGCCCAATTCTTATTTAAGGCCAACTTGTATGTTTATGAACAATCAAAGGATTCTTGTATCCTTGAATACGAAAACTCAAGCCTTAACATCTTCAAATATATGACTACTCATCTATATGAGAGTCATAGCCAACAACTCAAGATCAAGCGAGATCTTTTATCCTTGATAAGTTCTTATGTAACTTCTAAGGGAGCAAAAAGGGAGTAATTTCTTTAACTCACCAAACTATATCATGGATCATAGAAAACATTTACTCGTTCCTAACATCTCATTACAAACTGCAATTCATATTTTACTCATATCCTTTAATATCTCATAAATTCTCATATCCACTTTATAAGCTCACAAGCCATTCAAGGCCACACATTTCATAGAAAGAATTGAAACCTAACGATAGGTTTGGAGTAGGTAATTCAGCTTATAACTGAAATCATAAATCAAATGGGAGCAACAACCCCTAGATTACCACATGAACAACATGCACGAGATGGGGGAATATCTAAAATAATTGAGAGACATAGGACAAAAATATCATTGATATAGGCCTTTTGTAGTACCATAATCTGTGGAAATGGGCGTGCTTCTATTTACATAGTTGTAATCCTACAAAAGGACACTTGTTCCATTAACCATAGGAAAACCTAATATTCTGATACCAAGTTTGTCACAACCTACCCTAAGTCGTGACCGATGCATAGGGGACACATCCCCTAGCAAGCTTGACATACATTTTCTTATAGGGAAACAGATGGAGTTTCCCCTGTATTTGGGTCAATTTTCCAAATGCAAAGTCTTTTCCTGCAAGAGACAACACATACACATATATCCATTGGGGAATCAGGCAATCACTGATTGCACCCTGCAACATGCAGATTGCAATATTAATAGTATTACTCCAACCATTCAACATATTATTAACATAACATTTTACAACATAACGAAAGTAAGATCCTGCCTGTAGGCTAATGGAGCACTACTAAAGGTTATATACATTTACTCCAACAAATAAACATAATTCTTAAATACAGATGACCTTTGGAAACCACACAAACAAAGTGTGGATTACTATGACTCCAATGACTTCAACTAGCTGAAGACACCCAGGCATAACACTGTACCTGTCTAAAAACATAAAGAGAGAAAAGAATGAGTCATATAGACTCAGTGAGAGATAATATACCCATAACTAAAGTGGGACAAGCTTAAACAAAGTTAAAACATATACTTAAACACCTTTTTGAGAAATCATGGCTATAAAACTTAAAACTCAAAATCACATGAAAATTTCACTACTTCACTAACCTCATAATTCATTTTATAAATCCCTTTCAAATAGGCTTTTAGCAAGGTAAAATTTTATAAAACTTCTTTACATACATATCCTTAAAACATATAAAGATAGCTTGTAACAAATCATTCATAATTGAAGCATAATAACTGTGCATAAAGATAGAAATATTTTCTCATAACATAAGGAGTGAATACTTGTTCATTATTATAATAAAACTCAAGGAAGGATCCTACTTCAGAAAATAGTTGCCTGACTGGGCAGCCCCAAGAACCTGACCCTAGCAGTATCTAATAAATCTCACACTTGTGCATGTCTATATCTTTCAGACATGTTGGCTGAACATGCCGGGCTAGCAATCACCTTGCTAGCTGGGTTATTCGAGGTACACCAAAGCTAATGCTGCTAATAGTTTTTGTTACAGTTTTCTCCTCTTTGGAAAGCACTCATACTTACTAGGTCTTCACCATGCCTCATGCAAGCCCTTGGCTTAAATTTCTTTGAAACAGATTTCCTTTCTTTAAAACCCTTCTCATTTCAAATTAATTTTACAACATCACATAAGTAAACTCTTTTCTATAATGAACATAAACTTTTCTAACATGATATATGTAACACCCTAATAGTTCCATTCTATACTTAAGTCATATTGTGGAATTATTAGTTGTTACTTTTGCTCGCGGAACTAATATTACCTTTTAGAAATTACTTTTTAACAAAAATAGGGGTAATTTTTTTTTAACAAAACAAGTAAACTGTTTTTGAAATCGAGAGCCATGAGCGCATCGTGAACATATAATACAAACATCGCTATCTCATACATACATCGCATTTAACATAACTAAAATCATTGAGAATAATCATAATCTTAGATAAAGATAACATTCATTCCATAGCCATCACCTAGTTAGTATAATAGTGGTACTAGCAGTAGTCATACACAATGATAACAATGGGTTCGATAACTACTGTCGGCCCTACAAAATAACCTAATGAAATACATGATAAAAGAAAATATATAAGCAATCCCATACACCAATACATGCCACAAGAAAAATGATAACCTTAGCTACAACCAAAAGGGGCTATCCTCATGCTCGGCTCCGCATGTAAATCAACACCTCACTCATCTGGCGGAAGGTAGCCAATCCCGAATCCACCGGGAGGAATATCACTACGTCCTCCTCCTCGAGCACAGCCATGCCACGAAGCACGGCATGAGTACGGATGAACCCGTGACCGTGAATCGGGGATGGTGTGTGACGAAGGGCTACAGAAGAAAAAGATGAGTCGGACGACAAACGAATCACAGATAGGTAGGAAGGCTCAGACGGGTCCGTCTCGACATGATAGCTCGAATAAGAAGGCTCCGAGGGATCGGAATCCAACGAAACTGTCAGTGTCAAGCGGGTGTCCAAATCGAAATCTCTATCAGTTGGGTACCTCGGAGGATGGAAGGGCAGGCGAACGTCATCCATAGTGATGTCCTCGAATGGCTCATGAGGGCGGAAAAATAGACTCATCGCGGGTTCACGGAACTGGCGACAATGGAACATGTAGACCCGCATCACTGCCTGAGCGGTCAACACAGATGCATTCAACACCGGGTCGAAGTGCCAATGCATCACCGGAAACTCAATGAAAATCACCACCGTGCCCGACGCCGGCATTCTCTGAAGACGACACGGAAATGTAGGAGTGAGAAATACTAAATTTCTCATTAGGATCGCGACTAGACAAATACAGTGTCATCATCATCGTCCCAGCCACTTCGGGTTTAATTATAAAAGTAGTGGACAGATATACGTTCAATTTTAATGATTTTCAAAACTTAAACTTCGAAGCGGGTTGCTTTTAAACTTAACATCATAACTACATCATCATAATCTAACATACATACTGAAAGATAGAGTAAACACTCATGATGCAAATGGGCAACATAAGTACATACAAGGACATGCATCATCATAGACTTAACCATGGTTATACTTTTGACTTTACTTTCATTTTTAGCACGTGCTTAACATTCTTTACTCTCCTTTGAAATAGACTACTTTTGGACATGAGCTCATTCCGTGACCGTCGTCACACAATACTAACCAAATCAGACTAAGCCGATATTGATTACCTCTAAGTTGGAGGGTCCTCCATGTCACCCTTGCCTCCCTCATAGAGGTTCCTTGGGTCTTTGTGTATCGTCGTCTCTCACTTCTCTTACCGAAGTGATTGAAGGGTCATGTCCCATTAATTCTTTTCTTATCATTATACTTTACATGCATAATACTTCTTTCACTAGACACATGCAATGATATGACTAAGTCCATAATTTTGACTGAAATCCGGCAGCATAACGACTAGACCGGAGCTTCCCCAAAATGCCAATCATAAACTTTCAACCAACAATTCATCATATCTATATCATATTATCACACTCATCATTCAATCATGAGACAAAGCTCAATCAAACTCATCATTCATCATGCCAAATGGCCATCACCCATTTATACCCTAAAGGGGTTTATAGTTGTGTTTTTCTTTGTGAAGAATATTATGAATCATTATATGATTTCTTGTGGTTACCCATGAGAGAATCACATAGTTAGGATATGTGTTAGTGGCTTTTTAGTTACTTAGTCCTCGTATGAAAGTATCATTTACTTGAGTACATGTCTTATGGAACACTCGTTCGAATTAATTAAGTTAAGTGATTGTTTTCTTTCCTTGGGATAGTGCACTTAGTGATTCCTAGGTTTATGGTATGCTTAGAGGCTCTAATCATACTTCTGTTCCCAAGGAGTTTGAGATCCCTCTAATCCTTGGGTCATGACAACGCATAACCACATCATGAACCCAATAACACCAATGTTCACTAATCACCAAGGGTGATTTTTAACTTATTCAAGTTACAAAGTTTTAAACTTTACTAATAACATACCAAGGTTTTACCTTAAACATTATTAAAGTTATCATTCTTTATAAAGTAGTCATAAAGTTTTATTCTTTATGAAAGTGAGTGCCTTTGACATTAAGTTCTTATCTTAAGATTGGATCTTTATGAAATAATGATACAACTTACTAGCTTTTTAAATAAAAAAGTCTTGTTCTTTATAAAAGTTAACACCTTTTGGCTTTGTTTTGGTTCAAGGTCTAAACTTTATGAATTAAGTGCTACAAAACAACACTTTTATGACTTAAAGGTTTCATTCTTGATTAAAGTTTGAAACTTTATGAAAGGTCTTTTCTTTAAGGTTTGATTTTTAAGACATAAAGTAATAAGATATCATTTTATAACTCAAAAAGGCTTATTATTTGAAAAAGCTTAAACTTTTACATGTATCTTTGTCTTCAAAATAAAACAAAAGAAGACTTTATGATGGCACTAAAACTTGTGCCACTTTTTGTGCATCAAGAAGCAAACTTTTTAAAGTTTAAAGCTTTTAGAATGTTCATAGTCTTATCAAATCATGAAAACATAAAAAGGTGAAGCTTTTCTAATCATTAACTCATCATAAAAAGAAAGGAACAACTTTAAGCAAGATACCAACAAGACCATATTTTTCCAAAAGAGGGAACTTAAGAACACATGAAGAACAACAAGAACATATTTTTTCAAAAGAGAAAACTTAAGAACACATAAAGAACAATAAGAACATATTTTACTAAAAATGGAAACTGAAGAGCACATGAAGAACAACAAGAACATATTTAACTAAAAATGGAAACTTTGGCTCTTGAAGAGCATGAAGGATCTTCTCAAGCTTTCATTTAGAAATCTTGGTCATGAAAGAACCAAGCTCCAAGTTTTCTTGAGTAAACAAAATGAAAAAGATGAAGATCACTACCTTTCTTGAAGATGGCGCAAAAACAAGAGAAGAGGAAGAAGAAGATGATGGCTCCTCTTGATGATGATGGTGGCGGTTTTGCAAGAAGGAAGGAGAAGCTCTTGAGATCTTGTGAAAATGGAGGTTGTAGTATTTAGACCTTGTCTCTAAAGACCCAAAGATGAGGTCTTTGAAGGGCTAAGTGAGTGGTTTAGGGTGGTGGTGGTGGAGAAAGGAAGAAGAAGATAAAGAAAGGTTTAGAGAGAAGTTGGAGAATTTGGCTTGAAGAGAGAGAATAGGATGAGTGAAAATGAAAATGGATGAGGGAGGGAGAGAGAGAAAGTGGCGTCTACACTAAAGGGAGGAGAGTGAGATATTTTGCTTAATTTTGTGTCATTTTGTGTTAATTAGTGATTAAGGGGACAAATGGGATGATGGGGAGACAAAGCATGGTCAAACTCTTACATAAAGTAGTCTTGTCTAATGCTTTATGCTTTAATGACATCACTCTCTACTTTATTGTCTAGTTGACTAAATTTGAATTTAATCATGTGATTAAGTGCTCATACAACTTAATTAAGGTGATTAAGCAAGGATTAGTAATTGACACACAAGAACACGATTAACAAAATTTAATCTTACGATTAAGCTTAATTAACCTTAATTAAACTCGAGTAAGCTAATTAAGGGCGATTAGTGCTTAATTAAGCTATAAGGCTCTGATTTGTTTAATTAGAGATTATCTAATCTCGATTAAGCATTCTCTTGACTTTTCTCATGCAAGTCAACCTCTTAATTAAGTCTTAATCTCATAATTTCTCATTAAGTGCCTAATAAGGGTTACTGAGATAATTTAGCACGACATGAAATTGAGAATGTTACAATATAGTTGAAATCAATTACTCATTTCCTTATACAATCAGTTAATGGTTTGGAACTTAATTGTTAGGGTAGCTTGTCCTAAAACCTATGAAGCACATAAAAAAAATACAATATCGATACGATATGATACTGATACAGTGATATGGCAAAATCTGAAAAATATAAGATATTGATACGACATATATATATATATATATATATATATATATATATATATATATATATATGTTCTTTTTTAGCAAATATTACTCTCTTATTTATCTTCTCTCTTTGAACTTAGGAAACACTTTTAAATTTACAAATTGCCACTTTGTATCCACTAATCAAGTAATCATTGTAGTTGGCTAAATCTTAATCCTCACAAAGTTATTTACTCTCTGCAAAAAGAACAATATGTTAAATATGAGATATTAGATATATAAAATAATAATAATAATATTAATACTATAATTATGTTTAGTTACTTAAAAGAGTCTAGAGGATGTAACACTGTTTATTATATAAGCCATGCTCGAGTCATAGAGTTATATTGAAAGGTTGTCACTGTGCTAAGAAATCTTTGAAATATAGAAAATATAATACATGGCCCTTTAACTGCTCTCTTTATTACTGACTAATAGTCTTTGATACATAGAGAATAAAATAATTACACTTTAAAAGAAATTGTGACTGACTTAATATATAGCATCTACTTCCGACTAGTCGTTAGCTAGCTTCAATAGTATCTTGATCTGGCTTATGCTCGATTCTTGCTCAATAAATGGCTCTGTACTCCGCCTCGCACTTGGTTTCCAACTTGGGTGTTGGAATATTTACGGAAAAGAGAAACATACAAGTAGGCAGTGAGAACCTAAGGTTCTTAATAGGTAAACTCAAACCAATCTTACGGTGCCATCATAAACATTCCAGCCGCTTCGGTTTATTATGAAAATATGAGCATATATAAACAAATAGTGGTTCAATTTTAAGTTGAAAACACCTTTCTCGAAGCAGATCATATTTTAACAACCACTTGCTATATCATATGACAGACATAAAAATACGGATAGTACAATATGCTTTAACAAGGATCATAATAGCATTATGACTTAACTAGATAATTGATGATGCACATATAGATGCTTATACTTGAATGTATGCAAGTGCACTTAACTTAATTTATCTCTTCTTTAACTTGCAACTTAACCTTGCCATTCTGTACTTGGTCCTCTGGAGGTGAATGGCCTCTCTCACCCCTGGGTGATAGCACCTTTTGGTCAGAGCTCGTACCTATCTGGGGCGATGGGTTTACTTTCCCGACCCCTCATGAGTCTATTCCCCTTAAATTTGGTCGAGGGCTGGCCCAAGTCTTAGACAATACCGCTCTGGCCCATGCTAGCTGAGTCTATGCCATGCCTCATGTGGTAGCTTGGTACATTTTTCTTGCAAGTTTTCATAAATCTTATTCTTCTTTGGACATGATTATTCATCCATATACTACATGCATTCATTCATATACTTCATATTATACTTAAATCATTCTTGCATATATGAATCTAATGAGCATAACATATAAATGTTCATAACAGTCACATAATTCACATATTTCTACCGGAATTTCGGCAGCATAATGAATCGAGTCCGCTTTCTCATGAATAGTGCCAGGTAACCAGTACAAATGTACAAACTTGCAATTCAATATGGACTAGCAAATATATATATATATACATAGTATCATTCATCAATTTAAATTCAAGCACCAATTGGGTTTTCGATTTATTCTCTCCTGTTCTGCCCAAGTTTGGTATACTCCAGCCTTATTGCAATTCAACTCATTTGAATCTAATTTTTGGATATGTCATAGCATTATATGTCTAGTTTCTAACCGTTTTAGTCCCATCTCATTTTGATTTGTATAACTCAAGATATAAATATTTTACGTTAGCATGCCCTGTCCTTAGCTAGAATTGGGTTCTTATAAAATAAAATTTACTAAAAATAGAAAACTAAGTGAAATCATACAAATTTTATATCAAATTAAAGCTAACAGAATAAGCTTTCAAATGAACAAAGTTTCATGTCATTTTCCTAAGTATATTTTCAGTTATGAGTTCTGAAACTTGACCCTAATGGACTACCCTATTCCAGCCCGGGTTAAACTTATGTCAACTTCATTGGTGTGCTAGGAACAAATGACAACGAATCTGGTTCTGAAATTTTTATGGGATGTTATATTATATGTTAGCTTTCAAAAAAATTTAGTTTCACTCAATTTGGAGTTATATAGGGTGAGTTATACTCTTCTCAACTCATACTACCCGGCTAAGAATCTAGATTTCTAGGTTAAACTTCAAAAATTCATAACTAATTCAATACTAATCCAATGGACTTATATTTTATATGTATGGAAATCCCTAGTTGTCTAGTTTCATATAAAAATGGATTCATCAAATTGAAATGGCTCTAGACATAGCCGTACACTCTGCCATATGGACCATCGGGGGGAAAACCCTAACAGCTTCTTGAATTCTTCTTGGATTCATGTTTTTTTCTAATCAATCCATCCAATCTTCAATTCAAACTCACATATACACCTTAAACCAACCTTAATTCATCATATTCAACCAATGTAACATCAAAATAAAGGGAGAACGGGAAGCCCTAGGCAACCCCAAATCAGAGAAAAATAAGAGAAAGGATGAAGTTCCTACCTTAGAAGAGTAGCATAGGGTTGGATCTTGTTCTTGGAGTGAGATAAGTGATTGGAGCTTGAACCTACGGGTGAGATGAGATGAAGGAGGATGAAGAAGGTGAAGAAAAATGAAATAAGGGGGGGCTGGTCTGCTCCTTTTATTGGCTGAATTACACAAGGGAGAAAGAGGGAATTAATCCCAAACTTTTGAAGCAAGTCTTACATGATTGGTGGATGTGTATTGGTAATTCAAATGGATTGTGGCTGCCCTCTTTGGGCTGATGTAGCGCCACATATGGATGTGTTTTGGCTAAATCTTAGCCATCCATCCTAGGTTTTTCACAGTATAATTTCTATTGATCCGGTTCTGACAATTTAAAATACCGAATCTTCGCCAATTTCTTCAAATCGGCAAAACTTTACTAAATGACTCTGAGAGAATTTCTATATCTCTATTCTAATTGTTCCTAAGCCTCATCCATCCAATTAATATCTAATTAACTCCTAATTAATATTTAATTAACTCCTAATTACCCTCACATAACTATTGAAACCAAATAAATAGGTTAACAGCGTAAATTAGACGTTTTCGCAAATTCGGAGCCTTTTTGTTTTCTGTTTTCTATAATTAATGGCATTTCCCTAATTTTGAGCAAGTCCAGGGGCACCCCACGTCATTTCACACCTGATTGCCTCCATGGCCCAGTCGGCAGAGATTTAAACTTCTACAGTTTCACCACGTGATTCTACTCCGTTTAAAACCCCATTCTGCTAATCCTATAGATGTGGGAACATAAAGATCATTTTATGAAAAGTTCTAGGGTGGTCATAAAGGTTATTTTATGAAACGTTCTAGGGTTATTGTGGAAATAATTTTTTGGGGTCAAAACATAATTTCTAAAAATTCAGGGTATCACTGCGATTAATAAAAGTTTGCAGGGGCACTTTTGTCATTTCCTAATTTTTAACATATGGCAGTGCCGTATTTTCAATGGCAGTGTTACACTACCCTATAATTTCAAGTGTGAGGATCGTCATGGCATAGCGCTGCCTGAGAAATTCTCACACTGCCTAAGGGAAATAATTTAAAGTTGCTATTACGTTCTATTTATGAAAGTGGGGATGTTACAGAGGAAATCCTAAAAATAAAAATATGAAGATGTAGTATGTGACTATGTGCCTATTTCTAAAAGAAAATAATAATAAAAAGGAAACTTCAATTAGAAAAAGACAAGTCATGGGGCATGGTCCATGGATATGTGGTTTTATATTTTATATATTCTTGTGTGCACTCTTTGATGAAGCTGCGGGGTCATGGCCATGTGCTTATGCTTCTTTTTTGTCAAACATGGGGGACAAAGTTCAAAAGCACCAAAAAACAAAAATAAGAAAGCTAATTTAATGGATATCACTAGAATCCATCGACAAGACAACAAAATTGAAGAAAAGGTGTCATTTTTCTCATACTGTAAGCTCCAGGCTGCATCGGTCTCCACGGTCGCCCAATCTGCCAAAATGTGATGAAGAAGCACCTTTGCATAGCAGAAAAAGGAAGAACCCAAAGTTGGGACTAAGATGATATAAGGAAGACTTTAGAAAGATGAAAGACTGGTTATGAAAGTGAAAAGCCAAAAGTTTAGGAACCTTATCTTTCAAAAAGGCTTATCATATCATAGCAGTATTTTAAGCATGTGCAGTGATTAAAAAACGCATCCGTGAAGTATTTAATTTTAAGTGTTTAAAAAAATAAAAATTAAAAATTTGAAACAGTAGGAGGACGTATTGGGCCGTGCCGTGTCCATATCTGACACTGACATGGCCTGGAAACGGGAACTTACCTCAAAGTGCAATATCGGTGCTTCATAGCCCACAACCACACATAAACATATCTATAAGAATACTATATGTTGCCTTCAAAATATCTCATGGGGTATTCAATACCATGCTATCTCAACTTTTAACATTGAACAATTCAAATCATAAACATAATATTTCTAAAATCATACATATAATTAAAATATGCTATAAATATATTATCAATTCACAACCAAAACTTCAAGCCAATAACTCAAGTAGGTGGTGCCTTTGAGCTAACTAGAAACTCCTGGGAAGAGTCCAAAGCTACAAAACACACCAATCTAACATAAATAAACTTCTAGAAACTAAACTTAACTTTAGTTCATTCACAAACTCAAATTCCCGAATTTAAAGACCCAAACCCCTCTTCTAAACAACTAAAATCTAATCCTAAGGAATAGACAAATAATTTATAACTAAAAGGAGATAGAGAGTATCAAAAGTTCACCGCAAACCTTGGAAGAAAGATTGGAAAAAGGGAGGAGTAGTGGGTCTCCTCAACTCTTTACTTTCTCTCACTACAAGAGGAAAGAGAGAGGAGCTTAAGGAAGAAGATGATAATGGTAATGGTGAAGAAGGAGTGAAAGGATAGATTTTGTGAGGAAAACTAAAGGGAAAAGATGGTGGATTGATGGAGTATGTAAGGGTAGAAGAACCCTAGAGAGAGAAAGAGCCAAGAAAGGGAGAGTTGGGTGAAAATGAGAATGAGGTCGAATCCCCACTCTTTAAATCGAGTAGTGGGCACCTGGGCGGACACTTCCGGGTGCTTGGATGCCCAACAGCCTAAAATGCCTAAATCTGATCTTGCAACGGGTGCCTAGGCGGCCACTTCTGGAGCCTGGGTGCCCAATCGCCTGAAACCCAAATGTTGTCAACACTGTTGGTGCCTAGGCATGGCACCTTAAGTTTTTTTTTTTTTTTTTAGGAAATCTAAGCCTTACTCACACTTGTAGGCATATTTTCACCCTAATAACTTCCAAATATTGAAGAATACTAATTTAAAATATCATACCAAGGTTTGTAATTCAAACAAATTTAACATTCATATCCTCCAAAATCTTAAGGCACCACACATAGGATCTAGACTTAGAGCTTTCGTGGGGTTCGACAAGACGAAGTATTACAATTTATGCACTCTTGACTTGGGTGTTCCAGGGGGATTGAATCGTGTCTTAACTAAAAGTTTTGAACCTGAAAACCTTTTTAAACAACTTTCTCAAGTCCTAGACTTGGAATGCGGAAGCAATGTGGTTAGAAATAATAGGTGTATATTCTATGCTAGAATGTATTTGAATGATTTAAAGGCAGCAAGTAAAGAGAAAGAGATAGAATGATTGCACAACAAGATTTATCCTAATTTGGCCAAATCAATGCCTACATCCAATCCCCAACTCTTTGTTGAGATTTTTATACCACGAGTATTCTTTTTCCAAGCCTCTCCAAGATTTTACAATTGAGTAGTCTTTCTCTCGCCTCTCCAAGCTTTACAGTGAAGTAGTATATATCCTAGCCTCTCCAATCTCACTCTGACCACTATTGGGTCTGGTTACAAGAGGTTTGATGCAAAGTTTTGTGTTCACACTCACACTAAAAGCTCTTTACAGAGAATTGATCAAATACATACAATGTGTGTGACTTCTCTAAAATTTCAAGTAGAGAATGTTATCTGTTACACATCAATAGAGAAGATTTTAAAATAGAAGTTACAATAAGTAACTTTCTGGAGGATTTGAAAGTTAAGAAGGTTAAAGAATGAAACTATTGTAGCGAAAAAATTTGAACAACGTCACTGTTTTCTTCTGCCTATTCTAGCTTTATATAGACTTCTAGATGTCACCGTTGGGGCTTGTAGATCTTGAGCCTTGTGCTACCTTGATCCACTGGTCTATAACCGGAAAGAGAAGATACAACTTTCTTCTTCAACAAGTTGTGATGACATTAAAGAGGAAAGTAGCCGTTGAAGTCTTCACTAACTTTTCAGACTTGTCAACACTTCTTTTGTAACTTGTCAATTCATCTTTGACTTTTTGAATTTCTCAATGAAGCGTATGGAGGAAGCTTTCAAGTTGAGATACTTCGAAAGAAGTCACCTTTCTGGATCAAGTCAACCTTCTAAATGAGGTTTGTTACTTCTGTGGCATGTTTTTCCTTTCTAGTGCTATATCATCATCTTTTTGAACTTTCTATCTCATTACTGAGTGAGTAAACATATAGGACACAAAGCGGCTATTCCAATATAATCATATTCAAGTGAAGTACCATGGATTTTGACACTTTGTTTTGTACAATAATCATTAATCTACAAAGTAGATGATATTACTCACCGAAGAATGCATTTTGCTAAAACAAATCGTTTACTGTCCAAGAAATTTACTTAAAGCTTGAGTTGATATTCATCAAAATCTTAAAGCTTGAAATATCTAAAGTTATAAGACTATTTTAGTTGGGCATTGAAGTTTGCAATCTCCCCTTTTTAATGATGACAAATCAATATTTAAGAAAAGTTCTGGTTAATAAATATCATTTCAAAATAATACGATTTGTTATTTGAATCAACTTACTATCTAAAGTGAGAGGGAATAGTCATGATGTCCAGAAACTTCAGAAAAAGAAAACAAAATGAGTATAGTAAAAAAAAAAAACATTTTCAAACTAGATGGTTTTGAGCATATTTTAAGTGTGAGTTGCATAGAATTCCTATGACACATAAGAGCACATGTTTGCTGAAAATATTAGGTGAGTGAAAGCATATCATAGCAAGGATACAGAATGTTTAGTATAAAACTAGATAGTTAGAGCAATCATGCAGGTAGTAACAACTATTAGAAAAACTTAGTCATACAGATTTTATAATCTAGTAAGAGTGTTTAACTCAAAACAATACGCAAAGATCACTTAGCAGAAATAACCAGTTGACAAAAATAACTATGATATCAGAGCATTCAATAACACAAAGACTACTTGAGTATCAGAAAGATAAGATATCAAAGATATAATGTGTTATTGGAGATACAAGATTAGATTATAGGATTTTAGGGCATAACCATCCTAGAGATAGATCATTAAAATGATAATTATAATCAAACTGCATTGATATCCACAATCATAAATTATTCAAAAATGTATGAAAATGATTTAAAAAGATGAAGTGTTTCTTGTATGCACAAAAAAAAAAGAGTCCTAAGACTAATATGAGTCAGATGCAGTAGTAACAAAGATATGCTCCCCAATAAGCTCCTCCTCAGCTTAAACTTTTCTTGAATTAATCTTTCTCCCCCTTTGACATCATAAAAAGAAATTAAGATGTAGGATCATAGAAAAGCCATCATAGATTGCCCTTTCCTTTCTGAATAGTTTTCAAAATCTGCTGTAGAATATTTTCCATCTTGTTCATTCTTCTTTCTAATCTTTGTTGATGAGCTTGAAGTTTAGCTTGATTGGCCATGATTGTATGTTGATTGGCCAGTAGTAGATCCATTTGGAGTAGCATTTGGAAAGACTTCAACAAACAAAGGGGCTCTAGAAGGAAGTTTCACCATATGTTGGTTATGGCTGGCTGAGGATAGTTGATGTTCTGAGACAGCAGGAGTAGCTATTCTATCATATTTGGTAGTGGATGTCAGCAGTAGCAAGGTTTGTGCAATGACAGGAGTTACAGGAATCTCTTGAGAGGCAGTGGCAGTGGCTAGGTGTGGCATTGGAGTTCTCAGAGGTGCAACTTCAGATTCAAAAACAATAGGTTCATTGCCAATTTCTATCACCAAAACAGGTGTCCTTTCAAGCTCTATTCTCTCGATGCAGTTTCAGCTCTATGACCAGATGATCCTTCTTAACTAAAAGGAATCAGTGGCAAGTTTGTAGGTTAGATAGCAGGCTATTTTGTTCTTCTTTCTGCTACTTCAGAAGGTAGCATAACCCTTCTCATTTCAAAAAGTGGATTGACATCTTTAATTATTACATATTGTTGGTCCACCTCCAAAGAAGCAGATGAGCTTCTTTTTCCTTTAGTTAAGGTGCCAACTCTAACCGCTTTATCTTTTTGCTTTTATATCCAAGCCTCTGATCTCATCCTGTTCTATGCTGCTTCAAGCAATGCCCTTCTAACAGGTGAAGGAGTGGATTCTCTAGAGGATTGCACAAATGCTTTCTTCATGGGCTTTTTCCCTTTCCTCTTGATCCCAGGGTCTTCATCTTTGTTTGAAGCTTCTGCTTCAGTTTGTTTCTATGGTTCTTCTTGAGGAGCTTATTCCCTGATCACAATCCCTCTTTCTCTAGCTCTAGAAGGTCTTTGTGTAGATTTTACTGGTGTAACAGCATTCATTGGCTTGGCAGCAATGGTAGACATTTCATCTTCTGCACTGGAGGAAGAGGAGATTTCTTCAACAAGTCTCTACAACATTCTCTTGTTGACTCTTCTTTCTTCAGAGATTAGGGAGAGACTTCTCTCTTGTCTCTTCTTCTTCCTTAGTTCTTCAGAAGGCTTGGATTTAACCTTCTTGAGAGAAGCTTGCTTATTCTTTGGGTTCTTATTCTTCTCTTCTTTCTTCTTTTTTTTTTCTTCTCTTCCTTCTGGACCTTGAGGTTTCAAGCCCATTGCAGAAAATGTTTTCATGGTGGTGGTAGGGTGTTTCTCATCTTTCCTGTGTCCATCTTCAGGAAATTATGCTCTCAAGAAGATTTGAGTAAGGAGCATGCCATAAGGTAGAGCAGCATGACTCCTTCTAGCAACATCAATAGCCGAGAGCATGTAGTCCAGAATTAACCTTATCAGGTTTATCGTTCTTTTAGTCATAAGATAGAACATGACTATATGGTCCACCTCAGTCATAACATCAGTGTTATCTATTCTGCGAAGCACTGTGTATTGGACTACAGAGTAAACGGTCCTAACATTTGAAAGAAGAAAGGAAGTATGAATATCTCTTCTGCTCGTAAGAACTTCAGAGACTTCCTTTTCAGTGGCTCCAAGTTGTTCCTACCATTTGGCACCACCTCTGCACAAGACACCTTCATTGGGTGTGTTGGTGATATGGACAAGATCAGAAGGAAGCACTTGAATTTCAAAGCTTTCAATGATGCTCCTTAAAGATGGGTTGTCTTAATCAATTGAAGCAAGAGTATTGTAGAAGGCAGCAACTAACCCAGTGTAGACATTGTTTGAAATTCTCAGAAAATTATTACACCCTTGGAACTCGAAAAACTTCCATGATTTGAGGACGAGAAAAGAAGTTATTCAAATCAAAACTCCTTCCAAAGGCAATGGGCCTAATGAAGAAGTTTCTGTGGAAGTTTCTTTACATTTCATCATCGTCAAACATATAAGGAATGCTATAATCTGCCTTTTTCATCATGATGGTTTTGAAACAGTAGAAGGTTTAAGGATGAAGGAGGGTAATGTGTGTAAGAAGAGTGAGTGGAGGGAAGGTGAGAGTAAGCGATTTTGACTGAGGAAGACGAACAGTGTAAAGTTTTCTCTTGTACTTTGGGAAATGAAAGGTTTGAGTGAAAAGGTGAATTGATGGATGAAGGTTAATGATGGTAACTGATGGTTAAAGGAAGTGAACAGTTTTGAAAGAGAAAATGGCATTGTTTTCAACTATTTGATTTCTTGCTAGAATGAGGGACGTAATTAATTAACCTATGTTTTGTAAATGGTTTCTGAACAGAGACAAGAGTCAACTATTTTGATTTAGAAAGTCTGATCAACTTTTAGTACAAACTATTCTGAATTTTTCTTTTTGAAACACTTCTGATCCCCTTTTTAATTATGTCACCACCTTGTACTGAATTTTCTTTTTAAACCAGTTTTTCAACCCTTCTTGATGTGATCTTTCTGGAGCATGCTTGAGTTGCCTTCTGATAAGGAACATTGAGAATCTTTCTCCAGAAAGGAACTCCAGGGTAGAGCAGCAATCTCAGCTTTAATCTTAGCTAAGGAGGTGAGATACTAATGCAATATGAATGTGTGTTCAAAAGGTTCCTTAAATGATAGAAACGATCTTCAGCTAAGGGTTTAGTAAAAATGTCAGCAATTTGACCTTCAGTATTAATGAACCTTAACTTAGTATCTCCTTTCTAAACATTATCTCTTATAAAATGATGCTTAATATCTATATGCTTAGATCTAGAATGCTAAATGAGATTCTTTGTGAGATTAATTGCACTAGTGTTGTCACAAAGGATAGGGATTTTGGTGTACCACAGACTAAAATCTTTTAACTGATGCTTAATCCACAAAATTTGTGTACTATAGTTTGCAGCAGACACATATTTAGGCTCAACAGTTGAAAAAGCAATCGAGTTCTGCTTCTTGCTAGACCAAGTAATTAGTGACTTTCCAAGAAAGCAACAACAACTACTTGTGCTCTTTCTTTCAACTCTGTCTCCAGCAAAATCAGCATCACAGTAGCCTATAACATTGCAGACAATACCTTTTTCGTACTAGAGAACAAGATTAGTAGTATCTACTAAATATCTCAAGATCCTTTTAACAGCATTAAGATGAGACTATTTTGGATTAGCTTGAACTCTAGCACAAAATGCTTACACTTAATTGTAGATCAGGCTTACTTGCTGTAAGATAGAGTAGAGAGCCAATCATACCTCTGTAAAGTTTCTCAGAAACTATCTCACCCTCTTATCAGCTTCTAGAACTTGAGAAGGATGCATGGGAGTACTGATGCTCTTAGCTTTGTCCATATTGAACCTTTTGAGCAGATCTTTAGTGTATTTCTCTTTATAAATAAGGATTCCTTTCTTTTGTTGCTTGAATTGTAGCCTTAGAAAGAACTTCAGTTCACCCATCATGCTCATCTCAAATTCTCCCTACATTGGCTTAGTAAAATTCTTGCACAAATTTTGATTAGTTGCACCAAATACTATATCATCAACATAAATTTGTATAATTAAACAATAATTTTTCTCTTGCAAGATGAATAAAGTAGTGTCAACCTTTCCTCTTTTAAAACCATTTTTGAGAAGAAATGAGCTAAGCCTTTCGTACCAAGCTCTAGGAGCTTGTTTCAACCCATATAAAGCTTTAGAAAGTTTAAAAAGATGGTGAGGAAAGTTTAGAACTAGGAGGCTATTTAACATAAACTTTCTCATATATGAAACCATTTAAAAAAGTAGATTTTACATCCATTTGAAATAAAATAAACCCTTTGTAAGCAGCATAAGCAAGTAGCACTCTGATTGCTTCCAGTCATGCTACAGGAGCAAATGTCTCGTCATGCCTTCTTGCTAGTTGTAACCTTGAGCTACTAATCTTGCTTTGTTTCTGATTACTTTTCCACTCTCATCAAGTTTGTTTTTGAACACCTATTTTGTTCCAATAGCAGATTGTCCTTTTGGTAAGGGGACTAGCATCCATATATTGCTTTTCTCAAATTGATTTAGTTCTTCCTTCATAGTCTCAATCCAGCTTTTGTAACACCCTCCCAAGTACAGTACTACGCTTAAGTCATAGTACCACACCCTGGAGTCATTATCATACTGAGCCGGACCTTATCTCGACAAAGAACTTCAGCCATCTTCGAAACTTCTTGAACTATCTGGAGATAACACGGAAATAGGAGTAAGAATTATAAATTCTCAATAGGATTCTCTAAATATTATACATAATGTCATCGTTGTCATCTCCAGTTTGCTTCAGTTTATTATGAAAAAGGTGAACATGTTATATAAATTATTTGATTTTACAGCTCAAAAAATTTACATTATCCGAAGTAAAGTTCATTTTATTCATATACTTGTCATTCGGGGGAAGAGCCCATACAAAAATAACTGAAACATAATAAAATACAATAGCATCATTACACTAGAGACATAACTTCTGCACATAACTTTACTTGTACTTGAATTTATGTATGTACATAAAATTTACTTTTCTTTCTTTATCTTCCTACCACGTCCCAGAGTATGATCGCCATGTCATACTCCATCAGAATGTGATTGCCATGTCACATTCTTTAGGGTGTGGGATCATCATGCTATATTCCAGAGTATGATCGCCATGTCATACCCCATCAGAACGTGATCACCATGTCATGTTCCTTAGGAATATAGGCTCATCATCATATCTTTACATGCCACATTCCAGAGTATGATCGCCATGTCATACTCCATCAGAACGTGATCGCCATGTCACGTTCCTTAGAAATATGGGACCTTCATTTGGTACTTACACTAGCTGGGTCATGCCATGCCTCATGTAAGCTCTGTCCCCTATACTCACACTAGTTGGGTCAATGCCATGCCTCATGTGAGTGGGGTGTCTGCATATGCTTTAATCTTTAGTCTTTAGTCTTTAGTCTTTAGCCTTTACTGCCCTTGGGTAGCCTGGCCTTGGAGTGACCTCGTCAGCTCCACCCGTGACCCTCGTCACACCGACTCACCCACAAGGGGACCCATGTGCCTCTAGTCTTGGAGGGATCTCATTCTGGTCACATGCCTCTAATGGAAAGGATCTCTTATAGTCACATGCCCAAAATTGAGGGATCTCATCTAACCACATGCCTTCAATATAGAGGGATCTCATCTAACCACGTGCCTCCAAGGTAGAGGGATCTCATAGTTTTAGCTGCCTTCACAAGGAGAGATTCAATGTGCAACTGCCTCCAGGTGAAGGGACCCACACCTTTATCATTTAACTACCTTCACAAGGGGGGATCTCAAATAACTGCCTCCAAGTGAAGGGACCCACATTCAATATATTCACATTCTTTCATTCTCATGCATAATCAAGCATAGACATGCGGGATGTACTCATATCATTCTTAAATCATTCTTGCATATAGAATTTCCACATATATATTCATAAGCTGTTCATATCATAAATTCCTTGTAATATAAACACTCATAGTCTCCTAGACTTCTGCTGTAAATTCGGCATCATAACGGATCAGTTCCGTCTCCCCATGAATATAGTTCTCATAGAGAAATCAGTCATAGTAATATAATCAATCTAACATATCTATCAATGTAAAACTTACAATCCTCAACTCAAACCTTATATGTCCACTAACACTTGTGAAACCATCAATTTGGTCATTCTGCCAATTCTATTCAGTTCTGCCCGAAATTTGTATAATCCACCTTTACCTCTATTCAACTCATTTAAACTTGAATTTTGGATATATCATAGTTCTATATGTCTACTTTCTAACCTCTTTAGTCCCATATCATTTTGATTTATATAACCCAAGATATTTAACTTTTACCTCAGCCTATTTGGTCATTGGCCTGAATTACACTCTTGGAAGTATAAATTCACTGAAAATTGAAACTAACCTCAAATCATGCGAAATTGGTACCATATCAAATCTAACAGGACAAGCTTTCATTTGCAACAAGTTTCACTTGATTTTCTTAAGTATACCTCGAGTTATAAGTCCTGAAAGTCGACCTTCTTGAATTACCCTATTTTGGCTCGGTTTGGACATAGGATAACTTCCTCGAACCATTGGGATCAATTGGGGTCATAACAAACTTGGAATTTCATATTGGGATGTTCCCTATGTGTAAGCTTTCTAAAAAAATTCGTTTCACTCAATTTGGAGTTATATAGGGTGAGTTATACCCTCCTCAAGTCACTTTGCCCGGATGAAAGTCCTGATTCCTAGGTCAAACTTCAAAAATTCATATCTCTCTCAATACTAATCCAATAACCTTCATCTAAAAATGGTTTCATTGGGTTTAACTAGCTGTAGGTGGTGTTGTACACTCCTCCATCTAGACTGCCGTGGACTCTTCACCAATATAGCCTCCTAATCCCCCCTTCGTTCTAGTTTTTCTCCTTCTAACCATAATTCTAACTCAAGATTTCATATTAATCCTATCGTAATCCATCATAATACATCCCATATATCATCAAATACATGAAGAAGAGTGCAAGTTCATACATCCATAGTGCAAATAATTCAAGAACAGAAGTAGAATCCTACCTCTTTGGAATGTGATTTGAGCTAAGTGTTGAAGCTTGAGTTGTTAGAACCTTGTTAAGCTTGAAGAAGTAATGGAGTTGGGTGAGTGGAGAAGAGAAAAGAGAGCTAAAGTGAGGGAGAAGAGAGGGCGCAGAAATGGGTTTGAATGAGAGGAGAAGAATGTATTATATAGGCATGAGTGGTAGTTAACTTGGAGGATTTTGATTGGCCTCAAAACATAAGGTTGAATTTTAGCCAACCTTCCCTTCTTTTTGTGACAAACTGCTCTCCACGTCGCCCTCTTTTTGTGACAAAATTGCTCTCCACGTTGCCTAAAAGTGGTAGCACTGCAAATAACAAAAGCTCATAAGGGCACTTTTGTAATTTTTTAATTTTAAACATATGGTAGTGTCATATTTTCGACGGCAGTGTTATGCTACCCTATATTTCTGAGTGTGAGAATCGTCAGGTTATAGCATTGCCTAAGAAATTACCATGCTGCCTAAGGGAAATAATTCGAGGTTTCTATTATTCTTTATTTAAGGAAGTGGAGATTAACACATAGGGCGAGTTATGCTCTTTACAACCCAAGCTGGTCAAGATAAGGGATAGAATCCTAGGGTTTACTTCAAAAATTCATATCTCCTTCATTTCTGATCCATTGACTTATAGTTTATATGATTGGAAAGCTCTGAATATTTAGTTTCATTTAAAATTGGTTTCATAAAATTTTAAGGATTACAGATAAGGTTGTACACCTCAACATATAGACACATCTAGGGTTTTATTTCCAACCAATTCTGGTCAAGCTCTCCTTTGAGCTGTTCACTAAACATTCAATATAAACCAAATGTTTCCATGCTCAATCATCCATAAAAACTCATAAAATCACAATATATCATCAATTTAATGAGAAGAAATAAGGCCCTAATCAGCCACAATATCACTAACAATAATAAAGAGAAATCATGAATCCTATCTTAGATTTGAGGTGTAAGCTAGCAAAACTCAAGTTATTGGTGAAGGAAGTTAATAAAGGTTGAAGATGGAAAAAGAATGAGGTGAAATGAAAGAAGAAATGAGGGACAGTGCTCAACTGAGGGGGCCAAAATTATGAGGGAGTTATGGGGGATTATTGAAGTTTTTAAATCACAAAATGAAAAAGGCATGTTTCATACTATTGGTGGATGTCTGGATTTTAGTTAAATCCCCCAAATTTGTGGCTGAACAAGGTGCCACCTTAAGGGGTGGAGGTGGCTAACTTCTAGCACCAAAGTTAGGGTTTTAACAGTATAAATTTTTACTGACTCGGTTCTTATGGTATACAATACCGAAATTTATCCGATTTCCTTCAAATTTGTGAAACATTGCTAATAATCTTCTTAAATTTTCTATATAACTATTTCAAATGCTTCTAACCCAAATCTCCTTAATTCACCTCTAATTACTCTTATATATCTAATAAAATCGAATAAATCAATTAACAACGCAAAATTAGACGTATTTACAGTTTAGGACATTACACTATGAGCCTACTAATTCAATGGTGGATGATTTCCTGAATCAGAATGTGTATAAACCAATATCTGACCTAAAAGAAGTTACTTAGTTCCTTTCATATTTCAAGACTAAAATTTTATATATAATAATATTGTTTATCATGCAACACAACAGACTTATACTTATTTTATTTTATTATTGTAGAAATCAATTTATGTCACCATTGGAACGGTCAAGGATATTGAGTCTGGATATAGTTAGTGG
Organism: Pterocarpus macrocarpus; assembly: GCA_031439585.1. Lineage (NCBI taxonomy): Eukaryota > Viridiplantae > Streptophyta > Magnoliopsida > Fabales > Fabaceae > Pterocarpus > Pterocarpus macrocarpus. Next base: position 39,247,063 of record CM062522.1, on the reverse strand, counting down.
CACAAAGTTTGCAAGAAATGCTTGCAAGGTTTAAAGGAATATCCTCAAAGTTTTCATTGTACCAAGTGTGGTTCTTATCCAACTAATTTCACACCTAGGTAGGTAGTCTAAGATTATTGCTTATTATTATTATTTTTTTTATGGAGTTAGTAAAATAACTTTTACCCTTGGTAAGCTAGTTTTGTTCACTTTTTCAGGTATAGCATTCATTGTAGGGTAATGGATGAAATAGACTTAGCATCTTTCATTATATATGACAACGAGACTATTAAATTTCTAAATGTTTCTACTTTTGATTTAAGAGCATCTTATGAGCCAAGGGTGTAATGTCCAAAAATTTTTAAAACATTTAATTTACACTGTTAATCCATTTATCCGCTTTTTTTGGATATGTAAAGTTAATTAGAGGTTAATTAGGAGTTAATTAGAAAGATTAGGCTTTAGAACGATTAGAATGGGGCTATAGAAAATCTCACAAAGATATTTAGTAAGGTTTTGCCAATGCGAAGAAAATTGGCAATGATTCGATATTTTATACTGCCAGAATCGAATCAGTAGAATCTTGCAATAAAAACCTTAGGATGAGTGGTTGAAATTCAGCCACCATCCCCACCTAAGTGGCGCCACATACAGCCATAACTAAAGGGAGAGTTGGTTGAATCTCAACTACTCAAGCAACAACCAATCGAAATCCAAATTCTTATTTACCATGCATTATAACCTTTTATAATTCCCTTCTAACTCCTTTATTTGGTCGACCATTTAGTTGCCTTCTCTCCAACTTCTCTTCTTCCATTTTGTAACATCCCCGAGTTCCAATTTCCGACTTCATCTTCAAGTTTGATCATTTCCGAATTTAATTCCTATTGGTCTTCCGAGGTATGAATTTTTCCTAATTCCCGAGTTCCGAACTTAACCATACGCAATATTTACTCATTTCCGACTTCCGATTTCATGTGTCAAAATAAACTGTACATCATTTCCGACCTCCGAGTTGATAGTTTAAGAGAATGGTCACAAGTACCGACCTCCAGGTTGAATGTAAAGAGCTCCGATCTTAGAGTTGAACTCAACTAGAATGGACAAGAGCTCAGATTTTTGAGTTGATCTCCAAGTTCGATCAAATTTACACGAGTTTCGATCTCCTATGTTATTCCCAAGCTTCAAATAAAACGGACCCGATTTCTGATATCCGAATTTATTTCCAAGTCTCGAATAAGGTAGGCGTGAGTTTCGACATCCGACTTCAGCTCCAAGTTCAAATAAAATGGACACAGGCTCCGACTTTACACAGAAAAAAGACGAGTTCTGATTTCAGATAGAATGGGGGCGAGTTCCATTTTTGGGCAACGTGGAGAGCAATTTAGCCACAAAAGAGAGAAGACATGGCTGAACTTCAATCACAAAATTTCACCCAATCAACACTCACAATTCCAACTACCCTTGTGTATTTAAGTCAGATTTTCCTTCTCACTTCTAGCTGAATTGTGCCTCCCTCTCCCTCTTATTCCAGCCTTCTTCTTCTCTTCTTCTCTTAACCAACTCCATCACTCCTTCAAGCTTAACAAGGTTCTATCAATTCAAGCTTCAACACTTAGCTCAACACCTAGCAAAATCACACTCCAAAGAGGTAGGATTCCATTTCTATTCTTAAATTCTTTGAACTATGGCTGCATGAAATTTCACTCTTCTTCAGTTATTTGATGCATTATTGGATGTATATGATGTATTATGGTTGGATTAATATGAAATCTTGAGTTGGAATTAAAATTAGAAGGAGAAAACTAGAAAGAGTGGAGAATTAGGATTCTATCTAGGTGAAAAGTTCATGGCAGTTCGTATGGCAGAGTGTACGGCTCCGCCTACAGCCAGTTAAATCCGATGAAACTATTTTTATATGAAAGTAGACATTCAGAGCTTTCCATACATATATAATATAAGGCATTGTATTAATATTGAGAGAGATATGAATTTTTGAAGTTTGACCTAAGAATCAGGACTTTCATCTAGGTAGTGTGACTTGAGAAGGGTGTAACTCACCCTACACAACTCCAAATTGAGTGAAACCAACTTTGTTAGAAATCTTACACATAGGAAAACATTTTATAATAAAATTATGAGTTTGTTACTGTTCCATTTGTTCCCAGTAATTCGAAGAAATTTCCTTATGTCTAAACTAAGCCTAAACAGGGTAGTTCAGGAAGGTCAGATTTCGAGGCTTATAACTCGAGTTTCACTAAAGCAAATGAAATGAAACTTCTTGAAAATGAAAGCTTGTCCTGTTAGCTTTGATATGACACCAATTCTGTATCACTTGGACTTGTTTTCGATTTTTAGTATATTTTACTTTTAGGAGTGTAATTTTGGCTAGCCATAGGGCAGGCTGGGTTAAAATGTAAATAACTTGAGTTATACTTATCAAAATTAGATGGGACTAAAGACGTTAGAAAATAGACACATAACACTTCAACATATCCAAAATTAAGATCCAGATGAGCTAAATAGAAATTATGGCCTGATTTACAAAAATCGGGTTGAATGCAAGTATTGAGATAGTAACCATGTTTTAATTGTAGTAATTATGCCATGAAATTAATGTTCGGAATATGAATAAAGTATTATGACTTTTCTAAAAATTTGATGTTCTGAGTATTGGCACTATTTATGGGAAAACGGATTTGATCCGTTATGCTGTCGAGTTTTAGGTAGAATGGTAAAGAGGTTATGAGCCTTTATATGTTATGAATATGTATGTGAAGATCATGTATGCAAGGATATATGAAAATAAATGAAGCATATGTATGAGTATATTCAGCATGTCTATGCATGATTATGTATGAGAATGAAATAACATGAATATATTAAATGTGGATCCCTTCACTTGGAGGCAGTTATGAGATCCCGCCCTGTGAAGGTAGTTAAATAAGATAAGATATGGGTACCTTCACTTGGAGGCAGTTGCACATTGAATCCCTCCCTGTGAAGACAGTTAAAAGATAAAGATGTGGGTCCCTTCACTTGGAGGCAGTTGCACATTGATGTGGGTCTCTTCACTTGGAGGCAGTTGCACATTGAATCCCTCCCTGTGAAGGCACATCCCTTCACCTGGAGGCAGTTGCATATTGGGTCCCTCCTTGTGAAGGCAGCTAAAACTTGGGTCCCTCTATGTTGGAGGCAGATGGCCAACTGAGTCCCTCCAACTTAGAGGCAGTGGGTCCCCTATGGGTTAGTCTGTGTGATGATGGTCACAAGTTAAGCTGACAAGCTCACTCCCAGATCAGGCTACCCAAGGGCAGTAAAGGCTAAAGACTAAAGACTAAAGATTAAAACAAATGCAAGCACCTTACTCACATGAGGCATGGCATCGACCTAACTAGTGTGAGTATAGGGGATAGGGCTTACATGAGACATGGCATGACCCAGTTAGTGTAAGTACCGAAAATTTATGGTGGCATATAAATATTCATGATAAAGGATATGATGAAGGTCCCATATTCCTAAGGATCGTGACATGGTGATCACATCCCGATGGGGTATGACATGGCGATTATACTCGAGAATATGGCATGATAAGCAGAAGATAAAGGAAAAAAAGTAAATTTTATGTATCTGCATAAATTTAAATACAAATAAAGGTATGTGCAGATGTTATGTTTCCAGTATATTGATGCTATGTGCATTTTAATACGTTTCAATTATTATTCATAGTATAATTCATGAATTGACGTTGTATGAGCTCTCCCAAATGCCAAGTGTATAAGTAAAATGAACTTTGCTTCGGATAAAATATTTTCGAACTATAAAATATAACAGTTTACATAACATGTTCACCTTTTTCATAATAAACCGAAGCAAACTGGAGATGACAACGATGACAGTATGTATGATAGTTAAGGAATCCGACTGAGAATTTTAAATTCTCACTCCTATTTCCGTGTTATCTCCAGATAGTTCGAGAAGTTCCAAAGATGGCTAAAGTTGCTATTAGATAAGGTCCGCTCAGGTAATAGTAACAACTCCAGAGTGTGGTACTATGACTTAAGCATAGTACTGTACAAAGGAGGACGTTACACATTTCATCTCATTCTCATCCCACCTTCAAGCCTTAACCATGTCCTTCATCAAGACACCCAATTCTAGCTAGCTATTTCACCTATTTGAGGTCAGATTCAACCTCCTTACTTAATTTCTATGGATTGATGGTTGTTTGGAATTTTATTTTTTTTATTTATTTAATGTTGTACTGAATTTATTGGGTGTTTATGGTTGGATTAGTGTTATATGTTGGGTTTGGGTGGATACTTAGTGACAAATCATAAAAGGAATAAAAAAAAAATGGATTGAATTGAGAAACCCTAAGATGGTCCATACTGTGAATTGTACTGCTTCTCTTGTAGACATTAGAATTTAATGAAATCAATTTTGTATGAAACTAGATATTTAGAGCTTTCTAACCATATAAATTATAAGTAATTGGATCTGTATTGTCTGAGATATGAATTTTTGAAGTTGACCCTAGATTTCTGTCTGTAGCCCTAAGCAAACTGGATTGTGCATAGTACAATTCGCCCTATACAACTTCAAATTGAGTAAAAATAATTTTTTGAAAGCTAACATATAGACATTTATGCGATAAAAATTTTAGATTCAAACCTCAAGTAGTTTGCTCCTAGTAATTTGCCAAAGTTGCCTTATATCCTAACTAGGCTAAAATAAGGCAAGCCAATTCAACCATTTTGAGAGCTTATAACTTAAGCTCTGCCTACTCAAGTGAAACAAAATTTGTTGGAAATTAAAGTTGGCTCTATTAGCTTTAAAATGATATAAGGTTCTAGCAAATGCAATAAGATTTTGATTTTTGACAATTTTTCACATTTCAAATTCCAATTCTGTCTAACACTAGAGCAGACCTAGGTTAAACATCAATAACTCACTTTATACTTATCAAAACTTAATGGGATCAAAGAGGTTAAAACCTAAACACATAATAATTCAACATATTAAAAATTCAAATTGAAATAAGTTAAATAGGAATTTTGGCATAAATTACAAAATTGAGCAGAATTGAATAGTGTACACAGAATTGTCCAATTGAAAGGTTGGCTACCTTAATATATGTATAAGTTGCAATTAAGACTTGAGCGTTGCAAATAGATGAAAATGCTAGAAGGTTTAGGTGCTATGTTGGCTTTGCTGCTATGACTGATTGTCTGTGGCATTATTCATGAAGAAGCGGATCCGATCCGTTATGTTGTCGAAATTCTGGTAGAAATTATACACATAATATGATATGCATGTGGAAAATATATGACATTCCAATTAATTCAATCATGATTATATAATTCATAAAAGCTATATGGATTGCAGATTACTTGGGCCAGCCTTGAAATAAAGTTAAAGGAAATAGATTGGTGGGAAAGTAAATCCAGTAATCCTGTATAGGAACGAGCTTGGTCTTGAGAAGCAGACTATTACTCAGGAGTTATATAGCCAAAAACTCCCAGGGGACCAAGTATGAAAACTCATGGAGTATGAAATTAAGCAATGATTAAAATGAAGTGCATTCTATTTCAATAAAGTCTCATCATTGATGCATTTATGTAGTTTACATAATCAATTTGATTTGCTTGTACAATGATATCTCTTATGATTGTTTATTATTTCTATTACACTATGTAATATTCTATATGATAATTATTCTACCTCTTAGATAAGTTTCTCTATGTATCTTACCTCTTTAAAGTAAAATAAAACTTTTCTTCAAGCTATGTTTTCCTAACCCAACTGAACAAGAATAAAAGATCTATTATTCACCTTTTCATAATTAAATAAAAATCGAAGCAGCTGGGAATGAACGTGACGTCAGTATAAAGTAATTATACGAATCCTATTAAGAATTTTACAAATTCTCACCCTACTGTATGAATCCGTGTCATTCTCAAACTATGGACATGGCAGTGATGGCCATCTTCTTCATCGAGTTTCCTGAGCTGTAGATCCGCCTAGATCGAGTGATAGATTCTGTGTGTATCACCAATACCTGTTGTTTCTATTTATATTTCTTTTTTCATAGGGACTTCACTGTTCCTCTTTCTCACCCTCTGTTTGCCCCCGTTGCACCCTTCATAGCCATCCCACTATATATGGCATACTGTAACACCCTACTAATTTGATGTTATGCTTAAGTCATAGTATGAAATCAAGTAGATTGTGTTACCGTAATACCGCTCTGATTACCTTTCATGATTCGTGTTTCCTCTCCTCATCATATTTATTTATTTTAACAGACGAAACGACACGTTGCTATACTAAGGGCGAAACTAATTTAACAAAATATCTCAAAAGATAAGAGTAACATTAACTGTATACATATATATATCAGAAGCTACTGCTTCAGTTTATGTACAAAGTTTCAAAGTAGAATACATAAGTGGGCCGGCGTAGCAAAAAGACAATAATGCCCGTGTCAGTCAAAAAATCCTATGGTCCTCAGAGGAGATTTTATAATCTACTGCTAATCCTACTGTCAAGTCTATGACCCAGAGCTACGTGCTATCAAAAGAAGGTCATGCTATACACATCTCTTGCTGGCTGAGCTACTCTGTCAGATAGCCGTTAGCCATGTTAGGCGGTACCGAGAATACTCATACTGGGTCCCGAGGAGGAAGAGGGTGACGAGCCGGTGGCCTCAGAAGAGTCACTCTCTGAACTAAGCGGCACCTCGGGAACCCACTGTGAGGTGACTCAGTGCAGGTGGGCAGGAGGAGCTGGAGATGGATGTGCCATGTGCAGCGGGACAGTAATGTAAGGAGTCGCAGGGTCAAAAATAGGATGATGTAAAGGGACAGCAAAGTTCCTATTGCTAAATAGGTAAAGACGGAAGTTACAAGAACCAGCTATATACAAAAAATCCAACTCTGGATTATGGTGAAGCTGCAAATTTGGGATCTCAATGAAGAGGGTAGCTGTGGAGTCCATCGCCAGCATCTGAGAATGATGCGGGAAATACAGAACGAGGTGAGAATTTAAAGAAATTCTCAGTAGGGTTTATGCATAGGGGTTATCTGACATCACATACATTTTCAATTGCCTCGGTTTCTATTTAATTTTAAAAACATGTGTTCAAACTGAAATATCCATTTTAATGAGTTCAAGAAAATGTCTGGTCCGAGGTAAGGTTCAGTTTTACTTTAGACAGCACAAGAAACAAAATAGATTACTAATAATGATACATAGAATGATGAACAGAATAAATAAATAAACAGCAGCAAATAAACATAATAGACAACTATAAACATCTTGACATAACTATTCCATGTATTCATGCATTCATGTAATCATGCAGACTCATTCTTGAACTTTCCTTCATAATTTTTTTCATTACTTTTCATCATTTTTCTATCTCTTGGTCCCCTGGGAGTTCTTGGCCATTTAGACTCTTGGGTAATAGTCTGCTTTTCAGGATCGAGCTCGTTCCTATACAGGAATGCAGGGCTTACTTTCCCCGACCTTCCCACTGATCTATTCCCCTTAACTTCTTATCCGGGACTGGCCCAAGTAGCATGGAACTTTCATAGTAACATAATTCTTAGCATAACTTTCATAGCTTTCTTGAAATTGCACATGCATTAACATGTAATTCATAACTTATACATCGATTCTACCAAAATTTCGGCAGCATAACGGAACGTATCCGCTTCCCCATGAATAGTGCCAGCACACCAGAACACCAATTTATCACAAAGGTCACAACATTGCACACATATGTCAACATGGAACTCATAATAATGATAATCTCATTAAGGCAAAGTTTCTGCCTCAGCATAGTCAACCAACCCGGTTCTTCTAAATCAAGCCATAATTTCTATTTAACTCATTTGGACCTCAATTTTGGATATGTTAAAGTGCTATGTGTCTATTTTCTAACCTCTTTAGTCTCATATAATTTTGATATCTATAGCTCAAGATATTTAGGTTTTATCTCGGCCTGCCCAGTGGCTGGCCAGAATCAGACACCTAAAAGTAAAAATCCACTAAAAATCAAAAATTGACTAAAATTATACGAAATTGGACTCATATTAAATCTAACAGGGTAAAGTTTCATTTACAACAAGTTCCATTCCATTTGACTTAGTAGGGATCGAATTATAAGCCCTAAATTCTAACCTTTCTAAACTGCCCTGTTCTGGCCCGGTTTGGACATAGGGCAACTTTCTTGGATCACTGGGAGCAAATGGGACCTTATCTAATTCTGAAAATTTTATGGGATATTAGTCTATGTGTAAAATTTCTAACAAAATTAGTTTCACTCATTTTCAAGAAGTATAGGGCGAGTTCTACCCTGAACAACCCAGTCTACCCAGAATAGAGTCAAAACCCTAGGTCGAAATTCAAAAATTCATATCTCTCTCAATACTAACCCAAAGCCTTATATGATATATTTATGGAAAGACCTAGATGTCTAGTTTCATATAAAAATGGTTTCATCAAATTTAATCAGTTGTAGGCAGAGCCATACACTCCGCCGTATGGACTGCTGAGGGTTTTTGGTTCTCCAGCCCCTCAGCTTTTCCTATTTTCATTCTTTCTTGCTTCCAACTCGGTTTTAACCAAACAAACAGCCAAAAACCATCCATATATCATCATAATCTTTCATTTAACATATCAAAGATTGTGAAAATAATCCAACCTCAGCTAGGCAAGACCATAGAATTGATACAAGAATTAAACCTCTACCTTTGTTATAAGTGATTTTGCTTGATTTTTGAGGGCTTGGATGAGCAAAGCTTGATTAGGCTTGATGGTTGGCTGGAGTTATGTGAGTGAAGAAGAGAAGATGAGAGCTGAATGAGAGGAGAAAGTGGCGCAAAAAAAAGGGGTCTGAATAGGTGATAAAGGGAGGAAAAAAATCTGATTACATGAGTGGTAGTAGTTGACTTTCTTTGGCATTTGATTGGTTGAGATTCTATGGCTGAGTTTCAGCCAACTTTCCTTGCTTTTGTGGCCAAAGTGGCGCCACATTTGGTGTTAAGTGGCTGAGTTATCAGCCACTCAAGGTAGGGTAAAAGAATTGAAATTCTATTGGTTCGGTTCCGACAGTTTAGAATATCGTAATTTTATGGATTTCCTTTAAATCGGTAAATCAATTTTCAATAAAATTTTATGAAATCTCCTATACTTCTAACTTAATTCCCTCATATCTAAACTCAAGTAATTGCTAATCAATTGATTCTAAATATTATTTAACCGAATTCTATTTATTCTCGATTATTCGATAAAATCGAATAATTAGGCAAAAAATAATAAAAGAATTTTGGTGGATGTTACACATACCCCGCTCCGCTTCGAGCAGCATTGACAGGTCCACCATTTGCCTCACCACCTCAGGTAGTTCCCTCTCTTTCTCCTAGTGATGATGACCCTTCAGAGGCAGTAGACTCATCCTCCGGCTCATCCTCCGGACTCGGCAATAGCTATGCCCCAGCAGAGGCTGGTATGGCTCACAAGCTCCTGTCTTTAGACTTCGGCTAGAGGCACCATCCACCTAGCTGACTACAATGTACAGGGTGGCCCCTTTTTGGCACTTTTATGACCTCGAGTCATAGACTTAGTTTCCTTTTTTTGTGTTCTCAGAGAGAAATGGTAGATGAATGTCCTTTGAGGACCATATAGGGATACACATCATGAGTATGGGCCTATTTATTTTGTGTGACAGTCCATATTTCTGTTCCCCCTACTTTTATATGTACATGTATTTATGAACCTCTATTTATATGTATGTAAACATGTCAAAGATGTTATGTTTTTTTTCTTTTCTTTCTTTCACTAACTCATTTAATTCTCTTTATTGCGCAACACCCGTATGACATATGTATACCATGTTACTATATCAACACCAAGTTGGTAACCCATGTTTAAATTTAAGATTTACCCGGCCTCATCAATATACTAAAGTTAAATAAAATAAAAGTTATTCGCACGTGACAAACTACCGGATAGAATATTATGACTTAATCATAATATTACATTTTGGTAGGGTATTACAAAGGGTACATTTGCTTCTTATTGCATGTGGTTCATATTGAATTATTAATATTTTGTTCATATTTGCATTTATTTTAATTCAAGGTGGTGATAAAAGCCAATATCCTAAGGAGATCAATGCTTTCAAGGAAAGGAGGTTCCTCTTTAAAGTTTCTGTTTAGATTGAGGACTTCAATTCATTTCAGTCATATGTGATCACTATTCTGAAACTTTGTTATGATGAAGCAATTATCAGTGCTTTTGTTCAAAAACACCAGCTTGATGATGTACAATTTAAAGTTCAACTATTAAAAATTACAATTTTATACCAAATTTTGCCATCAAACTGATTGCTATTACTTCTGATTTCTTTGGTGTTGGCTTTCATTCCTGCCTAATAATTCTGAAAAATTAACAAATGTTGGAGAAAGTTCTGACATGAATAAGGTACATTGAAATATTGCTCTTCCACACAAATTATTTTTTGCATCCTTCATGTTTATGATTTTCATAACAATCTATAAAGTTACATGTTACATGCTTTTCTATATGAACATTGATTTTAAATTTTTTGCTGATTATTGTACAGGATTCATGGTCTCAATCCTATGAAACACCAGCTAGTCTTGAAGCATTTACTTTCCTGACCCCTTCTAAGCTTGAGATTAAACAAGGTTGGGTTGCTAAACCTACCAAAGTATCCCCTGATGATTACAATATCTCTTCTACCAAGATGAGAAAGGTCATTAAAGAAGATTAGGACCAAGCAATGTGGCTGTTGGCTTTGGGATATTTTGGAGTTTTTTTTTTTCGAAAGCATGTCATGGACTTTTGCTATTAGAATTATGTTGAAGTTTCTATTTTGTTGCTGAAGTTTTAGACATGGATTTGATGATTGTGGTTTAGGCTATTTTAGTATTTCTAGTTCAATGTAATTTTATTTCCTTCAAGACAGTTGTCTAATCTTAGTAATCATGAATGAATTTGCTATACCTAATAGTTTATGGCATATGATTTGGCCTTTTCTTATTCTATTAATTTTTGTTTGTCAATTTTCTTCCCACTATATATTGACAAATTTGCTAACCTATACACAATGATGGTCATGTACAATAAAAGATTGACCTATGTTCTTTAAGACTATACACTAGATACTTGATCAAAAGTCTTATCAATAAATGTTCAAAGCTAATACTATTAGTATTCAGTGATATTTAATGAAACTAATCTGTCAATTGGGTTGGCATTGTTTAATGAGATGAAAGTATCAATACTAAAATGCAATCATATTTTCTAAGGAGAGTGTGATATTGCTATAAGATTTCAATACTAACCTTATAATAAGGAGTTACTAATGAATTAATGATATAGTTTAAAATTAATCTTTTGTTATAGACTATGGAAGCATCATTTTACCAATGCTATTATCAATAAAAGGTTTTTTTTTTTTTTTATCTAGTACCATCATTTTAACATGGAATGGTTATGAGGAACATTACTAATGACTTAAGAGTGATGAAGTACACCAATAAAGTTTCAATAAAACAAAAATCAGAAATAACATTTAATTGTGAACTAAAAATGAATAAATGGCATTATATATGATAAACCATTAAACTGTTGGCTGTGACAACACCTTAAAATCTAAGTTATTTTGAAAAATAGATAAAAAATTATTTTCAACTGTACTTATGATGACAACTCATGCAATTATTATGATATCTTGATCTCTTAACAGCTATTAACTGATGCTTTGGCTATAGATGCTATAGTTGTAGATTAAGAACCCTATGGCATGTATGCTACCAATCATTAAGTACTGTCTTCCAATTGGCCCTTTGAAATTCATACTTAACCAATTATTGGCCATGCTTCATAGTTCATTGAAAAGCTTAGCTACCAATTTATTACATTGCAATGATGTATCTTCCCTTCTAAACACCAGTTCTAAAGTGTACTACCATATGCAATAAGGTAATTCATATCAATTCTACTACCAATGATAAATTGATAAATATACAATAACATGCATTTTAAAAATTCTTTCAAGTCATTTGTGTTCGATTAATAAAAAAGTGCTTCATGTGGCTGCCTATTTTTCAGGCCAGGAACTGATATGGAATCGATAGAAGTGGAGATTGTTTTAGCTTTAAAAGCCAGGCTAGATAAGCACAATGTGTTAGCAAAATTGCTTCGATATGCAAGGGACAAATATAAGGAGGGAGATTGTTTAGAGATGAAATTGAACTTGATAAGAAATACTGATGATAGGAGATACAATCTACCGTCAATATCTGAGGTGGCTATTTTAATTGTAGGCGATATTGATGATTCCATGGTTGATAGAGATATAATAATTGAAACACAATCTAGGTTGCTTTAGAGGATAGATGTTCTGCATCTTATGTATCTTGGATTACAATATCCATTGGTTTTTCTGTATGGAAAAAATGGATATAGGCCAAATATGTCCATATCCATATCTCCGGGTGGTTGAACAACTAATAAAAGATCAAGAATAAGCATGAGAGAGTTGTTTGCATATAGGTTATAGGACAGGTGAATGAATCTGCCATTATTCTTCGGTCTCAAAGACTATTCCAGCAATTCTCGATTAACAGTTATGCTATGGTTGAATCATAGAGGTTGACATATCATAGACAAAATCAACCAAAATTAAGAGTTGCTCAATACAAGGGCTTATATGAATGTCTGGTAAAAGGAAAAACAAATGCTATAGCTACTGGGCAAAGAGTAATTTTGCCAAGCTCTTTCACTGGAGGTCCAAGATACATGTTCAATAATTGTAAGGATGCTTTTACCATATGCAAGTTTGCTGGATATCCAAGTTTCTTTGTAACTATGACTTGCAACCCAAAGTGAAAGGAGATTAAAAGATTTGTTAGGGAAAAGGGATTAAAGGCAAAAGATAGGCTTGACATCTTATGTAGAGTTTTCAATATGAAACTTGATAAATTAATATGTGACCCGAAGAAAGGATTTGTTTTTGGAAAGATAAATGGATGTAAGTAAATCATAATGAAGATAGTCTTTAAAATTTTTAATTCCTTACATAAAAAATACCATTAAGTTATGACATGTTAATTATAATTTTACAAATATTTGTACTATTGAATTTCGAAAATGAGGGTTATCGTATGCACACATTCTTCTTTTTATGCATCCATAATTGAAGCCCGAGTCACCTAATGATATAGATAGGTTCATTTTTGCGAAAATTTCAAAGAGACAAATCCAAAGTTATATGTAGCAGTTGAGAAATTCATATTGCATCTCCATGTGGTCATTACAGCAGCAGTAGCCCATGCATGGTGAATAATAGATGCTCCAAAGTTTTCCCAAAATCTTTTAGATCAAGGACTATTATAGATGATGCTGGTTTTCCAAGCTACAGAAGAAGAGATGATGGATAGACAATTACTAAAAAAAATTGTATCTTGGATAATTCTTTCATTATTCCTTACAATCCAACACTTCTTCTTATATATGGATGCCTTATCAATGTCGAATATACTTGCCAGATTTCTGCAATCAAATATCTTTTCAAGTATGTTCATAAGGAAAATGATATGGTCACTGTAGGTTTCTTTCAAAGTGATGCATCATCTTCAAGTGAAAATATAGATGAAATATGAAACTACTATGATTGTAGATATATGTATGCCTGTGAAGCTGCACGGAGATTATTTAGGTTTGAAATTTTGATTAAAAAACAATAATTATCAGATTACCATTTCATTTGCTTGGACTTTAGCCTGTTGTGTTCAGAGACAATGACCATATTCCATATGTATTGAAAATAGCAGATTGTAAGAAGACCATATACCAGAGGCAAGGAATCTTATATATACTAAGTTCCCTACCAAATTTTTATGGAATAAACAATAGTTAGTGTGGATGCCTAAAAACCAAGGCTATGTCGCAGGTAGAAATTCTCATGTACTAACTGGTAATGGAGAAGACTATTATCGGAGATAGCTATTGAATATTCAAAGAGGATGCAGGAATTTCAAAGATATATGAACTATTGATGGTGTTGTTTATAACTTATTTAAGGATGCGTGCTATGCTCTAGGATTACTTCAGGATGACAAGAAATTCATTGATGCTATCTTTGAAGCAAGCCCATGGGCTTCAACATCTTATCTTAGAAGATTACTTGTCATCTTATTGATATCAAATAACATGAGTAGACTTGAATTTGTATGGCAAAAGTGTTGGAAACATCTTTCAAATGATGTGGTGTATAGACAACGAAGAACACTACAATGTGAAGGTAATTATTTGTTATTTTTTATGTGGTTTCCATACTGCTAATACTGACTCTATTTTTTTTTCTTTTTACAGATTTAATACTTTCAAACGATCAGATACAAAATATTACTCTTGCAAATATTGAGGGCATGCTTCAATCAAATGGGAGATGATTAAGAGATTTTTTGATATCATGCCCTTTCCTTCAAAGCAAATTGTTTCTGCTATGCAAGATAGGTTAATAATGGAGGAGTTAAATTTTGACACTGAGATTTTGTCGATTGAGTTCTATGAATACTTGCAAAGCATAACAGATGAACAAAGAAAAGCTTACGATGAAATTATGAATGTAGTATATGGTAATATAAAGGTGGTTTCTTCTTCTTATATGGTTATAGTGGCATAGGAAAGACATTTTTGTGGAAGATTTTGTTTGCATCAATAAGGTCAAAAGATGACATTGCTCTAAATGTGGCTTCAAGTGGGATTGCATCATTGCTATTGCCAAATGGAAGAATGGCTTATTCGATATTCAAAATTCCATTGAATATCAATGAAGATTCATCATGGAACATAAAGCAAGGAAGTCCTCATCTGAGATTGGTGAACGAGGCCAAATAAATCATATGGGATGAAGCACTAATGCTAAGTAAGTATCGTTATGAAGCATTAGATAAATGCTTCAAGGATGTGCTTAGATTTTCTGATTCCTTTATTGCTAATTTGCTATTCGGTGGAAAAGTTGTGGTATTGGGTGGAGCTTTTTAGACAAATTCTTCCTATGATTCCAAGGGGGCACAAGACAAGATATTATACAGGCATTTATCAACTCTTCATATTTGTGGCATTTTTCCAAAGTTCTTAAGCTTTCAAAGAATATGAGGCTATCAATTGACGCTACTAGCACTGATAGCACAAAGTTGAAAAACTTTACCGATTGGCTATTGCAAATAGGTGATGGTCTTGCAAGGTATACAACAGAAGGTGAGGCAAAGGTTGAAATTCCAGGTGATATTCTCATAAAGAATTCTGCTACTTCTTTTGATGAGTCATAGATTTTGTATACCTAAACATATTAGGAAATTTAGCAGATGTTAACTACTTTAAGAAGAAGACAATCTTAGCACCTACCTTGGAATTTGTTGAACATGTTAACAACCACATGATGTGTAGGCTGTCATGAGAGTAGAAAACTTGCCTGAGTTCTAATTCTATATGTATTGAAGAACGTAATATGGAATCTAAACTAGATGCTTTTTCACCGGAGATATTAAATGGAATCAATTGTTCCGTGGAACATCCTAATAGTCCCACACTATGCTTAAGTCATATTATGGAATTACTAATTATTACTTTTGCTCACGGATCTAAAGTTACCATTTGAAAATACTTTATAAATGAAAATAGGGTAAATATTTTTTTTGAACAATAATGAATAAACTATTTTGAAAACCAAAAGCCATGAGCGCACCGTGAGCGTATAATACAAACGTCGCTTACTCATACATACCGTGCGAATAAAATAAATAGAAACAACATAAATAACAATTATCTTATGTAAACATTGTAACATCCGAAAGATTTTTATCAATTTAACTGATTTGTTACGAATTAGTGAAATTAATTAGAAATCAATCAGATATTTAATCGGAAGCCAATTAAAGGCTAACTAGAAATTTAATTAGATGTTAGGGAAATACTTGTTTGGTCTCGGAGCACCATGTGGCTGTGCTCCCAGACTAATCATATAAATGTATTTTATATGGAACCCACCACTAACACATAATCCCATGAAAATACACTTACATGATTGGCTGGGAGCACAGCCATGTGGTGCTCTCGGATCATGTTAGAATTTCTTCTAGATGTTAATTAGATGGATTAGACTTCAGGGAATTGGAATAGACACATAGAAATCTTCACAAAAAATTTTCCAAACCATTTTACCGATTTGAAGGAAACCGGTAGAATTTCAGTATTGTAAACTACTGGAATCGAATCAACAAAATTATGCACCTAAAACCTTAAAATGAGAGGCTAAAACTTAGCCACTCTCATTCAAATTTGGTGTCCAGTTGTTGCCCCAAAAGAGGTGGAGTTTGGCTTCATTTTAGCCACCCATGTCTCGTCCAATCAAATTGTAGAATTCCAACTACTCAAGCTTTATAGAAAAAAAAAAACTCCTTTTTTGGTTCTCCTTGGACATCCCATATTCTGCACCGTTTTCTCCATTCATTCTTTTCTCATAGTAATCCTTCTTCTCTCCATCTCAAGCTCCATAAACTCTTGAATTCCAAAACACAAACTATCTAGGTTAACTACTTCAAAATGAAGGTAGGAATTCATTTGCTTGGCTGGTTTTCTTGGATTGATGATGATTAGAAAATTTTCTTCCACTTATATAAATGACGATCTATGGTGATGATTTATGATTCATTTAGCATATGTTTGCTTGGATTAGATTGGATATTGAATGATGAACACAAGAATAAAAAAAACAGAACCAGGTTTTTGTCAAAATCCCTATAGCGTCCGTACTTGCACATTGTGCGAACACTCCGATAGACACCAAAATGAGATAAAACTAATTTTAAGTGAAACTAGACATTTAAGGCTTTTCATACATACAAATTATAAGGCCATTGGGTTAGTATGGAGGAAGATATGAATTTTAGAAGTTTGCCCTAAGTTTCTAAGTTTGATTCTGGGCAAGGGAGGTTATTTCGGCAAAAATTGCCCTATACTGCTTGGAATGGAGTGAAAATGTCACGAATCCCCATTGGCCGTGACCGCCACATAGGGAATTTCCATTTCCTAGCAAGCCTACCAAAAATCTACATAAAAACTGACGGAGTTTCCCCTAAAATTAGGACATTCCTAATTATACAAAATCTGGAAAAATTATCCAGATAATCCAGCACAGCTTAAATACAATTATGCATATCTATGTACATATATATATATATATATATATATATATATATATATATATATATATATATATATATATATATATATATATATATATATATAGTTTGGAAACCTTACATACATAAGACTATCAAAAAGAGTTGTGTAGCTAAAGTAAGTTCAACAAAATAATACACATTTGCTTCACTAAGCTAAAATGAAAAACTAGATTGATACAACACAATTCTAACCCAACCCCAGACCCTGCTTGTAGTTCATGGAGCACTATATCATCACAAAGCCATACATGGCTATACAAACAATAATCCAAAAAAGAAGTTAAGGCCCTTCCAGTGGGCTCACCAAAATGGGACAAGCAAAAATCCTAGTGAGCAGGAGGAGCAGAACCTGCCTCAATGGCTAAATCTGAAATAGATAAGGAAACCACAGGGTGAGTTATAAAACTCAGTGAGAAATAATGTACTCATAGGTGGCATGAGACAAGCAAAAACATCCAAGCTATACTTTACATTATGAAGACGGAATACAAATATTTTCTCTCATCAAAAGAATCTCTGAAATATTGAGTTCATATCATGATAAAACTTCAAGGGAGAATCCTATTCCAGAAATAGCTACCTGACTGGATGGCCCTGTTATAACACCCTAATAATACCATACTATGCTTAAGTCGTTTTATGGCATTACTAATTGTTACTCTTAACTAGGGGAAGTTCTTATCGTTGAAATTAGCATAATATACGAAAATAGTATGTAATTTTTTTTTGTACAACCTTTATACTTGAAAACTGAGCCTTTAAGTGCTTACTTACTTGTATACACATGGACGTTGTTCCTCATATCGCTGAGTTACTAATAAGACGTATGATAAAATTGAAACAACATAACACAATCCCATAAGCCAAGAATGTAATCATAGATACTCAAGAGTCATCATTACACTTAATAAGTATCACATATGTAATAGGTCAAATTAAGCAACATGACTTCCTACATGCTCTTAATTACACATAAACTGCCTAACTAGGGCTCTTAAGAAAATGAAAATACTATGCTACTATCTCAATCCTCCTTAGCTAGGTGAAGAAACATGGTAGCTCTTCATCTCATCCAGTCAGGTACCAACAGGAGTGCTGCTGAGGATGCCATCAGCTTCGTCTGAAGACTACACGGAAACGTAGAAGTGAGAAATACAAGATTTCTCAGTAGGATCCCGACTAGATCACGAATGTGTCATCGTCATCGTCCCAGCCACTTCGGGTTTAATTATGAAAATAGTGAGCATGCATAAGTTCTATTTTTAAAGGGTTTGAAAACATAGGTTCCCAAAGCGGGTTTCTTTTAATCTTTCCCATATAAACACAATATAAAGAAACTCAAAGCTACCATATAAGAGCATATATATGTGACAGCATGGTATAAACATTCATAATATGCATGAGAAATTTAGAAACATGCATGACTATGCAACTCATCAATTTGACCATGGTTCTACTTTGACTTTACTTTCTTTTTTAGCATGTGCTTAACATTCTTTACTTTTTCTTTAAAATAGACTGCTTTTGAACATAAGCTTATTCCGTGATCGTTGCCACGTAGTACTAACCAAATCAGACTAAGTTGATATTGGTTACCTCTAAGTTGGATGATCCTCCATATCACCCTTGCCCCCTCAACGAGGTTCCTTGGGTTTTTATGGATCACCGTCTCTCACTTGCCTGAAGTGATCGAGGGGTCATATTCCATTATTTCTTTTCTTATCATTATATTTTACATGCATAATATTTCTTTGACTAGACACATGCAATGATATGACTAAGTCCATAATTTTGATGGAAATCCGGCAGCATAATGACTAGACCGGAGCTTCCCCAAAATGCCAATCATAAAACTTCCAATCAACAGTTTATCATATCACAATAATCAATCAATCATGAGACAAAGCTCAATCAAACTCATCATTTATCATGCCGAATGGCATCACACATTCATACCCTAAAGGGGCTTATAGTTGTGTTATTCTTTGTGAAGAATCTTATGAATCATCATTTGATTTCCCGTGGTCACCTGTGAGAGAATCACTTAGTTAAAATATATGTATGTGGTCTTTTAGTTACATAGTTCTCATATGAAATTATTCTTTACTTGAGTTCATATCTTATGGAGCACTTGTTCAAATTAATTAAGTTAAATAATTGTTTCCTTTCCTTGAGATAATGCACTCAGTGATTCCTAGGTTCATGGTATGCTCAGAGGCCCTAATCATACTTCAGTTCCCAAAGAGTTCGAGATCCCTCTAATCCTTGGGTCATGACAATGCATAACCATATCATGAACCCAATAACACTATATTCACTAAACACCAAAGGTGATTTTTAACTTAACCACGTTACAAAGATTCAAGCTTTTATCACTAACATACAAGGTCTTACCTTAAGTATTACAAAAGTTATCATTCTTTATAAAGTAGTCAGAAAGTTTTATTCTTTATGAAAGTAGGTGCCTCTAAAATTATATTCTTGACTTAAAGATTAGATCTTTATGAAAGTTGACACTTTTATTTACTCTAAGACCATCAAGGTCTCAACTTTATGATTTAAAGTTGTCTTAAAATCTAAAATATTCCTACTTTATGAACTAGTGATATAAGACATTAGCTTTAAAGTTATAAAGTCTTGATTTTTATAGAAGCTAACACCTTTAAGCATTGTTTTGATTCAAGATCTAAACTTTATGAATTAAATGTTACAAAACAACACTTTTATGACTTAAAGATTTCCTTCTTGACTAAAGTTTGAAACTTGATAAAAGATCTTGGCTTTAAGGTTTGTTTTCCACGACATAAAGTGACAAAATATCATTTTATAACTTAAATAGTCTTATTATTCAAAAAAAACTTAGACTTTTACATGTAGTCTTGTCTTCAAAACAAAACAAAATAAGACTTTATGAAAGCTTAAAAGTTGCGCCACTTTTAAGGAATCAAGAAGCAAACTTTTTAGAGCTTTAAGTTTTTAGGATGTTCATAGTCTTATCAAATCATGAAAAATATGTAAAGATGAAACTTTTCTAATCATAAACTCATCATAAGAAAAGAGCAACTTTGAGCAAGATACCACCAAGAACATTCAAGAATAAGAACATAAACATACTTTACCAAAAATAGAAACATCAAGAACACCTGAAGAAGAACAAGAACATATTTTTCCAAAAGTAGAAACATCAAGAACACTTGAAGAACAACAAGAACATACTTTTCCAAAAATGGAAACTTTTGCTCATGAAGAGTGTAAAGGATCATCTAAAGTTTTCACTTAAAGATCTTAGTCATGAAAAGAACCAAGCTTCAAGCTTTCTTGAGCAAACAAAATTAAAAGATGAAGATCACTACCTTTCTTAAAGATGGCTAAAAAAAAGAGAAGAGGAAGAAGAAGATGATGGCTCCTTTTAATGATGATGGTAACGATTTTGCAAGAAGGATGGAGAAGCTCTTGAGATCTTGTGAAAATGGAGATTGTAATGTTTAGATCTTATCTCCAAAGACCCAAATATGAGGTTCTTAAAGGGCTAAGTGAGAGGTTTTGGGTGGTGGTGGTAGAGAAAGGAAGAAGAAGATGAAGAAGAAGAAGAGAGAATTTTAGAGAGAAGTTGGAGGAGTAGGAAACTTAGAGAGAGAATAGAAGTTGAAAAATGAAAAATGAGTGTGTGTGTTGTGTATGGCCATAACTTTGACTAGGGTGGGCGGAGATATTTTTGCTTCATTTTGTGTTAATTAGTGATTAAGGAGACAAAGTGGATGATGGAGGAACAAAGCATGGTCAAACTCTTATATAAAGTACTCTTGTCTAATGCTTTATGCTTTTATGATATCACTCTTTACTTTATTGTCTAGTTGACTAAATTTGAATTTAATCATATAATTAAGTGCTCTTGCAACTTAATTAAGATAATTAAGCAAGGATTAGTGATTAACACACAAGAACATGATTAACAAAAATTAATCTTGCTATTAAGCTTAATTAACCTTAATTAAACTCGAATAAGCTAATTAAGGGCGATTAATGCTTAATTAAGCTATAGAGGGTCTGACTTACTTAATTAGAGATTATCTAATCTCGATTAACCATTCTCTTGACTTTTCTCATCCGAGTTAACTCATAAACTCTTCGTTAACCCCATAATTAAGCCTTAATCTCATAATTTCTCATTAAGTGCCTAATTACTGAGGGTTACTGAGGTAATTTAGTACGAATGAAATTGACGATGTTACAACTGTGGCCTAACTCCAGCAGTAAATAATAACTTCACGCCTGTGCATGTCTATAACTTTCGGACATGTTGGTCGACATGTCGGGCTAGCAATTACCCTGCTAGCTGGGTTATACGAGGTGCACCAAGGCTAATGCTACTATTCTTAACAAACAGTTCTGTTACAGTTTCCTTCCTTTTGAAAAACTTTACTCATAATAAAATCCTTGTCAACAAGCTCTTCTTTTAATCTAACATATACATTCTTACTATAGCATTAATGCATAACGAGAATTTAGAAAACTTCCATATTCTAACACATGTAATTCTTAAGTCTTGTCTCATGCTCATAACATTTAACATCCACTGAATGTAAATTCTAATTTAGTAAACTAGAGTTTAACATAGTTTCATGAAGAACTAAATTCCAAACTAAAAATAATATAAATTTGAATCATTTTTCAAAGTGGTTAGCAGCATAAACTTGTTTCATACATGTATAACTTCATATAAAAATTTAACTATAAGTATACTATTCACTCACAACTAAGATCCCAAATCAAGAGCTTAAGTGGGTGGTGCCTCTGAGCCAACCGGAGTCTCCCCGAAAGAGTCCAAAGCTACAAAACATATAAAACTAACATAATAAGCTTCTAGAAATCAAACTCAACCCCAATCAACACCCAAACATAAAATCCCCAATTTGAGCCCTAACCTTCTTCACCCCAAAACCCATACTCCACTCCAAGCAACAAAAAAATAATCAATCTATGGCTAAAAGGAGGTAGAGAGTATTTATAATTTACCTTAAAGCCTTGGAAGGAGGAGTGGAGTAAGAGAGGAGTTTTGAGTCTCCTCCACCTTCCTCTTTCTCTCACTTCAAGAAGGTAGAGAGAGAGAGCTCAAGGAAGATGATGGTGATGGTGATGATGAAGAAGAAGATGTGAAAGGATGGATTTGTGAGGAAATCCAAAGGGAAAGATGATGGATTAATGAGATATGTGAGAGTGGAGGGTTTTTTTAAAGAGGGGAACCCAAGAGAGAGAGAGAGTTTGAGTGAAAATGAAGGAGAGAGAGCCAAAACTCACTCAAAAAGTCGGACAGTAGGCGCCTAGGTGGCCATCTGAGGATGAAAAGCAGTGCTGAGATCCAGACGTGTGCCTTGGGCCTCTTGAAAGGCTTTCCAAAAATGAGAGGTGAATTGAGGCCCCCGATCTGAGATAATGGATACAGGTACCCCATGCAATTTAACTATCTCATCAATATACATTTGCGCATGCTGAACTACACTGAAAGTGGTTTTCACTGAGAGAAAATGAGCAAACTTTGTCAATCGATCAACTATCACCCAGATGGAATCAAATCCCTTAGAGGTCCTTGGTAATCCGATGACAAAATCCATTATAATGCGCTCCCACTTCCAATCTGGTATTTCTATTTGTTGGTAAAGACCAACTGGCCTTTGATGTTCTGCCTTGACTTGCTTGCAGACTAAACATCGAGAAACAAAGTTGCCAACATCTTTCTTCAGACCTTCCCACCAATACAATTGCTTCAGGTCTTGGTACATCTTAGTCGAACCCGGATGAATGATGTATCTGGAATTATGAGCTTCTTCAAGAATGTTTCTTCTCAACTCACACACATCAGGCACACACAAACAGTTACCATGCCTTAAAGCACCTTCTTGATCCAAGGTGAAATTAGAATTCTTGCCACTCTGAACATCTTCTATTAGCTTCCTTAACTTGGGATCCTTGTTTTGAGCTTCTATAATTTGTTCAATTAAAGAAGACCGAGCTCTAAGATAAGCCACAAGTGCTCTAGACTCCTTCAATTCAAACTCTACGCCTTCTGACTCCAACTTGTGAATTTCTTCTATTAAAGGTATGTGGGCTAAACTACACATTGATTTCCTACTCAAAGCATCTACCACAACATTTGCTTTTCCGGGGTGGTACAATATTGAGCAATCATAATCCTTTAACAATTCCACCCACCTCCGCTGCCTCAAGTTCAAATCTTTCTGCTGGAAAATATATTTAAGGCTCTTGTGATCTACGTAAATCTCACAAGCCTCGCCATATAGATAATGCCACCATATCTTTAAGGCAAAAACAACTACTGCCATCTCCAAGTCATGGATGGGATAATTTGCTCATGCTTCTTAAGTTGTCTTGAAGCGTAAGCAATTATCCGACCATGCTGCATCAAAACACACCCAAGACCTACCCTTGAAGCATCACAATACACTGAGAATCCACCTGGACCTGAAGGCAAAACAAGAATCGAAGCTGTGGTTAAGCAAGTTTTGAGCTTCTAAAAGCTCTCCTCATAAGCATCCCTCCACTGAAACTTCATATTCTTTTGGGTTAGCTGAGTCAATGGTGCTACAATCTTGGAAAAATCTTTGACAAAATGACGATAATAACTAGCTAACCCCAAGAAACTACGGATCTCTACGACTATGGTAGGTCTTGGCCACTATTGTATAGCTTCAACCTTTTTAGGGTCCACCAAATTCCTTCCTTAGACACTACATGACCCAGAAATGCTACCTTATCCAACCAAAATTCACATTTAGAGAATTTAGCATATAGATGATGATCCCTTAGAGTTTGAAGGGTAATTACATAAATCACGCTCATGCTCTTCTTGGCTTTTGGAATACACAAGGATATCATCGATAAAGATGATTATGAAGCGATCTAAGAAAGGTTTAAAGACACGGTTCATCAAGTCCATAAAAGCAGCTGGTGCATTGGTTAACCCAAAGGACATTACTAGGAACTCGTAATGTCCATAACAGGTACGAAAAGCAATTTTTGGAATATCCGCTTCTTTAACCTTCAACTAGTCATACCCAAAACGAAGGTCGATCTTGGAAAAATAAGAAGCTCCTTGGAGTTCTCAAACAGGTCATCTATGCGAGGCAAAGGATACTTGTTACGCATGTCACCTTGTTCAGTTGACGGTAATCCACACACAACCTTAGAGACCCATTCTTCTTTCTTACAAATAAGACGAGAGCACCCTACGGAGAAGTACTCAGACATATGAAACCCTTGTCTAACAAGTCTTGCAACTGCTCTTTCAATTCTTTTAATTTTGTCGGTGCCATGTGATAAGGGGCTATAGAAACAGGTTGAGTGTTTGGGAACACATCAATTCCAAACTCAATTTCTCTGTTTGGCAGTATTCCAGGCAATTCTTCTGGAAATACATCCAAAAACTCCCAAACTACGGGAACTTGTTTCACATTTGGGATTTCGGCCTTAACATTATTAACCACAGCAATATAACCCTCACTTCCCTTGCTCATAAGTTGTAGAGCATTGAAAGAAAAAATTAAGCTGGTAAGAGTGATACAATTACTCCCTCTATAAACACATTGTAACTACCCAAGAATCTCAAATCTCACTTCCTTCGAATGACAGTCCACTGTGGCATGACAAGAAGCTAACCAATCCATTCCTAGGATAACGTCAAAATCAACCATGTCTAAGAGCATTAAATCAATTAGGGTGTCCATACCGCACACATAGACCACACAAGATTTGAATACCAACTAAACCAAGAGTGATTGCTCCATAGGGGTACTAACCCAGAATGGATCATCTAATTTTATGGGATGCTCACCAAATCGGGAGGCAAAGTAAGGGGACATATATGAATGTGTAGACCTCGGATCAAACAACACATGAGCATCATATGAATGCACTTGAAGTATACCTGCCACTACTGCATTAGAAGCTTGAGCATCTTGATGTGTCAAAGCATACAGGCGTGGCTATCCTCTTCTTGCCCTCTCGACTCCTCTACCACTGGCATTCCTGCCATAGTCCTCTACCAGCTACCCCAGAAGTGGCATCCTGAGATGGTGGGGAGAAAGAAGTAGATGGAGCGACTAGCAGAACACAACCTTGACTAGATCCTCTTATCAGCTGGGAGTAATCTTTCTTAAAATGGCCCTCCTGATCATAGCCAAAACAAGCCATTGATCCCTTACGACACGTGCCTAAATGCGATTTGCCACAACTTTGGCAATGTAGCTATGCTTGGCCAGAATATTCAAGTCCTGGTGTACTTTGCTGTAATGCACCACCGACTTAAGATGCTATGATAGGAAAGTTCACTAGGTTGGGCCTAGATGGTGCAGCCCCTCTTAAGTGAACCCGCTGCTAGCCCTGAGGAACTTGAACTCCTCCAGAACTCGAACCACCAGAAAAGAAACCTTTAGTTTTTGGCTTCTTAGTTGCTTCCTTAGAGGCCTTTCTCTCCATTTTACCAGACTCAATTAGCAATGCGGCATTCACCACTTCAACATATGTAATCTTGCCAATCTGAGGAGCTCGGGTGGTGAATAAAGGATCTACTAACCCGCGAATGAATCTCTTGACCCACAATGCTTCAGTGGCCACTAGATGAAATGCATAGCGATAGAGCCGTGCAAACTCCATGTCATTTTCTGTAACTGACATTCCTGGCGTCTGCTTGAGCTTCTCAAAGTCGACTGCAAGATTTGCCCTTTTGCTAGCAGGGAGAAATCGAGCCAAGAAAATCTCTGAGAATTCCTTCCAAGTAAGAGGAGGTAAAACAATTGATCTCCCCCTTCGGAGGATTTCAAACCACTGCTCTACTATCCCGTCCAAATGATAGGCCGCTAACTCCACCGCCTTTGTGGTTGAACATTCAAGGACCCAAAGAGCCTTGAGAGTCTTGTCTAGAAATAGTTGAGGGTCCTCCGTCATAAGGTTCCCCGTAAAAGTAGGGGGTCCAACTTAAGAAAGTCTTGGACCGTGACATCCCATCCCATTGGAGGTAAAACTTGCACTCGTTCTGAGGCTACTGGTGTTGCAGCTACCTCTTGGGGTTGTCCTCCAACCTACCTCTGATCAGCCATCATTCCCACCAGAGTTTTAATAGCCTAGTGGACTTCGTGAATCTCCGCAACTACTTCAGGCATAGCCCCAGCAGAGGCAAGCTCCTCTGCTTGCCTGGCCATTAAACCATGGCCTCTACCCCTTGCTCAACCACGACCCCTCCCTCTTTGCACTGGAGAGGGGTCCAGTCTGACTCAGCATCAGGGCTTTCTTGATTTGAGGCCCTCCAGGCTAGAGAACATCTCCTTGGTAGCATTTCCACCTATTAAAAGAGAGCTTGATTAACAAATTTTTAAGATTAACAAGAGCAAGACAAGAACACTTAAAACAAGAATACAAGAATGAACTTCTTAAAGGCCTTGGGTAATGTCACATCTTGTGAAAATGGGCCAGCTTCCATTTACGCAGTCCTGACTACACCTAAGGAAACTTGCTCTATGAATCACAGGGAAACCTAGGCTCTGATACCACTTTTGTCATGGCCCTCCATGGGCCGTGACCGGCGCATAGAGAATTTCCATTCCCTAGCAAGCCTAACCAAAAATCTACGTAAAAATTGATGGAGTTTCCCCTAAAACTAGGACATTCCTAATTATACAAAATCTGCAAAAATTATCCAGACAATCCATTATAGCTTAAACACAATTATGCATATCTATGTACATACATACATACATACATACACACACACACACACACACACACACACACACACACATATATATATATATATATATATATATATATATATATATATATATATATATATATATATATATATGTACTTTGGAAACCTTACATACATAAGGCTATCAAAAAGAGTTGTGTAGCTAAAGTAAGTTGAACAAAATAATACACATTTGCTTCATTAAGCCAAAATGAAAAACTAGATTGTTACAACATGATTCTAATCCAACCCCGGACCCTGCCTATAGTTCATGGAGCACTATATCATCACAAGCCATACATGGCTATATAAACAATAATCCAAAAAAGAAGTCAAGGCCCTTCCAGTGGGCTTACCAAAATGGGACAAGCAGAAATCCTAATGAGCGGAAGAAGCAGAACTCGCTTCAACAGCTAAATCTGAAATAGATAAGGAAACCACAGGGTGAGTTATAAAACTCAGTGAGAAATAATGTACTCATAGGTGGCATGAGACAAGCAAAAACATCAAAGCTATACTTTAAATTATGAAGATGGAATACAAATATTTTCTCTCAACAAAAGAATCTCTGAAATATTGAGTTCATATCATGATAAAACTTCAAGGGAGAATCCTATTCCAGAAATAGATGCCTGACTGGGTGGCTCTATGGCCTATCTCCAGTAGTAAATAATAAAATCACACTTGTTCGTGTCTATAACTTCCTAACATGTTGGCCGATATGCCGAGCTAGCAATCACCCTACTAACTAGGTTATACAAGGTGCACCAAGGCTAATGCTACTGTCATTAGCAAACAATTCTGTAACAGTTTCCTCTCTTTTGAAAAACTTTACTCATAATAAAATCCTTGTTAACAAGCTCTTCTTTTAATCTAACATACACATTCTTACTATAGCATTAATGCATAATGAGAATTTAGAAAACTTCCACATTCTAACACATGTAATTCTTAAGTCTTTTCTCATGCTCATAATATTTAACATCCACTGAATGTAAACTCTAATTTAATAAACTAGAGTTTAACATAGTTTCATAAAGAACTAAATTCCAAACTAAAAACAATATAAATTTGAATCATTTTTCAAAGTGGTTAGCAACATAAACTTGTATCATACATATATAACTTCATATAAAAATTTAACTATGAGTACACTATTCACTCACAACTAAGATCCCAAATCAAGAGCTTAAGTGGGTGGTGCCTCTGAGCCAACCGGAGTCTTCCCGGAAGAGTCCAAAGCTACAAAACATATAAAACTAACATAATAAGCTTCTAGAAATCAAACTCAACCCCAATCAACACCCAAACATAAAATCCCCAATTTGAGCCCTAACCTTCTTCACCCAAAAAACCAATCTATGGCTAAAAGGAGGCGGAGAGTATTTATAATTTACCTTAAAGCCTTGGAAGGAGGAGTGGAGCAAGGGAGGAGTTTTGAGTCTCCTCCACCTTCCTCTTTCTCTCACTTCAAGAAGGTAGAGAGAGAGAGAGCTCAAGGAAGATGATGGTGATGGTGATGATGAAGAAGAAGATGTGAGAGGATGGATTTGTGAGGAAATCCAAAGGGAAAGATGATGGATTAATGAGGTATGTGAGAGTGGAGGGTTTTTTCAAAGAGGGGAACCCAAGAGAGAGAGAGTTTGAGTGAAAATGAGGGAGAGAGAGCCAAAACTCACTCAAAAAGTCGGATAGTGGGCGCCTAGGCGGCCATCTTTGGGCACCTGGGAGCCCAACAGCCTGAAACGCCTTCACTTGTGCTAACAGAGGGTGCTTGGGCGGCGGTTTCTAGCTCCTGAGTGCCCAAACCCCTGAGACCCAACATGTTGATAACACTGTTGGCACCTAAGCACTAGCACCCTGAAATTTTTTTTTTTTAAATTTCACACACATTTCTAAACATATATATAATCCAATAACTTCTAAATACACAAAAATACTAATCTAAAAAATTATATCAAATCCAAAGGCATGGCAAAAAAAAATTTTTTAGAAAGGTAAGATATATTATAACATGCTATAAAAAATTTCATGGTCAATTTCATTTTTTATAATTCCCAGTAAATTATTGAAGTTGCCTTTTATTTTGTTGGAACAGAGATAGGGCAATCCAAGTCTATCAACTTTGTGAGCTTATAACTTCAGCTCTCCTTAGTCAATCAAAATGAAACTTTTTGGATATGAAAATTTGATCAATAAGCTTTAAATCGACATAGCTTTGGTAGGAATACGTAGGTTCGGTAGGAATCCAAGTAGATTTCTACTTTTGGTGGATTTTTACTTTCTACTGTGCAATTCTAGCCTACTGTAGGACAAGCCAAATTAAAACCCCAGTTACTTGAGCTACACTTATCAAAATTAAATGGGACTAAAGAATTTAGAAAATAGACACATAACTCTCCAACATATCCAAAATTTAGGTCCAAAGGAGCTAAATAGAAATTATGGCTTATTTTCAAAAAATCAGGCAGAAATGAAAAACATAAGCAGAAACTTATACTTAGGTGTAAGTGTTGTGTCTTTGGTAATGTTATTGAATGATGTTGAGAAATGAATATGCTATTATGGTTTCTCTGAATAATTTGCTATCTAAGTACTGGCACTATTCATGGGAAAGTGGATACTATCCGTCATGCTACTGAAATTTCGGCAAATATTATATATAAATTATGATATACACATTGATACATGTACATGGTTGCATGAAGCTTGTAAGGGTTAAGTTATAAGAAAAGTTCCATAATACTTGGGCCAGTCCCAGATTAAAGTTAAGGGGAATAGATTAGTGGGAAGGTTGGGGAAAGTAAACTTGACATTCCTGTATAGGAACGAGCTCGATCTTGAGAAATAAACTATTACCCAGGAGTTGTATGGCCAAGAACTCCCAGGGGACCAAGAAATGGAAGAGTTTATGATACCAAGTTTAAGAAACTGATGATAAAAGAGAACTCATGAGTACATGCCTGATTGCATTACATAATTATGTTAGCTATTTATAAGTTGAATATTATGTTCTTTTACTGCTACCTGTTTATTCATTCTGCTCTTATTACTATATGTTATCATACAATTGCTTATTCTGTCTTTATTGCCTTAAGTAAAACTGAATTTTGCTTCGGGTTATGTTTCTAAAATCTAATGAACAAGGATAATTGTGTTGTGTTATTCACCCTTTTCATAATTAAATGAAAACCAAAGCAACTATGAATGAATATGATATCAGTATCTTGTAATTATAGGAATCCTACTGAGAATTTCTTTAAATTCTCACCCAATTATGTATGTCCGCGTCATTCTCAAACCCTGGATGCGGCGGCAACCATCATCCTCAATTCTAAGCTACCAAGGTTACAATGGTACCTCTAAGCATAGAGCGACTTATTATATTCGACAGCCCTGTTTCCTGTATTTACCACTTTTAGATGTACAAGAACCTATGAGACCATGTTTGTATACATATCAAAAAATGTTTTAAGATTAATTTCGCTCGCCTTACTAAATCTTCTCTTATTATGCCCCACCCGTATGATATATATATATATATATATATATATATCATACATAATCACACATAACAGGCTGCCAGGTAAAATATTATGACTTAAGCATAGTATTATATCTAGTAGGGTGTTACATTTTGGTATCAGAATAGTTTGTTGTAGTTAAGGCCTGAGGATTACATTAACTATGCTTCTCGCATATCCTGCATTTTTAGATAAAGTCATGCACTAAGTCTTGTCTGTAAGGTTGAGATATCAGAATGCATATATATGAAATGCCTAACTTATGAGCTATTATTTACTAGCACACTAGATTTACTATTGAGCTTAATCAACTCAATAGATTTTGTTTTATGTGTTGAGAACTTAATGGCTTCCAGAAGGCGAGGCAAGCCATGCACGGAACCTATTCAAGAGGACCCAGCTGACTTTATGGACATGATGTGAGAAATAGCTCATGCGATGTAGGAGTAGGCCACTACAGCCCACCAGATGATGGACCAATTGGGTAGGCAGCTCGAAGCCGGCCATAGAGGAAATCCATATGGTCTAGGAAATCCACATGGCCTAAGAGTAGACCTGGACTACCTTAAGTTTGTTGAGTTCAGAAAAGCGATCTGCCTAGCTTTAGGCGAGTGTTTGACCCTGATAAAGCCGATGAGCGAATTAAAGCACTAGAGCAGATCTTTGCTATTCTGGATTGCACTGATCGCCAGAAAGTGAACTTCGCCACTTTCATGCTCAAAGTGGATGCGGAATTCTAGTGGAATGGTGTGAGGCACCTGCTGGAGGAATCTCAAATCGAGATCACTTGTGCTGTATTTATGGATGCATTTTACCAAAAATACTTTCCCCCATCCGTTCGAAAGGCTAAAGAGTTGGAACTTATGCAACTCCGTCAGGGGAATAGGACGATCTTAGAATACATCGATAAATTTGAAGAACTATATAAATTTTCTACGATTTACCAGAGAAACCTGATGGGGCTTGGAAGTACATCAAATTTGAGGGAGGATTACGAGAAGATATTCTCGTAGTAGTAGGACCAATGGAGATTAGAGACTTCTCCACATTGGTGAATAAATGTTGACTTGTCGAAGATTGTAGCCTAAAATTAGCAGCGGCCAAGGCATCTAGTGGCAGCTTCAAGCTGGGGTTGGCACTACAAGGCCTAATATTCAAGCCCAACTTTCAATAGCAAAGAAGGTTTCAATCAGTGGGCAATAAAGGCAAGTAGGCCCAAAGGCCTTTTCTGAATCAAACTTGCACAAAATGCAGCAAGAATCATGGTGATCGGCCGTGTTTGGAGGGCTAGAATGTTGGCTTTGAATGTGGCAAACCAGGTCACAAAATTTGAATGTCCAAGCAGGAATCCACCATAAACTTTCAGACCTCAACGTCAAGGATGGGTCTTAACGATGGATGTAGAAGAGGCTGACAAATTTGAAGGACTAATCAAGATACTTGTGAAGTGAACGGTGAGACTTTAACTGTACTCTATGATTCGAATGCCTCACATTCATTTATTTCTCAGAACTGTATGACTATTTTACAATTACCGATTTCTAAATTACCTTATGATCTATTGGTTTTTACTCCTACGAATGAACCTATCAAAACTAGTCAAGTCTGCATAAATATTCCTCTTCAAATTTGGGTTAGAACCTTTGTAGCCAATCTAATTTGTCTCCCTTTATCTGGACTTAATGTAATTTTGGGCATGGATTGGCTTTCTACCAACCGGGTCATGCTCAATTATTCTAATAAGACTGCAGTGTTTTCTTCTGACTCATCTTTTGAACCCTAAACCCCGGTAAACCTCTATCTGAACTCTTTAGCAGTAAACTATTGTGGATTAGAAAGTCAAGGATACTTTCTCCTATCAGTTAATGTGATGAAAGTTGAACAGAAATTAAAAAAGATCCCAATTGTTAAGGAATATCCCGATGTTTTCCCTAATGATATTCCCGAATTCCCTCCTGAAAGGGAAAATGAGTTCACCATTGAATTGGTGCTAGCAATGGGACCAATATCCATAACTCCATACCAAATGTCACCTCCGGAGTTAACAGAACTCAAAAGGCAGATTGAGGAATTTTTGGAAAAAGGATTCATACGACTAAGTGCATCACCATAAGTGACGATTAAGAATAAGTATTCACTGCCAAAGATTGATGACCTCATGGACTAGCTGCAACAAGCAACTGTATTTTCCAAGATTAACTTACATTCCGAATATCATCAAATTCGGGTCCGAGAATAAGACATCCCTAAGATGGCCTTTCGAACTCGTTATAAACACTACGAATATTCTGTGATGTCCTTTGGATTGATGAATACACCGGTGGTGTTTATGGATTATATGAATCGGATATTCTGACCATATCTAGATAAATTCATAGTAGTTTTCATTGATGAAATACTCGTATACTCAAAGACCGAGCAAGAACATGCTGAGCATTTAAGACTGGTATTGCAGATTTTAAGAGAAAGGAAGCTCTATGTTAAGCTGTCTAAGTGTGAGTTCTGGATGGTGGAGTTGAAGTTCCTTGGGCATGTAGTATACCAAGGGGGAGTTTTCATAGACCCCAGCAAAGTGGAAGTGCTATTAAATTGGGAAAGACCGACCACAGTTACTGAAGTCAGGAGTTTTCTGGGCTCAGCCGGATATTATAGGCGATTTGTTAAGGATTTCTCCCAAATAGCTCTACCTTTGGTGAAGTTAACCAGGAAAAATGCTCCATTTGAATAGACACCGGAATGCAAGCAAAGTTTTCAAGATTTGAAGAGGAAGTTAACAATGACACTAATGTTAGCCTTGCCAGACCCTCGTGGATCGTTTGAGGTCTATTGTGATACTTCCAGACAAGGATTAGGGTGTGTGTTAATGCAAAATGGGAATGTGGTCGCGTATGGCTCCAAACAAGTAAAGCCACATGAAAGGAATTCCCCAATGCACGATCTTGAATTAGTAGCAATTGTGTTTGCTTTGAAGATATGGAGACATCACCTTTATGGGGTGAGATTTGAAGTCTTTTCTGATCACAAGAGTTTGAAGTACCTCTTTGATCAGAAGTAATTAAATAGGAGGTAGCGGAGGTGGATGGAACTCCTCAAAGATTATTAATTTGAATTGAAATATCATCTAGGTAAGGCAAATATTATAGCAAATGCCTTGAGCAGGAAATCTTTGAATGTAGCCTGGATGATGATTAAAGAAGTGGAACTCATAGAGAGTTTCTAAGACCTTAATTTGGGGATCTCTATGACTCCTAAGGTCATTTGGTTACACCAAATCAAGATAACCAGTAGCTTTAAAGAGCAAATCTGGCAAGCACAACAGCAAGATAGCAACTTTCAACATACAATCAATCTCGTGCAATCAGGGAAATTAACGAGTTTTACTCAGGATAAAGAGGGCATATGGCGGCATCAAGATAGAGTATGTGTTCCTGAGGGAAGTGATCTCCGAAGAAGAATCTTGGAGGAAGCACATAAAGGTAAATTTATTATACATCCTAGCATTACTAAAATGTATCAGGACCTTAGGAAAATGTTTTGGTGGCCAAGCATGAAGTCAAACATGGTGAGCTTTGTAAACAAATCTTTGGTCTGTCAGATGGTGAAAGCATAACATCAAAGACCCTTGGGGATGCTACAACCTCTGGAAATCCCTGAATGGAAGTGGAAGAGTATCTCCATGGATTTTGTAATGGGATTACCAAGGACTTCAACAAGATATGATGCTATATGGGTCATTGTGGATAGACTGACTAAGTCTACTCATTTCTTACCCATTTGAGCAAATTATCCCTTGGAGAAATTAGCGTAACTATATATTCAAGAGATTATAAGACTACATTGGATCTCTTCAACCATCGTCTCTGATCGAGACTTAAGGTTCACTTCGCAATTTTGGGGAGCTTTACAGAAGGCGTTTGGCACTAAGCTGTGTCTAAGCACTGTGTATCACCCACAAACAGACGGTCAAACAGAAAGAACAATTCAAACCTTAGAAGATATGCTGCGAGCATACATAATGGAGCAAGTGGAAACTGGGATCGATACTTACCGCTAGCCAAGTTTGCATACAACAACAGCTATCATGCTAGCATCAACATGGCTCCTTATGAAGCATTGTACGGATGAATGTGCCCATCTCCACTATGTTGGTATGAATCAGGAGAATCAAGTCTACTAGGGCCTGATTTAGTCAGACAAACCACTAAGCAGATTAACAAAATTCGAAGTAAGATACTCACTACTCAAAGCCATCAGAAGAGTTATGCGAAAACCAAGAGAAAACCCCCAAAATTTCAAGAGGGGGACCATGTATTTCTGAGGGTTACACCTACAACAGGGATAGGTAGAACCATTTAGGTCAAGAAGCTAAGCCCTCGCTTTATTAGTCCCTTTCAAATCTTGAAGCGAATCGAACCATTTGCATATCGAGTCGCTTAACTAATTTGTTTAGTTTTAACGAATTAGTGAAATTAATTAGAAATTAATCAGACATTTAATTGAAAGCCAATTATAGGCTAATTAGAAATTTAATTAGATGTTAATTAGATGGATTAGACTTTAGGGAATTGAAATAGATATATAGAAATCCTCATAAAAAATTTTCCAAACTATTTTACCGATTTAAAGGAAACCAGTAGAATTTCGGTATTTTAAACTGTCAGAACTGAATCAACAAAATTATGCACCTAAAACCCTAAAATTGTTTTAGCCATTCTTATTGAAATTTGGGCGTCCAGCTATTGGCCCAAAAGAAGTGGAGTTTGGCTTCATTTTAGCCACTCACTTCTCCTCTAATCAAATGCTAGAATTCCAACTACCCAAGCTTCATAGAAAAAATTAAAAAAACTCCTCTTTTGGCTCTCCTTGGACGTCCCATATTCTGCACCCTTTCCTCCATTCATTCTTCTCTCAAAGTAATTCTTCTTCTCTCCATCTCAAGCTCCATAAACTCTTGAATTCTAAAAGACAAACTAGCTAGGCTAACTACTTCAAAATCAAGGTAGGAATTCATTTACTTGGTTCGTTTTCTTGGATTGATGATGAATAGAAAATTTTCTTCTACTTATATGAATGACGATCTATGGTGATGATGTGATGATTTATGATTCATTTAGCATATGTTTGCTTGGGTTAGATTGGATATTGAATGATGAACACAAGAATTAACAAAATAGAACCAGGTTTTTCTCAAAATCCCTACGGCATCCATACTTGCGCATTGTATGGACTGGCCTATAGACACCAAACTAAGATAAAACTAATTTTAAGTAAAATTAGACATTTAGTGCTTTCCATACATATAAATTATAAGGCCATTGGGATAGTATTGAGGGAGATATGAATTTTGGAATTTTGCCCTAGGTTTCTAAGTTTGTTATGGGCAAAGGAGCTTGTTCTAAGCCAAACTTGCCCTATACTATTTGGAATGGAGTGCAACAAAATTTATTAGAAAGGAAGACATAGTAGAACATGCTATAAAAATTTCATGGTCAAATTTGTTTTCTATAATTCCTAGTAAATTATTGAAGTTGCCCTTTATTCTATTGGAATAGAGAAAGGGCAATCCGAGTCTATCAACTTTGTGAGCTCATAACTTGAGCTCTCCTTAGTCAAACGAAATGAAACTTTTTGGATATGAAAATTTGATCAATAATCTTTAAATTGACATAGGTTTGCTAGTAATCCAAGTAGATTTCTATTTTTCGTGGATTTTTACTTTCTGGTGTGCAATTTTAGCCTGTTGTAGGACAAGCCGAATCAAAACCCAATAACTTGAGCTACATTTATCAAAATTAAATGGAACCAAAGAAGTTAGAAAATAGACACATAATGCTCTAACATACTAAAATTTAGGTCCAAAGGATTAAATAGAAATTATGGCTTATTTTCAAAAAATTGGGCAGAAATGAATAACATAGGCAGAAACTTATACTTAGGTGTAAGTGTTGTGTCTTTGGCAATGTTATTGAATGATGTTGAGAAATGAATGTACTATTGTGGTTTCTTTGAATAATTAGCTGTCTGAGTACTGGCACTATTAATTGGGAGGTAGATACGATCTGTCATGCTGCCAAAATTTCAGCAAAGATTATATATACATTATGATATACACATTGATACATGTACATAATTGCATGAAGCTTGTAAGAGTTATGTTATGAGAAAAGTTCCATAATACTTGGGCTAGCTTCAGATTAAAGTTAAGAAGAATAGATCAATGGAAAGGTTGGGGAAAGTAAACTCTACATTTCTGTATAGGAACGAACTCGATCCTAAGAAGCAAACTATTACCCGGGAGTCGTATGGCTAAGAACTCACAAGGGAGCAAGTAATGGAAAAGTTTATGATACCAAGTTTAAGAAACTGATGAGAAAAGAGAACTCATGAGTACATGCATGATTGCATTACAAAATTATGTTAGTTGTTTATAAGTTGAATATTATGTTCTTTTACTGCTACCTATTTATTCATTCTGCTCTTATTACTGTATGTTATCATACAATTGCTTATTCTGTCTTTACTGCCTTAAGTAAAATTGAATTTTGCTTCAGGTTATGTTTTCTGAAATCTAATGAACTAGGATAATTGTGTTGTGTTATTCACCATTTTCATAATTAAATAAAAACCGAAGCATCTAGGAATGAACATGATGTTAGTATCTTATAATTATAGGAATCTTATTGAGAATTTATTTAAATTCTCACCCTATTATATATTTCCACGTCATTCTCAGACCCTGGATGTGGCGGCAACCATCATCCTCACTTCTGAGCTACCGAGGTTAGGGCGGTACTTCTAAGCACAGAGCGACTTATTGTGGTTGACGGCCCTATTTCCTGTATTTACCATTTTTAGATGTACAAGAACTTATGAGACCATGTTTGCATACATATTTATGTATATACATCGAAAGTGTTTTGAGATTAATTCTGCCCGCCTTACTAAATCTTCTCTTATTATGCCATATATACCACTTAAGTAAATTAATTTGAAATAAATCGCCGTGTTTCGATATAAATGCTATTCGACCTAGTTAATGAATTAAGATTAATCAACATAAGAAATAATCACATGTGACAGACTGCCAGGTAAAATATTATGACTTAAGCATAGTATTATATCTGGTAGGGTATTGCAAACAGAACATTCATTCCACAGCCATCATAGTTAAGGTAATAATAATAATACCATAAGCCATACATAAAGATAATTATGGGTCCGATATTTACCATCAACCCTACAAAAGAAACCTACTGAATACATTATAAAGGAAAATATATAGGAATTCTCTACTGCCCAAGCATGCCATACAATAAAATGATAACCCTATAACTGCAAACAAAAAGGGCTATCCTCATGCTCAGCTCTGCATGCAATCACCACATCACTTATTAAGCAGAAGGAAACCGTTCCCGAATCCACCGGGAGCAACATCGCCACGTCCTTCTCCTTAGGCATGCCCATGCCCATGAGGTATAGCATGGGTACGAATGAACCCACGACCACAAACCAAGGGTGGTGCGTGATAAGGAGCTGCTGAAGAAGAAGACGAGTCGGACGTCAGGTGTATCATGGACAGGTAGGGGGCTCGAATGGGTCAATCTCTACATGGTAGCTAGGATAGGATGGCTCCGAAGGATCAGAATCCAATAAAATGGTTGGAGTCAAACAAGTATCCAAGTCAGTCTAATTGTTAGTGGGGTATCTCGACGGTTGAAAGTAGGGGCAAATGTCATCTAGGGCAACCTCACTGTACGATTGATATGGGCGGAAGTACGGACTCATAACTGGAACCTAAAATGGACAATCGTGGAAGATGTAGACCCTTATCGCTGCACTCGCAGACATCATCGAAGCATTCAGCACCAGCTCAAAGTGCCAATGCCAAATCAGGAACTCAATGAAGATCACCACTGTGCCCGACACCAGCATCCTCTAAAGACGACATGGAAACATAGGAGTGAGAAATACTAGATTTCTTAGTAGGATCGCGACTAGACAAACACTGTGTCATCATCATCGTCCCAGCCACTTTGGGTTTAATTATGAAAATAGTGGGCATGTATAGGTTCAATTTTAATGATTTTGAAAACTTAAGTCCCGAAGCGAGTTGCTTTTAAACTTAGCATCATAACCATAACATCATAGGTAAAGATACATGCGAAAGCATAGAAAAAACATTCATAATGCATATGGACATTATAGATACATGCAATGACATGCAACCTCATAGACTTAACCATGGTTTTACTTTAACTTTACTTTCATTCTTAGCATGTGCTTAACTTTCTTTACTTTTCCTTTGAAATAGACTGCTTTTGGACATGAGCTCATTCCGTGACCGTCGTTACACAATACTAAATCAAATCAAACTAAGCTGATATTGATTATCTCTAAGTTGGAAGGTCTTCCATGTCACCCTTGCCTCCCCCATAGAGGTTCCTTGAGTCGTTGTAAATCACCGTCTCTCACTTCCCTTACTAAAGAGATTGAAGGGTCATATCTCATTCTTTTTTTTCTTAGCATTATATTTTACAGGTATAGTACTTCTTTGACAAGACCCATGCAATGATATGACTAAGTCCATAATTTTAACGAAAATTCGGCAGCATGATGGCTAGACCGAAGCTTGCCCAAAATGCCAATCATAAAACTCTTAACCAATAGTCCATTGTATCCATATCACATCATCACACTAATCATTCAAACATGAGACAAAGCTTAATCAAACTTGTCATTCATCATGTTGACTGGCATCATACATTCATATCCTAAAGGGGTTTATAGTTATGTTGTTCTTTGTAAGAAGCCTTATGAGCCATCATATGATTTCTCCTAATTACCCATTAGAGAATCACATAGTTAAAATGAATGTGTATTAAATCTTTTAGTTACTTAGTCCTTATAGGAATTTACTTTTTACTTGGGTACATGTTTTATGGAACACTTGTTCAAATTAACTAAGTTAGGTGATTATTTCTTTTCCTTGAGATAATGCACTTAGTGATTCCTAGGTTTATGGTATGCTTAGAGGTCCTAATCATACTTCTGTTCCTAAGGCGTTTGAGATCCCTGTAATCCTTGGGTTATGACAATGCATAACTACACTCATGAACCCAACAACACTATGTTCATTAATCACCAAGAGTGATTTTTAACTTATCCAAGTTGCAAAGTTTCAAACTTTTATCATTAACATGATAAGATCTTACCTTAAATATTATAAAAGTTATCATTCTTTATAATGAGGCTATAAAGTTTCATTCTTTGAGAAAGTATATGCCTCTAGGATTAAGCTCTTGTGTTAAAGATTCATTCTTATGAAATAATGATGCAAGATATTAACTTTAGAACTAAAAAGTCTTATCCTTTATGAAAATTGACACTTTTGGTTATTCTAAGACAATGAAGGTCTCAACTTTATGATTTAAAGTTGGCTTAAAGTCTAAAAGATTCCTAGTTTATGAACTAATGATATAAAACATTAGCTTTAGAGTTATAAAGTCTTGATCTTTATAAAAGTTAACACTTTATGCATTATTTTGGCTCAAAATATAAACTTTATAAATTAAAAGTTGCAAGTCAACACTTTTATGACTTATAGATTTCATTCTTGACTGAAGCTTGAAATATTATGAATGGTCTTGTTTTCAAGGTTTGATTTTTAAGACACAAAGTGATAAGTTCTTATTTTTATGAATTAAAAAGCTTCATATTCCAAAATGCTTAGACTTTACATATATTCTTGTATTCAAGACAAGACAAAATAAAACTTTAAAGAAGCACAAAACTTGCGCCACTTTTAAGGTTGCAAGTGACAAACTTTTTGAATTTTCATGCATCAAGAATGTGTATAGTCTTGTCAAATCAAGAGAAAATGATAAAGGTGACAATTTTTCCAATCGTAAGCACCATCATAAGAAGATAAATAACTTTCAAACCAAACACCACCAAGAACATCAAGATCTCATGCATCAAAAAAGGAAAAATAGAAACTTTGAATCACTTAAAGTAAGGAACTTTTAGAAAAAGTCAAGAACACTCATGAGCAAGAACATGGACATATTTTACCAAAAATAGAAGCTTTGGCTCATGAAGAGCATGAAAGATTTTCTCAAGCTTTCACTTGAAGATGTTGGTCATAAGAGGAACCAAGCTTTAAGCTTTCTTGAGTAAACAAAATAGAAAAGTGAAGATCACTACCTAGTGATGAAAGTGGTGAGTTCTTGAAGGAGAAAATGAAGAAGATGA
The DNA here is from genome assembly GCA_031439585.1 of Pterocarpus macrocarpus. Taxonomy (NCBI): domain Eukaryota; kingdom Viridiplantae; phylum Streptophyta; class Magnoliopsida; order Fabales; family Fabaceae; genus Pterocarpus; species Pterocarpus macrocarpus. The sequence continues at coordinate 39,206,261 of CM062522.1, read as the reverse complement.
TGCTCCCCAAGGTGAATGAAGGTGGCAATTTTGGAAGAACAAGAAGAGAGCTCTTGAGTTCTCTTGAAAATGAGTTGTGTAGTGTTTGAATATTTTCTTCAAAGACCAAAAGATGTGATCTTTGAATGGCTAAGTGAAGAAGGTTTGGTTATGGAGGTGGAGAATGGAGAAGAAGATGAAGAAGAAGAAGAAGAAAGTTTAGAGAGAAGTTAGAGAGTTTGAGGCTTTAGAGAAAGAATAAAGTTGAAAAATAAAGTGAAGTTGTATGCATGTGGGTGTGTTGGTCGTAACTTCTATGAGGGTAGAGGGGCTATTTTGTGTTATTTTATGTTAATTAAGGTTTAGGGAGACAAATTGGATGATGGGGGAACAAATCAAATACTTACTCTTACATAAAGCACTCTTATCTAATGCTTTATGCTATAATGATATCACCTTTGCTCTATTGTCTAGTTGACTAAATTTAAATTTAATCATGTGATTAAGTGCTCTTGTAACTTAATTAATATGATTAAGCAGGGATTAGTGATTAACACATAAGAACATGATTAATAAAAATTAATCTTGCAATTTAGTTTAATTATCGTTAATTAAACTTGATTAAGCTAATTAAGGGTGATGACTTGCTTAATTAGAGATTATCTAATCTTGATTAAGCATTCTCTTAACTTTTCTCATCAAAGTTAACTCATAAACACTTCATTAATCCCTTAATTAAGCCTTAATCTAATAATTTTTCATTTAGTGCCTAATTACTTAGGGTTACTGAAGTAATTTAGCACGACAAGAATTTGAGGATGTTACATTCCGGATTACCACCACATAAATTAATTCTAAAGGAAGGAGTTCCAATCATGTTGTTAAGAAACATAGACCAATCAAATAGTTTATGTAATGGAACAAGATTCCAAGTAAGAAGAATGGGGAACCATGTGATTGAATGTTTAACTCTTACAAGGAACAAGCTTGGTAAAGTGGTTTTGATTCCAAGAATGAAACTCTTCCAATCAAGTGCCAAAGAAGACAGTTCTCGATAATAGTGTCATTTGCTATGACAATCAATAAATCTCAAGGGTAAACATTGTCAATAGTTGGATTGTATCTTCCCTTACCAGTATTTACTCATGGCCAGTTATATGTGGCTTTTTCAAAGGTAAAGAGTAAGCAGGGCCTGAAAATTCATTTGGAAAATCATGAAAATATAAGTGAAAACTGCACAATCAATGTAGTTTACCATGGTTATCAAAATCGTGAGTTAACTCGTAAAATCGTACGAGTTTGCAAGTTTAGGTAACAAAATCGGGTTGACTTGCTTACAAACTCGTTTTTGAGTAAACTCGCTCAAACTCATATAAAATCACGAGTTTACCCCCGAGTTTAAGAGTTTGCAACCATACCCGTTAAAACAAAAAATGACGTCGTTTTGAGGGCAAAAACGACATCGTTTTGTTCATCCTTCAGCAACTCATTAGGGCTCATGTCTCTCAACCCCTACTTCGTGAAACACTTCAGTCCTAATCCCCTTTGAAATTCTCACTCACTCACTACTACTGCACGCCGCTGCATCTTCAAAGGCTCACCCCGCCTACCTCCGCATGCCGTTGCATGCAGCTACACACCGCTACACCTTACTACGTGCTGCTGCACATCTTCCTTCATAGTGTTCATGGCTTCGTGTTGCTCTGTTCGTGCTGCTGTGCTTTGTTCATTGCCTTCTTGCACGTCATCTTATTCTTGCTGCTTTGTTCGCTACCATTTGTCCTCAAACTATTCATCTTCGTCCTAGGCAGCAAGTCTTCATTCACGGCCAGGTGTGTCTCGATTTATGGTGGTTTATTGGTTTCTACTTGTGTTGTGACTATTGTTAGTTGTGTAGTAAGTCAATTATGCCAATGTGCTAATTTAAATTTTTTGATGTTATATTTTGTATGTGTTATCTTAATTTTAGATGTTGTTTTGTGTTTGATTTGTGTGTACTAGTGCCTAGTTGTATTTTTTGGATTGGCATTTTAGGATGTCTGAAACTGTTGGGTCAGTGACAGGGTGCTCAAACCCGAGAGTTGCTACCTTTGAAAGAAAAAATGCTCCTGAAAATAGATCTGATATTGGGTAAAAGCATTAGACTAATGTTTAGGGCATGTCATTATGTGTGCTTTATTATGGAGTTGTTAAAATGATGCTTAATTTTAATGTTGGCATTCTATTTGAATTTTATTTTTATTAGTATAATATTTTTTTTAATATTAGGTAAACTCTTACGAGTTTATGAGTCCAGTTTACGGAGGCTCCACGAGTTTACTTAAACTCTCGAGTTTACTTAAACTCTCGAGTTTGATTACCTTGTAGTTTACAAAGAAATTTTTCAAAATTTTACCTCACATGGTATGTACTATTTTATATGGTTCATTTCATTATTTAGCTTCTTTCACCATTACAAAATTTAATGTATATTTATTTATTATTGTAGATGATTGAAAGGTTGTTGAAAATAATTCGACAGCATATAAAGATAGAGTATTTGGTGTGCTGTTCAGTCTTTTGATGAAGTTGGTATTAGCAGAACTATAAAGATTTTGACTGTATTATCTGATTTTGTACATCAGCTCATGAACTTAATATGTTTTCTGACTTACATTCTCTTTTTGATCAACTTCTTCATCTAAATTATGCATTTGAATGTAGTTAAATCTTTTGAAATATTGGAATGTAATAAAAATGCAGTTATAGCATTTTTAGCTACAAAAAAATTTCTCTTAAGTTACTTTATGATTTAATTCAAGTAGACACATGATTACCAATTCCTATCTACAATATTTAATTCCTTTCAATGGAAACATTCATATAACTATATACACAATCGTATATGCAATACAGCATGTCTAACATATCAAAAATCTAAACTCAAATATTGTGTTAATTAGTTAGTAATGGATAATTCAACAATTCAAGCTAAGTTATTATAGAAAGTTATCAGTTTGTCTTCTACGGAACTGCTGATATATGATATTACATGATTTAAGCTTATTATTATTCACATTATTTACAGTATTGAAGAAATGATATTTGGTATTATGATAATTTCTCCTTCAATGAAATCACATAATTAAAATAAAGTGATACTGTTCCGAACTAGAAGATACAAGCCCAACTCAGCCTAATGACTAAGCCCAAATAGAGGCTGGACTCGTTACACTCCAGTACTCGTCTTGGGCCCAAATCCGAGATGGTGCTCGAACCCGAATTAAAGCAACAGATCCCTAACACCATGGAACGTACTCACCTTGCATATTGCCAGTAAACTCGGACCTATCCATCAGCCCCAAGCTAATGGACATCCCGAGTCATCCCCTGTGATGGTGGACCTTAGGTATATAAGTCATATATAAGTCATATCCCCATCTTCTCTCAACCACCTCCCCATATATAAGTCATGTTACGGACCTCAGGTATTCTATCTATCAAATTTTGATACATTTTCTGCACTCAGTGACTTGAGCGTCAGAGTCCTTGCAGGTACCCCCCATCGTCGTGGACTTTCACCTCATTTACATGCCGATCACACTTGGAGTAGCTTGAGATCCCAATCTCGGTTCGGAGCCCTCTCAGGTAACCTACCTCCGAACATTGGCGCCGTCTGTGGGAACTCAAACGCTGCTCAATACCATACCTTGGCGAAATTTACACTAATGTCTTCACACCCTAGGCAAGAGCATACAGTGGCACATGGCCCCGCAAGCAACCACCAACCACTGGTGGATGGTCGTACAGTTTTTAATTCGACTTCGGACGCCGGAGACTGCCACCACCAGCAGAATTCAACAGCTCACTGCTCTATCATCTGGCCTACGGGGAATGTGGTTGCCTCCAAAGTGGAAATCCACCCTCAGGCCAACACCGACCCACTCGCCGAGATGTTAACCTTGATCCGGGAGCAAGCCACCCGCATCCAAAAGCTGGAGCACAATTTGGATCGCATGAAGGAAGCCGACCAGAAATGATGCCGGGAGAGGCACAGACGCCACCATGATAGAAGCCTGGACCATTATGAAGACTGAAGCCCGAGAGAACGTAGTCGCAACACTGAGCGTCGTCATCAAGAGAACTCGCCATGCGGGAGTGTCGCCGGCAGTCATAGAGAATGCCAGGCAGAAAGTGATCGTCGCCACCTCGAACGCTCTAAATCCTAACCTCACCTTCAATACAATGATAGACATGTGAGGCGGGGCTCAGAATGGTATGAGGACCCCGAGGATGGCGATGACACGCTGTTCTCTAACTTCATTATGGGAACTTAACCGCCTAGAGGTTTCAAGCCTCCCTTTGACATGGAACCTTATGATGGGAGTACTGAGCCCCAAGAGTATATGGATGCTTTCAAATCAAGGATGGCGTTGGCCAGAGTCTCGGATCCCGTCAATTGCTGAGCATTCCCAATCACCTTGAAAAAAGCTGCACTCAAATGGTTCAATTCTCTCCCACCTAGGTCAATTAATCGATTTTCCGACCTTGCCTCGCTCTTCTTGGCCCACTTTACTACCAAGAAGTTCAACCCTAAGCTGGTCTCCAGCCTCCTCGGCATACACCAATGACAAAACGAGTCACTCCGAGATTTCCTTAAGCGATATAACGCCGAAACTTTGCTCGTTGATAACGTGCAAACCCAAGCGACAATTCTGACGCTACTTAACAGACTATGACCTCGACCATTCAAAATTTCATTATCCAAAAGGCCGCCGCAATCACCCGAAGAAATACAAATGAGAGCCTAGAAGTACATCTTTCTCAAAGAAACGGAGAAAGCCACAGCCAACCCAGGAAGGCACTAATCCAATAAGAAGACAGGTTGTCAAGACAAACACTCGAGGAAGGACGTACTTCAAGTGCCGACAAATATAACCAATATACCCCCTTAACGTATCCCTATCCGAGCTGTTTAGAGAAGTCAGTCAGGTCGAAAGGTTTCCTAAGCCGAAGGTTCTCAAAATGAGGGCCAACACGAATAAGTCCTTGTTTTGCGAATATCACAACGGCTTCGGGCATAGAACTGAGGATTGCTACGACCTCTGAGACGCCGTAGAACAATTGATAAGGGAAGGCAGATTGGCAAAATATGTGGCTTCCCAACAAAGTCCACGAAGAAGACGAGCTTCCGATCAAGGGGACGAGGAAAGGCGAAATCCGAGGATCCAGAGAACCTCAGAACCAGAAGGAAATCAGGGCAACGATGAAGAACAGATTACTAGGACTATCAACATCATCGTCGGAGGTTTTGCGGGCGGTAAAATGTCTAAGTCATCACGGAAAAAGCATTTGCAAGAAGTCCTCAACGTATCTTCAAGGAAGATAAAAAAGCTAGCCCTGACACCACAACCAGCACCGGATATCATCTTCTCAAGCTCTGACCTCGAAGGTGTGATTCCTGGGCACGATGATCCTATGGTGATCTCCGCAGCAATGGTCAATGTGGAAGTAAAAAAAGTGTTCATCGACCAAGGAAGCTCGGCGAATATTTTATTCTAGGATGCATTTGATAAGCTCGGATTAAATAATACCGACCTCCAAACACATAAGGAAGAGTTGATCGAATTTTCCAAGAAAAAAGTCCACCCCCAGGGGTTCGTCTCCCTCCATCTAACCATGGGGTCTCAACCTAAAACTCGGACAGTTAAAGTCAATTTCCTAATTATCGACTGCCCCTCGGCCTACAACGTGATACTCGAAAGACCAACGTTGAAAGGGCCGTTATCTCAACGGCATCCCTAACCATGAAGTTCTTTACTGACAATGGAGAAATTGTCGTGGTGGACCAAGTCGCGGCTCGGCAATGCTACAACGCCAGCCTCAAAATCCAAAGGCAGCAAAAGGAGGTGTCCCAAGGCAATGTTTGACCCCCCCCCAATGCTTCGAAAGCCATGATGGTCGACCTAGATACAAGGAAAGTTGAAGGAGAAAAACCGGAGCCAGATGGCAAATTAGAAAAGATCCAAATCGGAAAGGAAAGCGGGCAAACAACTTGGATCAACAAAAATCTTCCGACCACATTTAAATAAGACTTAGTCACCTTCCTCAAGTCCAATGCGGACTTGTTCACTTGGACTGCGGCCGACATGCCCGAAATTAGCCCGAAGTTTATGTCCCACCAACTCTCCATCTTCCCCGGCTCAAAGCCAGTAACTCAGAAGAGAAGAAGAATGAGTCCAGATAGAGCCCTTGCAGTCCAAGAGCAAGTCCAGAACCTCCTTGATGTCGGATTCTTATGTGAGGTTGTATACTCGGCATGGTTGGCGAATGTGCATCGATTACACCGACTTGAACAAGGCGTGCCCAAAGGACCCATATCCCTTACCAAGCATTGTTGGGTTAGTATATGCCACCTTTGGTTTCCGATTACTCACTTTCATGGACACCTACTATGGATACATCCAAATCCCAATGTGCCATCTCGACGAAGAAAAAATGGCGTTCATCACTCACATGGCCAATTATTGTTACAAGGTCATGTCGTTTGGTTTGAAGAACGCGAGAGCCATATACCAGAGGCTTATGAACAAGGTATTCGCAGAGCTGATTGGGGATTTTATGGAGGTCTATGTAACATCCCCAATTTTTGTCTAAGCTAATTAGTTCAGTGATCCTGACTAATTAGAGAGATTAACGATTAACTGAGAATTAATCGGCTAATCTCGATGAGCAAGAGCTTAGTAAATTAAAGGCAAGTCAACAAGATAAGTAAAAGTCAACAATTGAAACATAATGCATTAAAAGTTATAATTAAAAGCCTAATTGCCCAATCCTTATTAATCCATGATTTAGAACATAAAATCAAGGTGATCTAATCTAATTAACTAAGAGCATATAAGTCTCAAGACGTAATCACATTAACCCTTACATCTTCTTACATAATTAATGAGGAAAATCCTTCTTAATTAAAATGTGCTAATGAGTAATTTAAACCAAGTGAATTAATTAACATTTAGATAATTACAACAATTAGAAAGATGTAGAAACTTCCCTTTAATTATAGTTTGAAAGTTTGGTCAAAGCAAGAGCCATATCCAACCATCCATTTACTTACTCATCATACACCACAAGAGCAAGAGTCCACATTAGTAGATCCCTTAAGTCATGACAAGAGTTGTACTCTTCTTCACCAAGATCATGCCACTTGGTGTGATCCTAGCCATCCAATGCCCAATCCTAAGAGAGCTCATGCTTTTAACCACTTGACAAAAACACTACATAGTCTTTACCCAATTTCCAAGACTCAAAGGAAACACAACACACCCTTTTACCCCAAGGTTCCTAGCCCTTTTGCTTGAAAAAGAAGTAAAACTCACCTACTCACTCTTGCTTGTTGGAGAAGCAAGGCAATCAGCCCCCTCACCCCATTTCTTGCGCCAACTAGCCCCCTCCCTCTCCTCATTTGCAAGTTTTCATTCTCTCACTAAGCCACAAAGCTCCCACCTCTCTCTAAACTTCATTCTAGCTCTTTTGTTCTTCCAACCTTTCTTGTTCCTCTTCTCTCTTTCTCACCTCATCCAACTCTCTTTCCTTTCATCACCATCACAAGCCCTTCAAGGACCTCCTCTTTGGTTCTTGAGGAAGCAAAGCAAACACTCACTTAGCCCCATTATCAAGCTCAAGGAGGAAGAAGGCCATCTCCAACCATTCTCATTCTTCAAGCCTTCAAGAGAATCCTTGTGGTAGTGATTCTAACCCTTCCTTCTTCTATGTTTTTCAAGCTCTAGAACTCCTAAGCTCTTCATAGCTAGGTGGTTTTAGGACTTGCTTTCAAGTCTCATGACCATTCCTTGCCCTATGAGTTTTCTTATCTTGTTGAAAGTGTTATTTTGAAATGAAAGTTTGTGGTATGATGGCTTGTTATGTATCTTGCTTTATTTTGTTTTAAGGTACTGATTTGATAACTAAAATGTTGAAGATAATGATGAGGTAAAACATAAAAATGGTGATTTGAGGTGATATAACAATTTCTCCATAAGCTTGAAGTGAAAAACTTAAAAACTAGTGAATCTGGAATTCTGGTCGTCTGTAAAGCGTGCGGTATATTTATTGCTACAAAACTCAAAATGGAACGAAACTAATTTTATATGAAAATAGACTCAGAGAGCTTTCCATACATATAAAATACATAAGATTCTGGAGTTAAGATGAGTGAGATATGATTTTTCAAAGTGGACTGTTCTCGGATTGGTTTCTGTCCGGGCAGTCTACACTAAAATGTGTACAACTCGAGCTACAAAAATGATTTTTGAGTGAGACTAAGTTTAAATGAAAGCTAAGACATAGAGGAACAAACCCATAAAACAGTTTTCTCAGATTCCTTCTGAGTAATTATAATGAGAAGTAACAATCCACTGTACCGGGAGTAAACTTAGAAACTGAACAGTCAGAATAAAATATGCATAACTCAAGCTACAAAATGAATTTTTAAGTGGGGCTTCTTTTGTTTAAAAATAGACTCAGAGAAGTATAAGCATACCAAAATTCGAAATAAAAGAGTAAAAGATGAAATTATGGTGAATTTTTGAAGTTACTGCCCCACTGTAAAAGTAAAACCGGTTATGGTAAAAGTTGAAGAATAAGGAGAAATAAGCTTTAAGACATTAATACCCTTACATTAAGCATTAGAGAACCCTCATAATTCAACTTAAAAAGTATCAAAAAGGACATTAGACAAAATTGGCACTAAGCCTAATAAAAGAAGTTTACACAAGAGGCAATCTCAATTAAAAGCTTGCACCCAATTTACTAAGCTAAGCTCATAAAACTTTGCTTGAGAATATGCCTATGTTTATGTGCAAGTATGATGCTATGATGACGATGAGTAATGATGATGATATGATATGATGATGATGATTATGATATGATATGATGATGATCATGATGATGATGATGTGATATGATGATGATTATGATAGTGTTATGATGATGATAAGGATGATAATGATATGATGACGATATTATGATAAATCATGATGATATGAATATGATATGTTGATAATATGATGCTTAATGATAAACATGAAAAGACTAATAATGAACACCACAGGGACGGCGACACGTAACGCTTGAGGTGATTGATAAAGGAACCACATTTGGGGACGGCGATACGTAACGCCTAAATGTGGAAAAGAATCAGAATAACTTTGCATCATAAGCTTTAATAAGAAAAAGATGAACTAAGGGTATGATCCTTCAAAAGGGAAGGTGACCTAATTTAAGCTCCCCTCACCCACGACTCACATGAGGCATGGCATGACCCAGCTAGTGTGAGTATAGGGGATAGGTCTTACATGAGGCATGGCATGACCCAGCTAGTGTAAGTACTGAAATTCTATGGTGGCGACGGCCACGGTATGAGCTCATTACCACTTATGTTTAGTGGGTGAAAAGATAAAGTCAAGCTAAGAAAAGAAAAAGGGACTTCGGTCCAAAACCCTAGCAAGGGAAGAAGTTAAGAAAAACTTATAGCACAGTCATGCATTTTTATATGATTATACTTATGCCCATGTATGTTATGATATAAATGATTAGAGAGTATGTTAAAATTGAATCCGCTTCGGATGTTCACGATTTCGAAAAATGCAAGAATTGAACCGTATGCATGCCCACTATTTTCATTAATAAAACCGAAGTGGCTGGGACGATGACGATGACACTTTCGTGTCGGGTTCGAGTCCTACTGAGAAATTCCATTTCTCACCCCCGTTATTCTTCCGTATCGTCACCAGATCTCGAGGACGCATCCGGTGGAGTGGAGCGTGGATCCCCAACACTATGAGCGGACATGTGACGTGGGATGCAAGACGAAGCTGTTTTGGGACTTGTAGCGACCATCGCTCTGCACCTTCGCATATTTCTTTTGAGCTGAGCATTGTCATTTAAATTTGTACTTAGTATCTAGTATTTGGACCATGGCCCGACCATGAGCCTCCTTTGATGTAATGTTGATATATATGTATGTATATATATTATGAACCCATATCGATGTAATGACTTTGCTATATAATGCAATGTACTTGTGAATTACTATTCATTTATCTTTCTCTGGTTTTATGATATTGGAGTACGTATTGTATACGACACGCCGTTACTCTGTCTAGCTTCTCGTTCAAGGCTTTACTTTCAAAAAGTGACGACGTATTTCAAAAGAAAAAGAAAAATTTTACCGTAGTTTCCGCGTAATTTAATTTCAAGTGCAGTTTAGTTTTCCATGAGCATAAGTAACAACTAATAAAACGCCGTAATACGACTTAAGCGTAGTATGGGTTTATTAGGGTGTTACATTATGGTATCAGAGCAGTTCATCCTGTTAAAGCCTGAGGTTGGACTGACTATGCTTCCAAGCATAACTCTACGTGCGCTATGTTAGGTCGTCTTTGAGAATCACTGCGTATGATGGGATGTAGGACTTAGAATGCATGACCGTCATGTGAGATTGCCTTTAGTTGCTGCCATGCTTATGCTTAATGTTGGGCCTGATCAACTCGATATCTTTGTATGGTGTGTTCAGGAACTAATGGCAACTCGCAGACGTACCTCCAACGAGAACAGCGACAGCGCGAACCTCGCCGAGTTCATGAGGACCTTCCAGCAGATGGCAAATGCAATGCAAGCTCAAGCTACAGCTGCTGAGCATATGATGGACCAGCTGAATCAAAGATCCGAAGAGTCTGTTGGTGGAAATGGAGCTGATGCCGAGTATCAGAAGTTCTCGGAGTTTCGCAAGGCAAACCCGCCTAGTTTCAAAGGGGCTTTCAACCCTGACGAAGCCGACGAGTGGATCAAAGAGATTGAGAAGATCTACTCCGTGTTAGCTTGCTCAGAGACCCAAAAGGTGGCCTTTGCCACTTACATGTTGAAGGCGGATGCCGAGTTCTGGTGGAAAGGAGCAAAAAGCTTGATGGAAAGTGATCAGAGGGAGATCACATGGGATGCCTTCAAGGTGGCTTTTTATGAGAAGTACTTCCCGATGTCCGTAAGGAATGCGAAGGAAATGGAATTCCTGAGGCTCTACCAAGGAGGTATGAGCATTGCTGAGTACACGGCGAAGTTTGAGGAGCTGTGCAAGTTTTCTACATTGTATCAGCGAAACCCGGATGAGCATTGGAAATGCATGAAGTATGAGGGAGGATTGCGGGCCGACATCCTGGCATCAGTGGCCCCATTGGAGATAAGGAACTATGCGGCACTTGTTAATAAGAGCCGTGTAGTAGAAGAATGTAATCGAAAGTTGGCGGTCCAGAGATCAGAGGCCCGTAAGAGGAGACAGGCGTCTCAAGAGCAACACACGAAGGAGCCCTTGCAAAAGAAGCCCTACTACGGTGAAGGATCCAAGGGCAACCAGCCACAAGAGCTCTCCGCCAAACCTCCAAGACCTGTCGACCAGCCCTCGAAGCTTGCAATGAATCCCACCTGCCCAAAGTGTGAGAGACAACACAAAGGGATCTGCTACGCTGGACAAAATGTCTGTTACAAATGTGGACAGCCTGGGCATTTTGCAAGGAACTGCACCAGGGGCAAGCCTGCCCCTGACCAGTTTACAGGTAACGAATTTTGAGGGCAAAATTCTTTTTAAGGAGGGGAGATTGTAACATCCCCAATTTTTGTCTAAGCTAATTAGTTCAGTGATCCTGACTAATTAGAGAGATTAACGATTAACTGAGAATTAATCGGCTAATCTCGATGAGCAAGAGCTTAGTAAATTAAAGGCAAGTCAACAAGATAAGTAAAAGTCAACAATTGAAACATAATGCATTAAAAGTTATAATTAAAAGCCTAATTGCCCAATCCTTATTAATCCATGATTTAGAACATAAAATCAAGGTGATCTAATCTAATTAACTAAGAGCATATAAGTCTCAAGACGTAATCACATTAACCCTTACATCTTCTTACATAATTAATGAGGAAAATCCTTCTTAATTAAAATGTGCTAATGAGTAATTTAAACCAAGTGAATTAATTAACATTTAGATAATTACAACAATTAGAAAGATGTAGAAACTTCCCTTTAATTATAGTTTGAAAGTTTGGTCAAAGCAAGAGCCATATCCAACCATCCATTTACTTACTCATCATACACCACAAGAGCAAGAGTCCACATTAGTAGATCCCTTAAGTCATGACAAGAGTTGTACTCTTCTTCACCAAGATCATGACACTTGGTGTGATCCTAGCCATCCAATGCCCAATCCTAAGAGAGCTCATGCTTTTAACCACTTGACAAAAACACTACATAGTCTTTACCCAATTTCCAAGACTCAAAGGAAACACAACACACCCTTTTACCCCAAGGTTCCTAGCCCCTTTGCTTGAAAAAGAAGTAAAACTCACCTACTCACTCTTGCTTGTTGGAGAAGCAAGGCAATCAGCCCCCTCACCCCATTTCTTGCGCCAACTAGCCCCCTCCCTCTCCTCATTTGCAAGTTTTCATTCTCTCACTAAGCCACAAAGCTCCCACCTCTCTCTAAACTTCATTCTAGCTCTTTTGTTCTTCCAACCTTTCTTGTTCCTCTTCTCTCTTTCTCACCTCATCCAACTCTCTTTCCTTTCATCACCATCACAAGCCCTTCAAGGACCTCCCTCTTTGGTTCTTGAGGAAGCAAAGCAAACACTCACTTAGCCCCATTATCAAGCTCAAGGAGGAAGAAGGCCATCTCCAACCATTCTCATTCTTCAAGCCTTCAAGAGAATCCTTGTGGTAGTGATTCTAACCCTTCCTTCTTCTATGTTTTTCAAGCTCTAGAACTCCTAAGCTCTTCATAGCTAGGTGGTTTTAGGACTTGCTTCAAGGTCTCATGACCATTCCTTGCCCTATGAGTTTTCTTATCTTGTTGAAAGTGTTATTTTGAAATGAAAGTTTGTGGTATGATGGCTTGTTATGTATCTTGCTTTATTTTGTTTTAAGGTACTGATTTGATAACTAAAATGTTGAAGATAATGATGAGGTAAAACATAAAAATGGTGATTTGAGGTGATATAACAATTTCTCCATAAGCTTGAAGTGAAAAACTTAAAAACTAGTGAATCTGGAATTCTGGTCGTCTGTAAAGCGTGCGGTATATTTATTGCTACAAAACTCAAAATGGAACGAAACTAATTTTATATGAAAATAGACTCAGAGAGCTTTCCATACATATAAAATACATAAGATTCGGAGTTAAGATGAGTGAGATATGATTTTTCAAAGTGGACTGTTCTCGGATTGGTTTCTGTCCGGGCAGTCTACACTAAAATGTGTACAACTCGAGCTACAAAAATGATTTTTGAGTGAGACTAAGTTTAAATGAAAGCTAAGACATAGAGGAACAAACCCATAAAACAGTTTTCTCAGATTCCTTCTGAGTAATTATAATGAGAAGTAACAATCCACTGTACCGGGAGTAAACTTAGAAACTGAACAGTCAGAATAAAATATGCATAACTCAAGCTACAAAATGAATTTTTAAGTGGGGCTTCTTTTGTTTAAAAATAGACTCAGAGAAGTATAAGCATACCAAAATTCGAAATAAAAGAGTAAAAGATGAAATTATGGTGAATTTTTGAAGTTACTGCCCCACTGTAAAAGTAAAACCGGTTATGGTAAAAGTTGAAGAATAAGGAGAAATAAGCTTTAAGACATTAATACCCTTACATTAAGCATTAGAGAACCCTCATAATTCAACTTAAAAAGTATCAAAAAGGACATTAGACAAAATTGGCACTAAGCCTAATAAAAGAAGTTTACACAAGAGGCAATCTCAATTAAAAGCTTGCACCCAATTTACTAAGCTAAGCTCATAAAACTTTGCTTGAGAATATGCCTATGTTTATGTGCAAGTATGATGCTATGATGACGATGAGTAATGATGATGATATGATATGATGATGATGATTATGATATGATATGATGATGATCATGATGATGATGATGTGATATGATGATGATTATGATAGTGTTATGATGATGATAAGGATGATAATGATATGATGACGATATTATGATAAATCATGATGATATGAATATGATATGTTGATAATATGATGCTTAATGATAAACATGAAAAGACTAATAATGAACACCCTGGGGACGGCGACACGAACGCCCGAGGTGATTGATAAAGGAACCACATTTGGGGACGGCGAAACGTAACGCCTAAATGTGGAAAAGAATCAGAATAACTTTGCATCATAAGCTTTAATAAGAAAAAGATGAACTAAGGGTATGATCCTTCAAAAGGGAAGGTGACCTAATTTAAGCTCCCCTCACCCACGACTCACATGAGGCATGGCATGACCCAGCTAGTGTGAGTATAGGGGATAGGTCTTACATGAGGCATGGCATGACCCAGCTAGTGTAAGTACCGAAATTCTATAGTGGCGACGGCCACTAAGATGAGCTCATTACCACTTATGTTTAGTGGGTGAAAAGATAAAGTCAAGTAAAGAAAAGAAAGGGACTTCGGTCCAAACCCTAGCAAGGGAAGAAGTTAAGAAAAACTTATAGCACAGTCATGCATTTTTATATGATTATACTTATGCCCATGTATGTTATGATATAAATGATTAGAGAGTATGTTAAAATTGAATCCGCTTCGGATGTTCACGATTTCGAAAAATGCAAGAATTGAACCGTATGCATGCCCACTATTTTCATTAATAAAACCGAAGTGGCTGGGACGATGACGATGACACTTTCGTGTCGGGTTCGAGTCCTACTGAGAAATTCCATTTCTCACCCTCGTTATTCTTCCGTATCGTCACCAGATCTCGAGGACGCATCCGGTGGAGTGGAGCGTGGATCCCCAACACTATGAGCGGACATGTGACGTGGGATGCAAGACGGTCGTTTTGGGACTTGTAGCGACCATCGCTCTGCACCTTCGCATATTTCTTTTGAGCTGAGCATTGTCATTTAAATTTGTACTTAGTATCTAGTATTTGGACCATGGCCCGACCATGAGCCTCCTTTGATGTAATGTTGTTATATATGTATGTATATATATTATGAACCCATATCGATGTAATGACTTTGCTATATAATGCAATGTACTTGTGAATTACTATTCATTTATCTTTCTCTGGTTTTATGATATTGGAGTACGTATTGTATACGACACGCCGTTACTCTGTCTAGCTTCTCGTTCAAGGCTTTACTTTCAAAAAGTGACGACGTATTTCAAAAGAAAAAGAAAAATTTTACCGTAGTTTCCGCGTAATTTAATTTCAAGTGCAGTTTAGTTTTCCATGAGCATAAGTAACAACTAATAAAACGCCGTAATACGACTTAAGCGTAGTATGGGTTTATTAGGGTGTTACAGTCTACATTGACGATATATTGATCAAGTCTCCAGAAGAAGGAAATCTCCTGTCCGACCTCGAGGTCGTGTTCAATCGCCTCCGGCAGCACAATATGAAACTAAACCCGCATAAATGTGTGTTTGCTGTGGAAGCCGGAAGATTTTTGGGATTCATCCTCACGCATCAGGGAATTGAAGCAAACCCCGACAAATGCCGAGCAATCCTGGAAATGAAAAGCTCGACAATAATAAAGGAAGTACAATGCCTCACAAGAAGAATCGCCTCCCTCTCAAGATTGATGGTTGCATCGGCCTGGAAAGCCATTCCCCTCTTTTCTCTCTTGAAAAAGGGGAATACTTTCCAGTGGACGCCAGAGTGCGAAGCCACTTTCTCCGACTTCAAGGAGTATCTCTCCCGCCCTCCTATCCTAAGCAAGCCGGAGGAAGGAAAACCACTGATTTTGTATCTCTTAGTTAGCAACGCTGCCATAGCTGGGGCGCTGGTCTGGGAAGATTCTCGACAGCAGCTTCCCGTATACTTCATCAGCAAAGTACTTCAAGGTCTCGAGATGAGATATCAAAAAATTGAAAAGGTCACCTTGGCCCTCTAGTTATAGTAGCACGAAGGCTCCGACAATATTTTCAAGGCCATACGATTGTCGTCCGAACTGACCAGCCAATCCGACAAATCCTACAAAAACTGGACTTGGTGAGCAGGATGGTATCATGGTCTGTGGAACTTTCCGAGTTTGACATCCAATACGAACCAAGGACGACCATTAAAGCTCAAGCAATGGTAGATTTCCTAGCTGAAATGGTCAACGATGTGGATGCCCCAGAACCGGGATGGACGTTGCATGTGGATAGAGCCTCTAGCTCAAAGGGAAGCGGAGCCGGGGCGATTTTTGAAAAAAAGGGTGAAATAATTGTCGAGCTCTCAATTAAATTCGACTTCTCAGTTTCCAATAACCAGGCTGAATACAAGGCCCTCATTGCCAGCCTGAAGTTAGCAAAAGATGTCGAAGTATCCCGACTTTCGGTATGCAGCGACTCTCAAGTTGTGACTTCCTAAGTTGTTGGGACATACCAAGCTAAAGACGTTCTATTGCAAATGTACCTTATGAAGGTAAAAGAACTCGTAAAAGGATTCTCGAGTGTAGAATTTCGACATGTTCCCAGAGAAGAGAGCGTCAGAGCCGACATCCTCTCAAAGCTGGCAAGCACTAAGCCTGGAGGAAACAACTAGAGTCTAATCCAAGAGACTTTGAAGCTTCCCTCAATCATGGATCCTTTTCCGTTATTATCCATCAACGAATCTCTGAACTGGATGACCCCGATCATTCAGTACTTGCAGAATGGAACCCGACCAGAAAATCCAGTCGACGCCAGAAGGCTAGCCAGAGAAGCCTGCTACTGCACCTTTATCAATGAGCAATTATTCAGAAGGGGACTGTCCCAGCCACTACTCAAGTGTGTGGGGCCAGATCGAGCTCTCGCTATTCTTGAAGAAGTCCACGAAGGTTCTTGTGGCCATCATCTCGGAGGAAAGTCACTCGCATTGAAAGTATTACGAGCTGGATTCTATTGGCCATCAATGATCAAAGACTCGATTGAGTATGCACGAAAGTGCTCCAACTGCCAGAAACACACCACCTTCCACCTCGCCCCTTCCGACAAGCTAACATCGATCATGTCCCCCTGGCCTTTCAGCAAGTGGGGACTCAACCTCCTAGGTCCCTTCCGACTCGCCTCAGGACAAGTGAAGTACCTATTTGTGACAATAGATTATTTCACAAAGTGGATAGAGGCAGAGCCGCTTTCCACCATCACTGCTGCCCAAGCTTGGAAGTTTGTATAGAGAAATATTTTCATTCACTTCGGAATACCCGACTCAGTCGTCACTAATAATGAAACTCAGTTCATAAATCAAAAGTTTCAAGGATTTCTCTCAAGCCACAAAGTCAAACACCACTTCACTTCGGTCGAGCACCCCCAAGCAAACGGTCAAGTGGAAGCTACCAACAAAGTCATCTTCCGAGGCCTAAAGAAAAGACTCGACAAGGCAAAGGGGGCATGGGACGACAAGCTCGAGAGCGTTCTATGGTCCTACCGAACCACCCCTCATTCAACAACGGGAGAAACTCCTTTCAAGTTGACTTACGGAGTGGATGCAATGATACCGATCGAAGTTGAGGAAATAAGCCCACGCGTCATGTTCCGACCCACATGCCACCAAGCACTTTGGCAGGAATCCGACCTGTCAAACGAGGCAAGGGAAATGGCTCATCTAAGGGAGAAGATGCTAAAACATCAAATCTCCCAAAGATATAATGCCAAGGTAATACCTCAGACGTTTGACAAAGGTGATTTGGTTCTCTGACATGCTGACATCAGAAGGCCTCTTGTGGGCCATGGAAAATTAGCTGCAAACTGCGAAGGCCCATACAAAGTTATCGACGTCTTAGGAAAGGAGGCATACAAACTCTCCACACTATCGGGCACAGAAATTCCGAGGTCAAGGAACTCCTCCAACCTCCGAAAATTTTTCATCTGATGTATATACGATGCTAAGTAGCCGTACACTTTTTCCTACCTCGGGTTTTGTCCCATGGGTTTTCCCGAGGAGGTTTTAACGAGGCAGAACTCCGTGGGCCTAACAGTAACTTGTAAATTCTTCTCGATTTCTTGCTTTTACATTTTTTCTTTATTCTGCTGTTAAACATTATCTTTGCTATAATATTATCTTACCTGCATAATTTTGTTTTGTGTCTTCATCTCCTCCCCTTCATCTCTCTTTACACTCACTGTGGTTGTTATTTAACACTCCCAACCCACTTTAGTTCTCCTGAGGGATTGATCACCCCTTAGTCGAGACAAAACAGATCCCTGTATAACAACTCGAAAAGAGATCCCAAAATCCCGAAGTAAACAAAATCGGACTTAATCGAATCCGATGTTATACCTCGAGTCAGTCACACCTCCCGCGCGAATAAGCAAACAAAATAAGCCTGAGTTCTAGCCTACAAAGAAATCCAACTCAGATAACATCCAGTTCGGTAAAGCAATAAAGGTGCAACCAATATTCCCTTTAAGGTATAACTTGGGCGAAGAACAGACGCATCAATTAACAGAGTAGGCAACAAGTAAAATCGTAAAATAGGGCAAATATTCATTACAAAAGGGTCGGAGACCGGGCAAATATTCATCACAAGAAGGGCCCATAACAAGGCGATACACTAAAAGATACGAACATGTTAAGGGTCTAATGCCGGGTTCCTCAAATCAGCTTAAGGATTGTCAGCGCCTTCATCATCTTCTTTTGGAGCTACCACAATGCGACCATCAACTACCGTTTTGTCCAACCCGACCTCACTAAAATCGGTGTCGGGACAAACAATCTGGCACTGCTCCAAAAGAGACTCCTTAATCTCTTCGGCCAACTTCACCCACAACTGCTCCACCTGAGCCACCTCATCCCGCACTCTAGGAGCAGCCTCCGAAGAGTCGACGCAATTCCTCTCGAGTTCTGACACCCGAGAGCGGGAATCCTCCAATTACTCGTCCCTCAACTAAAGCGCCTCCTTCAGCCTATTGATCTCATCCTGCTTGACCTTCTCCAAAGCTGACTTCTCATCTTGAAGAAGGGAGAGCCTCCCTTTCAAGGCCTTGACCTTCTCTATAGCTTGGACATCGGAAGTAATAACTGGCTCCGAGTATCGGAGTAGGGCCACCGACTTCAGCATGGCACGCCCGACCCATTGGAATTTTACAACCAAGTTCTTGTCGTCACTTTCTAGGCATTCAAGGAAAGCGAGGACCATCAGCTCCTTATCCATGAAATTGGGATAAGGAAAATCCTTATCCATTACATGAATCTTGGACCTTTCCTTCGATGAAGGAAGAACCTCCTAGTCGGTTGCCACGGACTTCTCTTTGGCCACCTTCTTTGATTTTTGTTTCTTCGAAGGCTGGGCCTCTGGGGCCGCCTCATCGGGAATAGGAGTGAACATTGGATCTCCAGACCCCACCGATTTCAGGCTATTACTCCCATCCCCTTCATATGGCCTCTTCAATATCCTCCGTCAAAACTCGACAAGGGTGGACTTCAGAGCCATCTCGTCTACAAAATAGGCATCAACAATAAGTATATAATAAAGAAAGAAGGCAGAAGACGCAACAATAATAGAAAGACAACAACCTAAATATCATTTGGCCTCCCCGGGCTCTACCCCAACTATGTTCTTTAGGTGTAAATGATTCTTCCCAAAGCATTCGAGAAAGAAGTCAACAACAGCCTTCTCCTTGGGCTTAAGGGAACTCTCCCCTATCCGGGGAGCACTAAAATGCTTGCACTAGAAGACGTTAAACCGAAGCTCTCCCTCCAGGGTCTCCCAGAAAGGAATTGAGTTCAGGCACTCGAAAACCTTAAAGTAAACAGGCTTGAAATTGTGGAAGGATTCCTCGTACAAAAGAAATACCTTCCGATTGATGTGAGCTCGGAAGGACAACCATCCCGAGGTTAATCCATCACCGGTGGGTCGAGTTAGAGTAAAGAAGAAAAAGAAAGTGTCTAAGGATGGCAATAATCTAAGATGTTCGTTGATGATCTCGAACCCCCGAATCATCGCCCAGCTATTCGAATGCAGTTGAGAAGGAGCGGCCTCAATCCGGCATAGAATCTCCAATCGAAAGTTGGTAAATAGAATCCGAACTCCTAGCTTAGAGATAAGGACATCGTAACACCACATCCACCAATGCCCCCTTGGAGGTTAAAGTCACTCACTCTCTCGCTCGAACCAGGAGTCTCCAAATAGTATTCCTCCTTGTACTCGCCCTCTGGCAAGATAAGGTTCTCCTCTCTGAAATGAGTTAGGAACTCCGGTGTTACGACCAAAGGAGTCCCAAGGACCTCAAGGTCGACCCACCGGTAGATGAAGTTGATCTCGGGAGGAAAAGTTAGAACTTTTTGTTTTTTGGCTATTTTCATGATCCCGGACAACCTACAAAGGAAACCATCCCTACATCACAAACTCGGGAAAAGCCTAAGTTGAAAATCCTCAGAAATAAAATGAAAACTGAAAAGATAGGCTCTCTACAAATAGCTTTCTATATTTAAAGTCACTGATAGGCAAGTATGGAAAAGACTAAGAGGAATAAGGGTTGAAACCACCCCAAAGTATAAAAGAAATACGAATCAGTGGAAACCAAACCACCACTAATATCCCATTCAACGAAACGTACAAATTGTAGATGCAGAAAATAAAAGGAAAGGACACACCTGCTACTAGTAAGCAAATGCAGGAGACTACGTTGGTGCAGGGAGAGACGATCACTTGAGACGATGTTGACACAAGGAATCGATCACTTCTCCTTCACTACAGGAACTGTGGTAAGCAAAGAAATGGTGGAACGATAGCGTAGAAGCGACATTTATAGGCGTGCATATGCCCCCTTTCCGAGCAACCCAAACGTCATTAAGGGCTTGGAACGACTTTTCGCACAAAAGGGTTAGGGGCAAAAGTGGAAAAAGACCCCAATTCAAATGATGAGGCACTCGAAACGAGGCACCAAAAAGACACCTGTCCGCTTAGGACGACGGACGCGACTCACAAGGTGAAAAGAAGTCGCCGCTTCCCAAAGATTCGATGTAACATCCCCAATTTTTGTCTAAGCTAATTAGTTCAGTGATCCTGGCTAATTAGAGAGGTTAACGATTAACTGAGAATTAATCGACTAATCTCAATGAGCAATAGCTTAGTGAATTGAGTCAAGTCAATAATTGAATCATAATGCACTAAATGGTTTAATTAAAACCTAATTATTTGAACCTCGTTAATTCGTAACTTAGAAATGTAATTAAGCTAATCCAATCTTATTAATTAAGTACAAGACAATTGTTCTACTTTACCAATTGAGATAGATTAATTCTAAACCCTAATTACATAATTCATAAGATCAATTCTTTTAAGAGGAAAAATGTCTTAAAGATGTAATTAACCGAAATCGGATAAAGAGCAATTTAAACCAATTGAATTAATTAACATTTAGATAATTGTAACAATTATAAAGATGTAGAAACTTCCCTTTAATTATTGTTTGAAAGTTTGGTCAAACCAAGAGCCATATCCAACCATCCATTTGCTTTCTCATCATACACCACAAGATCAAGAGTCCATATTAGTAGATCCCTTAAGTCATGACAAGAGTTGTACTCTTCTTCATCAAGATAATGACACTTGGTGTGATCCTAGCCATCCAAGTCAAATCCTAAGAGAGCTCATGCTTTTAACCACTTGACAAAAACACTTCATAGTCTTTACCCAATTTCCAAGACTCAAAGGAAACACAACACCCTCTTTTGTCCCAAGATTTTTCCCACTCCCTAGCTTGTGTAAGAAGCAAAAATCACATCACTCTCTCCCCTCATTTGTGTGCCATTCAGCCTCTCCTCTCTCCCCCTCACTTCATTTTTCATTTCCTCACCCAAAGACACAAAGCTCTCTCCTCTCTCCAAGTTCCTTTCCTACTCTCTTGTTCTTTCAATCTTCCTTGTTCTTCCTCCAATCTCTACTACTCCTCACCCCATTTCCATCACCACCATCACTATCCCTTCAAGGACTACCATTTTTGGTCATTGGAGAAACAAAGCCACTCATACACAAGCCTCACTATCAAGCTCAAGGAGAAGGAGGCCATCTCCAACATCTTTCTTTCTCTTCAAGCTTTCAAGAAATCCAATTGGTAGTGATTCTAACTCTTCTTTCTCATGTATTTTTCAAGCTCTAGAATCTCCTAAGCTCTTCATAGCTAGGTGGTTTTAGGACTTGCTTCAAGGTCTCATGACCACATCTTGCCTTATGAGTGTTCTTGCGTTGATGAAAATGTTGTTTTGAAAAGAGATTTTGTGGTATAGTGGTTTTTATGTATCTTGCTTTATTTTGGTTCAAAATACTGATTTGGTGACTCAAAATTTGAATATGATGAAGAGATAAAACATAAAAATGGTGATTTGAAGTGATAAAACAATTTCTCCATAAGCTTGAAGTGAAAAACTTAAAAACTAGTAAATCTGAAATTCTGGCAGTCTGTAAAGCATGCAGTATATTTATTGGTACAAAACTCAAAATGTAACGAAACTAATTTTTTGTGAAAGTAGACTCAAAGAGCTTTTCATACATATAACATATGTGAGATTTGGCCTTAAAACGAGAGAGATATGAATTTCCAAAGTTTGTTGTTCCTGGATGGGTTTCTGTCCGGACAGTGGGTGATAAAACGTGCATAACTCAAGTTATACATAAATTTTTTGAGTGGAACCAAGTTTGTTAGAAAGCTAAGATATAGAAGAACACTCCCATAAAACAGTTTTGTCAGATTCCATGTGTGGAACTCCCAGTGAAGTGGACAAGCCACTGACCCGAGATGAACTTTCAATTCTGAACAATCAGAATAAAATGTGCATAACTCAAGCTACAAAATGAATTTTTAAGTAGGGTTTATTTTGTTTAAAAATAGACTCAGAGAAGTACATCCACACAAAAATTTGAAATAAAAGAGTAAAAGATGAAATTATGGTGAATTTTCAAAGTTACTGCCCCACCGTAAAAGTAAAACTAGTTATGGTAAAATTTAAAGGTTAATGAGAAATAAGCTTTAAAACATTAAGACCCTCACATTAAGTATTGGAAAACCCTCATAATTCAACTTAAAAGTTTCAAAAAGGATAATAGATGAAAGTGGCTCTATGCCCAATAAGAGAATTTATACAAGAGGTAACCTCAATTAAAAGCTTGCACTGAATTTACTAAGCTAAGCTCATAAAACTTTGCTTGAGAATATGCCTTATGTTTATGTGCAAGCATGATGCTATGATGATGATGAATAATGATGATGATATGATATGATGATGATCATGATGATGATGATGTGATATGATGATGATTATGATAGTGTTATGATGATGATAAGAATGATAATGATATGATGACGATATGATAATGAATGATAATGATATGCATATGATATATTGATGACATGATGCTTAATGCTATACATGAAAGGATTAATAAATATGAACACCCTGGGGACGGCGATACGTAACGCCCAGAGGTGATTAATAAAGGAACCACATTTGGGGGACGACGATACGTAACGCCTAAATGTGGAAGAGAATTAGAATAACTTTGCATTATAAGCTTTAATAAGAAAAAGATGAACTAAGGTATGATCCTTCAAAAGGGAAGGTGACCCAATTTAAACTCCCCTCACCCACGACTACACGGGCATGGCATGACCCACCAAATGAAGATAAGTGGATAGGTCTTGCATGAGGCATGGCATGACCCAGCCTAGTGTAGCATCGAAATTTATGGTGGCGACAAATACTGCAAGAGCTCATTACCTCTTATGTTTAGTGGGTGAAAAGATAAAGTCAAGTTAAGAAAAGAAAACCGGACTTCGGTCCAAAACCCTAGAAAGGGAAAGAAGTTAAGAGAATCTTATAGCATGAACATGTATGTTTTATATGATTATACTTATGCCCATGTATGTTATGATATAAATGATTAGAGAGTATGTTAAAATTGAATCCGCTTCGGATATTCATGATTTCGAAAATCCAAGAATTGAACCTTATTCATGCTCACTATTTTCATTAATAAAACCGAAGTGGCTGGGACGATGACGATGACACTTTCGTGTCGGTTCGAGTCCCACCGAGAAATTCCATTTCTCACCCTAGTTATTCTCCGTATCGTCACCAAATCTCGATGGCACATCCGGTGGAAGCAGAGCATGGATCCCGACAATCGTGAGCGGGCGTATGATGTGGGATGTCGACGATTCTTGATGTGGACTTGTCGTCGCCGTAGCTCTGCATCTTCATTCATCTCTTTTGTGATGAACGATGTCGATTTTAGTTTGTATCTAGTATTTGGATCATGGCACGACCATGAGCCTCTTTTGATGTAATGCTGATATATATGTATGTCTATATATATTATGAACCCATATCGATGTAATGATTTTGCTACATAATGCAATGTATTTGTGAATTACTATTCATTTACCTTTCTCTTGTTTTATGATATTGGAGTACGTATTTTATGCGACACGCTCTTTCTCTGTTTAGCTTCTCGTTCAAGGCTTTACTTTTCACAACGCTGCAAAGTGACGACGTATTTCAAAGAAAAATCTTATCGTATTTTCCGCGTAACTTAATTTCAAGCAAAGATTAGTTTTCCACGAGCATAAGTAACAACTAATAAAACGTCGTAATACGACTTAAGCGTAGTATGTGTTTATTAGGGTGTTACATTCGAAGGGTTACCAAAGGCAAACGTCAAAATCATTTGAAGGATGGCGATCTATCCTCGAAACACTGTATATCAAGTCGGATAATCGTAGAGAACTCGGCATCCGAAGAAGTCATATTGGTCATTGAGTTGGGGGCACTATTCCGGACTTGAAGATACAAGCCCAACTCGGCCCAATGACTAAGCCCAAATAGAGGTCGAACTCGTTACTGTCCAGTACTCGTCTTGGGCCCAAATCCGAGATGGGGCCCGAACCCAAATTAAAGCAACGGATCCCTAACACTGTGAAACGTACTCACCTTACATATTGCCGGTAAACTCGGATCCATCCATTAGCCCCAAGCTAATGGACATCCCGAGTCATCTCCTATGATGGTGGAACCATATTCCCATCTTCTCTCAACCACCTACCTATATATAAGTCAAGTTACGGACATCAGGTATTCTATCTATTGAATTCTGATACACTTACTGCACTCACTGACTTGAGCGTCAGAGTTCTTGCAGGTACCCCCATCGTCCTGGACCTTCACGTCATTTACACGCCGATCACGCCTAGAGCAGCTTGAGATCCCAATCTCAGTTCAGAGCCCTCTCAGGTAACCCACCTCTAAACAGATACATTCAAAATAATAAAGATTGATTAATGCATATATTATTCCAATTATAGAATTTGTTATGTACATTAAATTTGCTTAATTCAATTTATGTTACCTTCTCGTGCATTGCACAGGTTACTCCACTAGTTTATGTCCAAAATTGGTTGTGGCAGCAGCTTTGAGCTTGAGTAGTTGGAATGGATTAGTCTTATTTAGTATTTAGTGCATGCTTACCATTACAAAGTTGAAGATATATGAAGACATTAGTGAACGTAATTGGTCACATTTACTTGGAAAATGCTATTAAGATCTATCACTACAGTAGAAATGAAACTATATAACTAAAAAATAAAAAAAATTGGAATTCATTAAGTTAAAACAACTTGAGAGTATCAAAGATTTATATTGGAAAAAAATGAGGTTCAATGGCCTTTGCCTTATTTTTATAAGATAATGATAGACTTTTTTTTTTGGTTAAAAACAAATATTTTTAATATATTTAATATAAAGATATTATAGGAATAAAAATTTATAATTATTATCATTCTATTTTATTCTATTAAAATATTTAAATAATGAATTAGAATAACTATATCATTTCATTTTATTTTATTCTACTCTATCTTAATTTATTTCCTTTCATTCTCCTACTTCTCACCAATCTATACATAGCCATAAAAAACAAATTATGACACGCTACCCGAACCCTATTGCAATTTTCTATGATATATTTATTACACAACTGCATCTACCAAACGTCTATGGAAAGGCTTACAGTTTACATTTATTAAAAGGTTTTTTATAAGAAAAAAATAATTTTATTAGATAAATAATAATATTTGATTTAATTTTTTATTTTTTAAAAAATATTTTAAAATTTCAAAAAATATTTTAAAAAAAATATTTTTAATATTATTTTTTATTTAAAAAAAATCTTTTTAAAAAAATTTTATTATTATTTTTACATCAAATATCAAAAATAATTTTATTTTATTTTATCTAAATAAAATTTATTTTTTTAAATTTATTTTTAACATATTCAAACCAAATAAAAATTACTCTTTTAAAAATAACCTTTCGTAAGACCTCATTTCAAATACCTCTCCCAAAATTAAATCAAAAGACGCCAGATACTGGGCTTCTTTCAAAGAAACATTGATGATTAAGCGCTGATAGGAGTTCGCCACTCAACTTCTACCATCTTCCACGGCTCTTTGCCTTCCTCAAGGTTTGTTTTCTTCTCTGTCTCTTTCACTCACTTTTTACCCTTTTCTGTTCCCCTGATGTTTTCTTTCTAAGTTTCTCTCCTGCCTTCTTATCTCTTTATATTCTCATGCATATCCGCGTTCTCTTTTTTTCATGAATTGAATATTGAATAATCCCTGATTCGAAGAGTTGGATGCATGAATTTGTTTCAGGCTTCCTATTCGTTCTTTTTTCCTTTGCTCTTTGGGATCTATTTGTATTATGCATTTCTAATTCGTTGCTTCACAGTGAGCAAGTGAAGCTTCAGTTCTGTTGTTGATTTGCTCAGAGGGAGGAGGAAGAAAAAGACACAGGCACTGGTAGAAGGCCACGCAAGTCCAATGCTGATTGAAGTGTGTTTATTTCTTGAACTACTATTATTGAATTAACCATTGCCTTTTTCTAGATTATCTATTACTGATTAAAGTGTGGGCTTCTAATTTTATCCTTCAAGTTTTCTTCCTATTTACAGAGAAGCAATATCAGTGACTTTACTACGACTGCAAAGTTGAAGGTAATGTGAATTTGGTTTAGATTTTCGAAATGAGAATTTCCATCTCGAAAATATTTTCATTTCATAAGTCATAATGCATGTAATGATAGATTGAAAATCACGTGTTGCTTTAAGTCTCAAGTCACACGTATTACTTTAATTTATTAATATATTTGTATGAATTTTTTATTTTTATTTTTTGGCTTAGGTTCCATTTTCATTTTTGTTGTGAAAGATTTAACTATGTTCTTATTTTTGTAGATGCTACGGGTCTTTCAATGGCAATTGGCACAGAAAAGAAATATTAAAGAGATGCATGAGTAGGATGATTGTGATCCAGTTAGATGTTGAGTATTCTTAATTGTATTTTTATATTTATATTTATGTTTATATTCAATTTTAACTTTATTGGTTTTAATTGATTTCCCTGATACTATGTTTCCTGATTGCATTATCAAGTCGGAAGTGGCTCTTTTAGGGAGCTTTGTATATGAGGTTAACAGTTGCATATCTAATAAACAAGTCGATCAAACTGTTGTGGTTGTTCAATTAGCCAAGATGAAGACCTTGGGGGGTTAACCCTTTTTTTCTTATTTAAAAACTTGATTCCGTTACGTGCATTGGAATTTTTATTTTGTTAGTTGCTTATTTTATTGATTGTTTTTTTATCAATCTGTAATGGTTTGATGAATTTTTGTTTACAGGTAAAATTGTTTTGCAAAATATTATGTTTGTTGTGATTGTTGTTCAACCCTGACATTCTAGAGGAGGTGGAATTCGGGAAAAGGTATTCAGTCCCTCTTTCATGATTATGACATTGTTTATAAGCAAATTTGTTTTATCAGGTTTTGATTCATTGTTTGTTTTTGTTTTGATCTCCTTTCTTTATGTTTGATTGGCTTTCTCCTGTGTCTGGAGAAAGTTGTTAGGCTTCTCTTATTCTTTGTGTGTCTGCTTCATAGTCTTCGTATGATGTTTTCTTGAGTTCTACTCCAAGAAAGCTAATTGAGGATCTGAAGGATTGTAGAGAGATAAAGTACCTTATACTTTTTGTAATTTTTGTCATTCATTATAGTTAGTTGTGGTTCTGAGTTAATTTTTTTTAGTACTGTGTTTATCATTGTGTTTATGATGATATTTCACTTTTACTTGGCTGAATTAATTTCTTGACTAGATCTGTTTTTAAATCAGTGATGGTATTGTGTAAGAGTTCATGTCCTCAGTTTATGACCTTTGTACTGTTTTTGCTGCTTTCATTGTTGTGATTTAATTTGTTGTCTCATATTGCAATGTTACTGGGTTGTTGTTTATGATATTTCACTTTTACTTAGCTGAATTAATTTCCTGACTGGATCTATTTTTAAATTAGTCATGGAATTGTATACGAATTCATGTCCTCAGTTATATAACCTTTGTACTGTGTTTGCTGCTTTACTGGTGTGACTTAAAGTTTTCTGTTATATTGCGGTGTTACTGAGTTTAAATTTTTTTATTAATGTGTGCCTTTTTTGGGTTTATATGCCACTGCCTTTTGGATTTGTTATGTTCCTTGTGTATTATTATTTAAAACTACTTGTGCTATTTGCCACTATCAGGTTTGCTTTTGAAAGCATGAGTTTGAAGAGACAAATAAAACAATGATTGGATTAATCAAGTTTTTTTTTTATTAAGGTTTGATTTCTGTTTATTAATTATTTCATCAATCATGGTTTAAGCTTTTATTATATTTTTTGGATTTTTTTTTCTTTATGTTGCTCATTCAAGTTGACAATCTAATGATGCCCTTACTTTTATATTTCAATTTAGTAGATATACGATCTATTCTATTCAATTTTTCAACTCAGTTCTGGTATATTCAAGTTTGTTTTGACGTTATCCATTATGACTTTTTGTTTACAGATTTTTTGTTTAATACTTCTGGTTGGAATGATATTATCCATTATGATCTCTTTGTTTTTGTTACAATCTTGGTATATTAGGTATTGAATTGTTCTGATATCTCCACTGTGTTACTAACTCTGGATGATTTTTTAAGCTTTTTCTTAATTGATACTGATAAACATAATCCTTTCGTTGAAACTTCTGATTGATTCTTTTAACATTAGTATTTTAAATACTGTTAACTTCTATATTGGTTCTGATATTTGTTACTAGTCTGAACTATTTTGCTCTAATTTTGGTTTTCATATTGGTACTAATTATATGATATCAATCATAAAGTAGCATAAATTTTGACCTCTAGAAGGTCTGAAATTCTCAAAAGACTAACCATATTTAAACTTTTATTTATGTTGAGATCTGTACAAAAACTATTTAAGCAGAGCAAAATGGCTTCAACGGGTGGAACTGCACAGGACAAGGGTCTTGCGGCAATATTTGTTTCCCTGCGCTTCTATTCAAGAGTTCAACTTCTTTCTTGTGAGAATAAAGTTCAAAACTATAGCATTGTAAACTTAGATCCAAAGGGGAAAACAAGTAAAGATCCAAGTGGAAACAGGGGAAAGCCTTCGTGGTTTAGAAAAGATATATGAAGTTCATAAACTAGAATTCAGGTTCATGATTACAACAATGAGAACCCAAATGAAGATATAAGTTGGTGGCCCAGATTCAGATTGTTTGGTAAGTTTGTAGATGTGTAGATTCATTATGTGCAGATTCATTCTTCCACCCGTGTATAATGAAATGCTTGGCTGCATCTGTGTCAATTATCATATACAAAGTTAGGCATGAGAAAAAACTACTTATATTGCTTATCAAATTGTTGTTTTTCTGATATAAAGTTCAATAACTGCCCATGCTATTAACATCGGTCCATACTTTACTGAAAAGCGATAAGCTCCTGATTCTCAATTTAACTTGCACGTCACACAAATATTAGGGGATATGGCTATATCTGTTGAATTTGCAGTTTATAATCAGAATTAATCTGCAGTTTGTGCCTCTTAATTTGTGGTGCAATTGTCTTAGATAGCGTGACTGCCACAACATTTTTTAGCATTCCAACAATTCTCATTACTTATTAAATAATCCTTCTTGAATTCTATAATCCCACATCACGACTATAGACATTCACCTGTCGGATTTTATTGTTTTAGAAAATGTATGGAAGATTTCAACACAATTGGGTTGCAATTCAAAAACTGTTCTTGCTTTCATTATGCGAAAACAGTGTTGATATTAAAGGACCAAGTGTCATTCACCTAGCAATTAAGATAGCAAAAGCCATGGGGAAGAAGTTGAGGAAGACAGTATTCAGCGTCATTTCAAGTATTTTTCCTAAAGAATGTTAAATTTGAAGAAAATATAAATTAGAATAATTATACGCGCCTTATGTATCAAGAATTATTTATATTATCATATACTAGAACGAAAACTGTACTCAAAATATAATTAAATTAAGTAGTATAAGGTTAAGATTAAAATGTTTTTTTAAAATGTATATACTAAGAGGATTGGGTTTCTATGAAAAATTTTGTAAATAGATATTATATAATTTTCAATGTGGTTTTACCAATTCATTATTACTTACTAAAATGTTGTTTTTTTTTTTTTAAATGTATATACTATGAGAATGGGGTTTCTATGAAAAATTTTGTAAATGGATATTATATAGTTTTCAATGTGGTTTTACCAATTCATTATTACGCACTAAAGAAAGTTGGAGTAGACAGCAACACAAAATGATTTTTTCCTTTTCTTAATAAATTTTTAATTAAATGGTAAAAGAATATATCCTAAGTTAAATTTTAGTTTTTATGATTAAGATGAAATCAGTGAAAATTGAAAAAGATTGTACATAGACTTCTTTATCACTTTCTTTTTTAATATAATCAGCTTTTTATTAATTTATTATTTGTCTTACATACCATTTCATATTTTAATTTTCTTAAAATTTTCTATCAATTTAAGATCAAATAGTTTCATTTTTATTACATAATTTCTTGCTGAATTATTTTTTAATTAATTTAGTTTAATACATTTTTATCTTTTATCCCGTGCATCGCATGATATAAAACACTAGTTATAAGAAAAGTTATGTCAAGTGACAACTACTTCTTTAATAACTTCTCTAACACTTCAAAATTCTTACTATTTCTAGAATAAACCAATAGAATACACACTAACTCACTATTTTAAATAAAAACCACTTCCTTCCAATCATATTTCTGCACCGGTTTAATGGCCACGTAACATCAATTGAAATTTAATTTCAACTCTTTTATTCGGCTTGGTGGAGAAGCCTTTCTTACCCATGCATTACACTTAAAATCTTCTAAATAGACTTTAAATAAACCCTCATTCCCAAATGTACTTCCTAAACAGAGTTTATTCAAGAAAATTAGTTAATGATAGCCAGGACAAAGACAAGAATGAATATAGTGTTCAAATTGTATTTATTTTTTGAAAGTAATAAAAAAATGTATTATATTAAATTATTATTAATTACATTTATGTTACAAAAATAATAAATGCATAAAATAATTATTATTATTTAAACACAAAGAAAAGTGTATATATAATAATAATAATAATAATAATAATAATAATAATGTATTAATACTTTAAAAATAAATTAAACTATAAGCAAAGAATAAAATTATTTTATTTAAAACTCTTATTTCATATATGTAATTATTGTATTATAAAATATTAATATTTTTTTAGCTTTCTACACTCATTGAATGAATATGTATTAATATATCATTATATATATTTCCTTTTTATTATGTTTATATAACGATAATTATTATATAAAATTAATATAATATATAAACATAATTCTATAATAATATTTAATTAACAAAAGAAGCAGATTGATAGAAAAAAATGATAATTAATTGACAATTTTATTTCAATACCCCAATATTGATAGGCTGTTAATTTATTAAGAGGTTGAAGAAAAATAAACAAGACTAAATTTCTTGAAGATTGAAGGAATGGAAGGAAGTTAGAAATGGAATATATATATATATATATATATTCCTGAACTGTTTAATTATTACTTAAAAATTTTAAAAGTATATAAATGAGTTGTTATTCAAAATTTTTATGTGAAATTTATTCTTTAAAATTATTTTATTATGAGATTAAAGAAATTTGAGGAGAAAGTAAGTTCAGTTCTCATTAGTACATTTTCTTATGATAATTAATCCTAAGTTTTTGAGCTAACTAATCAGATTTATTCTTTTTTCTTTATATATAATTTATGCTGAAAATTAATATTAAATAATAAATTTTAATAACTTTTATAAAGAGAGAGAGAGATCTTTTAAATTTTAAATTTTTTACCTCTAGTTTTTAGCTATATTCTCTTTAGTTTGATTTTAATAAATTATTTTTATGATACTAATTAAAAGGAATAGAGAGAAAAGTGGAATAAATTTATAGAGAACAAATTTATGCTTTCAAATATTAGGATATCACAGGATGCGGTGGACACGGGAAAGCATACATACATATATATATATATACAGAGAGAGAGAGAGAGAGAGAGAGAGAGAGAGAGAGAGAGAGAGAGAGAGAGAGAGAGAGAGAGAGAGAGAGAGAGAGAGAGAGAGAGAGAGAGAGAGAGAGAGAGAGAGAGAGAGAGAGAGAAATCGTTAATATCTAAAACTTTTTAATAAAAGGGAGGAATAGGAAAGTGAATTAATTTTTTTAATTGTTCAATTCTAACTTTAAAATTGGAAAAAAAGAAAACTTGTACAACAAATTACACTATAAATAATAAGATGATATATAAAATGAATTTATACAATTTTTTAATATTCCTTATTTTTTCAACAATAATTTTATATTCATACCTTTTACTTCTAAAGTTATTTCATTTTAAGTGAATTGTACACAAAAATATATATATATATATATATATATATATATATATATATTTAAAATTGGAAAAAAAAAAAACTTGTACAACAAATTACGCTATAAATAATGAGATGATATATAAAATGAATTTATATAATTTTTTAATACACCTTATTTTTTCAACAATAATTTTATATTTATACCTTTTACTTCTAAAGTTATTTCATTTTAAGTGAATAGTACACAAATATATATATATATATATATAGAAAAATTTATATAAAATATAATTAAATTGTAATCGGGTTAAAAAAAAAGAGTTTAATTGGTATGTACTGACAGTGTAAAACTATTTTACACTGCCAACTAATAGAAATAGGAGAAAGTGAGAAATCATGATGGGTCTCTCATTATAATGGGTAGTTATTTGTGTGAGTTGGCACTTTCCACTATTTCTATTGATTGACAGTGTAAAATTATTTTACACTGTCAGTATATTCAACTTAAATTCTAATTTTACATTGTTAGTATATTTAACTTAAATTCTAAAAAAAATTCAATCTTTTTATATATATTATGAAAAGGAGTTATATTGAATCTCTAGGTAAGAATTATTAAATAAATATCGTACATATAATTAACTATAGTTTTAATCAAAGATATAAAAGGGTGAGAAAAAACATAAATTTTTTATTTTAATTATTGAATTTTCCTCAAATATTGTAAGAATATTGTTATGGATTTGCCTATAAATCCAATATTCATTGGTAGGATGATGGCACCTACAATCCAAGTCAGAAGTTTCGGCTCACATATGTCTCTATCCATCAAAGGATCTTATATTATAACTTGAGAAGATATCTTAAGAGAATACTATGAAAAGAGAATACTATGAAAAGAGGAGATAATCTCTTCTATTCAAACCCTCATATCTCTCTATAAATAAATTTTCTAAATGCATTTATCTGGTACACCTCCACCAACTGGGATCAAGGATCAACAGCAGTTTCGTGTTTCCTATCCTACGCCAAAGACCAAGTAATCTCTATCCGATTTCCTAGTTCCGATCAATGGCGCCGTATGTGGGAACACGACTGTTGTTTATCTTTTCTTGTTTCTGCATCGAGCTCCAACATGACCACCTTGTTGAAGATCCGTCTACGACTATGGATGGAGCCACTGCATTAAAGGCCAAATTGCGGACAAACAATAACAAATGGCAAAGCGTGCGACACCAAAAAACACCGCAATGGAATTCGGATGAGTTGACTCTTGCTCACATCAATAGCATATACTTGTTTTCTTATGGTTAAGCTAATGCAATATAATTCTAGAATTTTGTATTTCACAATTTTCTCCATCAGTACTTGTCATTTGATGAATGCACAATTTCTATATAAAGAATTGTTTATGCTTTTCCCCAAAAACTAACGTTTTGCGTGAAAGAAAAAACAGAGAAAAAGAAATTCCCAAACTTTTCCTTGTGGCTGTTCAGCGACAGAGCTTCATATGCAGAGCATGGTTTCTTCAACTGCAACAATGCCCGGCAAGAATCTGTCTATGGCACATTCATAATATCGGAGCCACTCTCTCCTTCTGGCGTCAGTGGCCGCTCTAATCCGCATTACTGCCACGGAGCAACACAAACTAGAGCTGGCATTACATCATTATTGTCCAACACTAACCACCAGCGATAGCCTCACTTTGCGCGACGTCGGAAAGGAACGTTCCACCACCGCACAACCCACGGCAGGGAGCCACCACCAATGGCCAACCGTGAAGTCCCACTTCGTTTGTGGTGCAAGCAACGACGATTGTTATGGACACCTTTCACCTCTATCTTCCTCACGAGGTAATCATCAATGGACCAAGCGCTATAATCCTCCCTAAGTCTCTTTATGGACCACAAATCCTTGGTGCACGATAGCATCTTCCAGTGTGGTATCCTGAATCGCAAGGGTTCACGGCTAGAGACATTGGTAACCATTGCCCCGCAACCCTCTTTGTAGCCAGGTTATGCGTGAACCCACGGTCACGGGTGACCTCCTAGCATCAGTGGGTGAGGAGTGTGAGTTGTCGTTTTGCAGAGAAAGGAGGAGGGTCGTTGGTTCGCACCGCCTCTACCATAAAGCACCACGCCGCCGCCGCAAGGCACCAAAGCACTGCCTGGAAGTCATGCTCTCTCATCGGAGCCACTACTATTGGTTTTGGCGCTCACCCCTGCTGCTACTTGCTCCCTCGGCTAGTGAGAAAAGTTGCTCATTGCGCCCCCATCGCGACGTCGTTCACGGAGTCTCGTGACGAGAGCACTGCCGTGTTCGGTGTGCGGCCGTCAGTTCTTGCGCGCCACCATCTTCAGGGCTCAAGCCACCGTTTGCCACTGCTGAAGGCCGCTGGTTCTTGCATCGCCGCCAATGGGAAAAGGAAATCGCGGCTGAAATGGGCACTGTGATGAAAAAAAAAAAAATGGCATGCAAGATGGGCGCTATGATAAAAAAAAATGGCATGCGCAGATCTCGACACCACATCAACGCACTAGTAGGCGATGTTGTCGCTACATGCTGTTGATGCACTTTGAATCCCTTTTGTCACAACTCCCGCACTTTATCCGCATTCGCTTCACAGATATTCAAATATATTGTGTAATGTAATTTTCGTGTGCCAGTCAGTTGGTGCAATGGTTTAATCCGGGTTTCATATCCGAGATTTCATGGATTTGAATCTCGTATCTTGCGATTTTTCTTGGGTTTATAGCTCCTTCTTCCTTTTATCAGAAATATATTTTAAATATATTTGTGATTTAAACTTCCTGACTGAAAGGAAACAGGAAAATTCAATAAGAGAGCTGAGAACCATAGAAGGCAAGATTAAAACCCGCAACCTTAGGGATATGCAAAGGACAAATTATCACTACGCCAAATAAATGGTCAATTAGCCTAGATTAAGGCTACGGAAGACACCTACCTTGGATAAAAGTGTAGCAAGGCCAAGATCGGAGCCTGAGTGGAAACATGAAAAGACAAAATGCACATTCATGAAGTCTCCTGTAGTCCCACATTGGAAACATGTTGAAGACAAAGCAAAGTCCATACTTGGGCCTTGGCTAGATGTGACCTCTGACTCTAAATAAGATCGGCCAACACCGAAGTTCAAAGTCCACATTCGACTTGAAATGCGATCGGTAAAGGAGTGGTAGAGCTCACAGACAACCTCCGATTCATAATAAGATCGGCCAACAAAGATAAAGCTCATTCTTCTACATGGATATCAAATTCAATCCCTCAGGCAAATGTTTTGAGTACAGAAATAAGAAAAGCCAGGTAAACGATTTAAAATCGAACCGTAGTTTATACCGTTAGACAAACGCTCTAAGGATATTACTCAAAGGCTCAAATAAAGAATCTGACTACAAAATGAAAGGCTAGCCTAAAGTCAAACCTTATTTACTTCCTTAGACAATTGCTCTAAGCGTATCAACTCCCTTAGATAATTATTCTAAGCATTGAGTATGAATTAACTCCTAGAGACAATTATTCTAAGTACTGAGTATAAATTAACTCCCTTAGACAATTACTCTATGTGCCAAGTACAAAGCAGTTCCCTTAGACAATTGTTCCAAGTGTAGAGTATAAATTAACTCCCTTAGACAAAGTGTCCTAAGCGTGAATAGAAAACACCCATTTTCCTTGGATAAATGATATATTAAGTATAAAACACAAAACGGCTTTAACATCATGACTTGTCATAGTAGGATCTAATCTTAGCAGCGAAAGCTTGCTAATAACCTTAGCGAACTAAGTCATGATAAAGCAAAGTGGCCTCAAGGTCGGAACCTCCCTACAAGCGTGGATAGCTTATCAGAAAACAATTCCCTAGAATTGCAACTGACTTTAAAGTCAGAATTTAAGTTGCGACGAAAAAGGACAACTTAAAAGTCGGAACCTAATTAGCCACTTAGAAGATTAAACTAAGTCAAATTTAAGTCATGATACAAAGGGACGGCTACAAAGCCAAAAACCAACCACTTAGGAAATTGAGTTAAGTCAGAAACAACCACACAAACAAAGGATGACTTGAGAAAGTCGGATCCTAGCCAAACTACTTAGGCAATCAACCTAAGTTGGAAACATTGAGCAAAAGAGGGACGATTTAAATCGGACCTAGATCAAATCCCTTAGATATGCGATATGAGTAGGAAAGTCAAATCAAACCCCTTAAGCAAATGCCTTAAGTGTGGTAATTCTGAAAAGCCTTGAGGTAATTAACTCAACTGCAAAGTTTCACTACAAATAAAAGGAGAAAATAGAATTCATACCCCAAGATGCTCAAATAAGAGCATCATGCATCCACATCCAACAAGGATCATCGAAATTTTTAATAGCATACTTATTTTTTCCTTCTCTCCTTAGGGTGAGATTAATATCTCTCCCCTAAGAGAGCTGAGATATTCTTCACCAGTAGGAAGGGTGTTCTTAACAACTTATCCTCTCACCAGTAGATAGGATCTATTGATAGCAGAAATCGGAAGACCCCTTGTGAAGGAGGAGCTTTCTTCATATTTGTGTTTTACAAGAATCTTACAAAGAAAGCCACCAAGGCTTCCTAAATTTTAAGGTCAAAAGTTTAAGCCCAAATTGGGGGCTAAAAGACTAAATTCGGGCTAGGAAACAGCAATAAAATATGAAGACAAATCCGGCAAAGACCCTAACCAAGAACCTGGTCAAGCAAACCAATGTTTGACCAAGGTTATCACAAATCCTAAGGGACTGGTCACCTCTGAGTCAAGATACATGGAACCCGGGTCTAAAACCTCAACAACTACTACGTATGAAATCCCAGTTAGTAAATGACTCGAATAAATACAGTACATCCCTTAAGTAGTCTACTTAAGCAGAACACTTAATCCAGGTTTGTTACCACCTCAGAAAGTCTAGGTTTTCACCTTGAACCATTTAAACCCTTGAGTTTAACTTAAGCGAAATTAAATGTCCTTAGGTTTCAAACTTAAGCGGAATTAAAACCAGGTTATTAAAGACCTCGAAAAATCCAATTCGATAGAAACCAATTCAGTCTTAACCAATTCAGAAAATCCAATTCGGTTATAACCAATTTGGAAAAGCCAGGTTTTCTCTATAACCTCGGATTAATTTTATTCTTTAAGCGAGTTGACAAGCCAATTGAAATGTGACTAATATTCCCTTCAAGTTATTTAACTTAGGCGAAAAGAAAAGAGGCACATACAATTGACAATGTCAGTTTCATTAATAAACTCGGAAATCGGGAAATGTCAATTATTTAAAGTCCATCGCTAAGAGCTTAAAGTCGGAGGTTGTAACCTCTAAGCCAAACTGAGATTATTGCTGTAGATTAGTTCAAAGGCTCCATGCATCAAAGGGCTTAAAAGGTTGCCTACAAAAGCTAAAACCGAAAACTGGCTCAAGAATCGACAATGAACAATTAAAGAAATGAACTCCATGGGATCTTATGTTTACATTTCGCTTTCCTATCCCAAAAGTTCGGGCTAAGCGAAGAAAGAACTACAACCCTCCTCAAAATGTGTGAGGATCAAATTCAAAAGAATAGGAACCTCAGCTCTTGACCTACATATTGCTCCGAATCTAATAGTTCACATCTTTTTGTCTAAAAGGAAAATGATCATGGACCTATAAGCAATCAATGATGGAGGCTTTGAGATAAAACTCAATGACCTAGCTCCATTCATACTAGTCACCACTATCTTACATGAAACCCATGATGAGCTAGCAAACACACTACATCAGCTTTCGCATGATTGTGCATGACAACAAATAAGCATGTCAAAATGGAAAACATGTTTTCCCGCTAAGGTGATCTAAATTTCGGCGGCAGAGTTGATCAATGATTGGGGGTTCCAATTAACCATGCAAGCTAGATCGCTTGATGATGACCAAATAAGCACAATTGACGTTAGGTGATTCAATGCATGCCACACATGAGTAAAACGAGGCCGTAACCTTGGACTTATCAAGTTATGTTTAGAGTATGGATAACAATTCGACTCTCAAACATATTATTCGAGGCCTTAACCTTGGAATCAAGTTATTGTTGAAGTTTGGATAATTCAACTAACATCATCAGAACTTGAAATCCGAGGTCCCAACCTCGGAAATTAGTTATGCTTAAATTCGAATAACAATCTAACCCTTAATATCATTAAAACTCGTAATTTAAGGTCTTAACCTCGGATTTGAGTTGGGGGCTCTGTTACAAACTGGCCTATAGGCCCAATATTTATTGATAAGACGATGACACTTAAAGCCCAAGTTAGAAGTCTTGGCTCACATATGACTCTATATCCATCAAAGGATCTTATCTTATAACTTAAGGAGATATCTTAGGGCGATTATAGGGAATTCTAACTAAAAGAGAATCCTAAGAAAAGAGGAGATAATCTCTCCCATCCAAACCTCCATATCTCTCTAGAAATAGCCTTTTGAACAGATAATTCAGGTATGCTCTCTTTCCTATTCATACAATATCTCTTGATCCTTATAACTTAAGCATCAGAGTCCTTGTAAGTACACCCCCACCAACTAGGATCAAGGATCAACAACAGCTCGTGTTTCCTACCCTACACCAAAGACCAAGTAATCTCTATTCGATTTCTTAGTTCCAAACAAATATATTCTAAATAAAATTTCAAATCTTGTAATTTGTATATATTATCTTCACTTTAATTTAATAAATTATATTTAATATAAAATAATATAATGACATAACAAATTTCTTATTAAAATTATCATAATATGACTCCCTTTATGTAAATATTAAAAAAATTTAGATATTTATTAAAAAAAATTACTTTTATCTAACATTCTTAAAATTTATACATATTAACTTTAATTTTTTTTTAAAATTCATATATCGCACATGTCAAAAATATTAGTTATTACATAAATTTATAAAAATTAACAAGAATTAATTGTAAATTATGTATGTATAGATAGAGAAATTAAGTGATTTATTATGAAAAATAAAAATAAAATATGTGAGATAACATTTTTTTTTTGGTCCTTTCATAGGAAACAATTGACCCAACCTATTTATCCTCTAAATTTAGATGGGTTGAATTTAAAAAATTTTGACTTTTTAAAATTAATTCATTTTCAATTCGATCCGTTTAATATGTGAAGAGGCATTTAGTGTCAGTTGGAGATAGTGACAGTGGTATTCCAGGTGTCAATAGTGGAGGCACTAAAAGTTCAAGTAGCAGCAGCAGAAGTCACAGCAGGAATGATGCTTGATCCAATAGAAAATAGAAAGGCTGTGATGGTTATAAATTTATAATTTGTTTAAGTGATACAAAATCAATTAATTGATTTTGAATTTTTGATGGCAAACTCTTCCTAACTGGTATAAAATTTGTCTTCGGACTTCGTTTAGAATGATGATCTAATTAACAAGATTTTAAATTTCATGTAGCAGTTGATTGCACAATGGAAATTAACAAGTTTTGAAGTTCTGGATACCATCATTTATCATTTATAAATATAAATTCTGTGGAAATTTTTGTACCGTCTTCAACTATTTCGCAATAGACGGTAGATTCTGAAAAGTGAAACAGATGGATATTTTATATGTAAAAACTTTGTTAGCTGCATTTCTTCGCCTGTCTATATTTCTTACTCTACGTTGAACCTTGTCGGTAAAACATTGCTGCTTCGTTTACACTTTACACTGCTTTTTTTTGTTTTTTTTTAAATACATCCTTGGCCCTTGCGTTGTATTTTTTTCTTTTTTTTTTGAAGTTTTCATCATATCCAATCCCAATCCCCAGCAACAAAAAGATAGAAATGCATTTCATTCACCAAAGAAAGCTTACAATGGTCACTATTATATACAGTTAAAAAAAATTAAAAATGATTTTTTTAAACTATTTTTTTAAATTTTATAAAAAAATAAAAATAAATTTTTTAAATTTTAAATTATTATTAAATTTTATCTAAATATTAAAAAATATTTTTTTCTCAAAAAAAATCCCAAACAAATGCTCCATAACACCAAGCAAAACAGAATCGCTAAAATTAAAATCTTAATAACAAAACAAAATAGCTAATCTGAAACTAGGAAACCCCCTATCATTTCCTCTTGTCTTTTGTCCTTACCCCCGCTGCATCCCCGCATCCCACTGCCTCACCTCGCTAGCCGGTCGGCCGCCTCCGTCGCGAAACCGTCCGGCTGGGTGTCTCGACACTCATCGCCATCGCATCTCCTCTCTCTCGCTCGTTGTCAAGTCATACCGTCCCTCTCTCTCTCTCTCTCGGTCATCAGGTCGCCGCCGCCTGCAGCACGCGCAGACGCCCTCTGCCTCGCCTGGGTCGTCCATTGTCGGTGATATTTTTCCCATTAAATTTGTTTATTCAAATTCAACCCGTTGTTGAGTGTAATTGTGTAAATCTGTTGTTGAGTGTAACCATCAGTTGCTCTTGTGGCCCTTGTGCTGTGGGGTTCATTACTCTGTCATTACAAATGAGAATCATAGATTACCTTCCCAGAAACTTCAATTTTATGGGTATTTGACTCCAGATCTGTATAACAAAAGTGGCAAGTTATGCAACTCATAAAAGGAAAATAGGCAGGCCCGTTTAGGCTCGCCGGCTGATTTTAAATGAGCTGAGTTGCTAGGATTGCTTAATAAATTTATTACAAATTTGAGTGATACAATATTTTTTCGATACTTGTAACTGAAATGTTACTACATTTTTCAAAAGAGTTTAACTGAAATGATGCAATTAAATGCTTGTGTTTGTAATACTGTTAAGGTAGTAGGTGGTTGAGTCAAACAGTTATGTTGATATGGCAATATATGATTGGATATCAATGTAAAAAAATTTTACACTGACAGTGCATATAAATTAAATCCTTTTTATAATTAAAATTTTAACTAGAGTATAATTGTGTAATAATTACAAATTACATTCAACTTTACATAAACATATAAATTGTTCAAATATTAATCATAAATATGCTATTTAATTATGTTTAGTTACCAAGAAATGTTTTTTAAACTATATTTTTTTAAATATGTAAACTTTTACAACTCTATGAGTCAAGTTTACAGTTTGAGTTTACTCAAAGACTTTATGAATTTACCCAAATTCTTCGGTTTGACAACTTTGCTTATACAATAGAATGGCATTTTGATAACGAAGTTCTTGTGTCAATTTAGTAGCATTTGCACATTTTGCTGACCTCAATTTAACCGTTGATTTTTAAATGTTATGTAATCAGATGTTAGATGGTTATGTGGCTGCTTTCTTTTTGGGGCTTTTGTGGCTTGTCGTGGTAATAGATGCAAGTGCTGGTGATGCTGATCCACGTTATAGGTTCTTACTTCCTATCTTTCCATGGTCTTCCTTTGAAAGATGTCCTTCCTTGCCAAACTTTGTTTCTATTTGGAATGAGTCTTATACAGTTTTTCTTTTTTTTTTTTTTTTTTGCTATTAATAAGAGATTTGGGGGTGGGGATTTGGCAGACAGAAATACATTTCAAGTTTGCTTTACTCTGATTTTGCAATTTGGGGCTTTACTCCTTCGGCTTTGCAGAAATCATGACAGGTTGAGGTTTAAGTTGTTTAGAGATGCATCTCATACTGGTGGAAGAGTTGTATACTTGAAATAGTTTGCTTTTGTTTCTTCAGTTTGTACATTGCCATGTTTGAACACACTTTTCTGAGCTTTTATGTTTTTTTAGTGCTGACTGCTGATTGGCCAAAATTTATATCGATTTGACATTGATTGAAAATACACAGCTATTAATCCTACAAAGAAAAACTTAAATTGTTTGTAACCATATTCTAATGTACAGCAGTAATAACAACCAAGCCCTATTGCTAGGGGTTAACCACATGGATTAATCAATGCCATTGGGATCTATCAAACACTAAAATTTCCACAAAACCATTTAGAGTGATGTCTTCCTTGATGGTTTCTTTTAAAGTTTCCATAGGCCTTCATGGATACCTTTTAATTCTACTATCTTCCATTTGATCCATTTTTCTTAGGTAAGCCTCTATTTGTCTTCATCTAATAACAAAACCATTATATGCATGTTTTTGTCATGCTCTCTTTTAATGGCGCTAATCCAACTTTCTTCTGGATGTATTTGTTCCTAATCTTATTATTCTTATTCGATGACCCCTCAACCCTCTCAGCTTGCTCACTTTTGCTACATTTATTGTTTGCTCATGTTGGTACATCATGGCCCAATATTTATTGCCATGGAGAATTACTGGTCTTGTTATTTGATAGGCACTTTACAATCACAAACTACATTTGAATGATTTCTTCTTTTCGTCAACTCTACACGAATCCTATTTGTGACATCCTCATGAATCTCCCAATCAGAGTAGCAAATTGTGCCCTATCACAGCACTACTGCACTGGTGGGTCACAGAGCAGCTGGAGTACTATGTGACAGCACTGGTGTCGCATCTCGCTTCTGCATTGCAGCTGTCGCAGATGCAAACCACGGTGGGTTGCGGTTGTTTTAGCGCCCGCCCCAGCCGCAGTTGGAGGGGATGAGGCAGAAAACAATTGGGCCTCCTCCGGTTTCAAGTGTTTGAAACCCTACTTTTTTCAAGTTAAACTTCCCTACTCCCGTCACTTATATTAGTGAAGTTTCTATTTTGCTCTTAATCTATTAGTGAAGTTTCTATTTTACTCTTAATCTATTAAAGTTTATATTTTGCCCTCACTTAAAGTGATGAAATTTCTGTTTTGTCCTCACTTAAACTGATAAAATTTCTATTTTGCCCTCACCCTCTTCCACCTACCGACCCATCTTCTAGGTTCCCAGCAGGTAGCCACTTCTTCATCTCCCAAAACAGAGCAATCTATGCCCTTTCTTACACACACCCATAGCACCAAAAGAGCTATGAAAATATCACAGCATTTTTCCTCACAAAGGCTATCCTGTTTTGCACCTATTTAACAGCTCTGTCCTCACAAAGGTTCGTATATTTCACACTTTCTTGTTCTGTTTCA
This sequence comes from Pterocarpus macrocarpus, assembly GCA_031439585.1. Lineage (NCBI taxonomy): Eukaryota > Viridiplantae > Streptophyta > Magnoliopsida > Fabales > Fabaceae > Pterocarpus > Pterocarpus macrocarpus. Next base: position 39,162,475 of record CM062522.1, on the reverse strand, counting down.
GGCTTTATCGGTCAGGCCCGTCTATGTTTTGGTAGCTTCTCCATCCTCTTTGTCCTCACAATCATCTATGATTATATCTTTTATATCATAATTTCAAAGTATTAATGGTGAATATATATCAAGTATTGAGTATTTTTGAGTTTTGCAGACTTATGTGTGTATTAGAAATTATTTATGTTCTTGTGTTTCTGAAATAGTGGCCATCCCGCGCTATCTGCTATACCACTCTAGTGGTTTTGGGTTTGGGAACTCTCAGATTGACTACTATAGTGTAAACTTGCCTCACTACAAGCCTTCTATCATATTGCCATTTGATTTGTTAAGACAGCTCCTTTGCCATTTATAGTTTTACTCTTGCCTCCATGACTAACTATTCAAGCATCCTCACATGAGTCGATAGTTGTAAACCTTTCAAAATAATGTAATATACCTCTAATTTAAAAGAGAGTTTGTTTCGTGGATTGTTTCCATCATAATGTACTTATAAAAATAGGAAAATTTATAAAAAGAGATATGTACGAAGGGGTTATCTTTTGCTTTGTTAGTCTATCTAGTTTTGGGGTTCCATTCGTAATTTTTTAATGGTGTTTAAATTTCTTCTTACTGCATGGATACTGAAATTTTTTTGACATTTGTTGAGTTCATCACTTGTTACCTTTCTTTTTTATTTTATTTAAATTCCCTTTTACCTTTTAATTTTCGTATTGTAATTCATAGGATAATCTTTCAAGCATCCAAATTTCCTAATCCCCTTATGGTTTAAGTGGAATATTTGTTGGATTTCCCCTAATTATTTCAGCCTTGTTTTGCTTTGGATATCAGGGGTTGTGTAACACAATGTGAGGAAACTGGATGTGTTGGGCAAAGATGCTTTCCAAGCTGCAAATTTTCTTCAGATGGAGTACTTATTGATCGTCCATGGTACATGCAAGAACCACTTTACTTACAATGGAAAAAATGGGACTGTCAAAGTGACTGTCGGTACTACTGCATGCTTGATAGAGAGAAAGAAAGAGAGTTACTTAATCTTGGCCCTGTCAAATATCATGGTAAATGGCCCTTCAGGCGTATCTATGGGATGCAGGTTTGTCACTGCAAAAGCCATGCACCTTATGCTTTCATTTGGAGTTGGTGTCTGATGACCCCAAAACCTTTTGTTTATACATCTGATATGTCATCCTTGTATTTAGGAGCCTGCTTCCGTGTCTTTCTCTGCTCTCAATCTTGCAATGCATTTTCATGGTTGGGTCTCCTTTTTCATTCTTCTGTACTATAAATTGCCTCTAAAAGATGGAAAGAAGCCATATTATGAATATGCCTGTTTGTGGCATATCTATGGACTCTTATCACTGAACTCATGGTTTTGGAGTGCTGTTTTCCACAGCAGGTAAGCTACTAATGCAGATATTTTCAGTATTTGAACTATTTTAAATAACTTTACATGTGGCTTTGCAATGTTCCAAGGGTGAATACTTTGCAGTGGTACTTCTTAGTTTGTATGTAGAAGCCTTAATCACCTGGTGACATAGTCAAATGATGCAACTCAAATTGAATCAGAGGATATGCATATGAAATATTGATATTGTTTCTGATGTTGATTTAAGTATATGAAAATTTCTGAAACTTCCCCCTTGTAAGAAACCTTAAATTTTATGAATGGCTGTCTTTGCTGTGAAAATTATAAGCCTCACTTTTTTTTTGGTGCATTGATTTTTTTTTTTTTTTGGTGCAAAACCTTAAAATCATTTTGAGCAGTCCATAATACATGTAGTTATTTTTAATCAAAGTTAATGACGATAGCATTCTGGATTGTTGATGATCCCATCGTTCTTCAAGAAATTATCTCGCTTGTCTTTAAATCCCACTCGAACTGTGAAAAAGAAATGAAGCAACATGTCTCATGTCCCACATTGCTATATGGCCAATATTGCTTTTATAATCATTTAGGTAACCCTTCCCTCATGAGTTAGTTTTTGGAATGAAGTTAGGTTCCCATCTTAAGATGGTATAGTAGCCTATCCTATGATTGATATTGCAAACTTCATGCTATAGATGTCTAGTTTTGGATTTTTTATTTTATTTTATTTTTTGTTTTTTTGGGGGAGGGGTGGGGTGGTGTTATGTCCCACATTGCTAAAAGATATGGTCAATATCGTCTTTATAATCACTTGGGCAGCCCTTTCCTCATGAGCTAGCCTTTGAGGTGGAGTTAGGCTTATAATCTTAAGATGTCTCATTCACCGTTGAGTGATCTCTTAAATTTCTATACCTTGATTTCCTTTTTTCTCTTTTTGCTTAATTTTTCATTGTTTCTGGCCTTGCTGGACTGCAGAGATGTTGATCTGACAGAGAAACTAGACTACTCATCTGCAGTGGTTCTTGTTGGATACTCCCTCATTTTAGCCATATTACGAAGCCTCAGTATTAAGGATGAGGCTACCAGAGTTATGGTTGCTGCTCCATTGATTGCTTTTGTGGCCACTCATGTAATGTACATCAACTTCTATACACTAGATTATGGTATGTCCTATGATGTAATCTTTATATTATTAATTCTAAGGCCGAGAGATGAGTGTAGGGCTCGTGTTCTATATTAAAATCATAGCTTGAATGGCCTGCTAATTATTTGTTCCTTTATCTTCTGTGGCTTCTGCTGCCATCATGAAATTATTGACAGCAGTCCTAATGAATCAGTTTTCTTCCTACCACTTCTTTAGGCGTAAGTGCGTTTTATATGAATTTAATGTGGTGGAAGTGACGCTTAGTTTTCAGAAGTGGATAGATTGGATTCAGTTTGAATAGCTACCACCTTTAACAAAATTGAAGTTATGGTTCTTCATTGATCAATATACTACTGTCATAATTTTTTCGTGCACTTGAGAGCGATATGAGTTTTGATTTATATTTCTCTTCATTATGTTTGTCATATTTTTGGTCATTTCTTTTATTTTTCCCTTTCTCTGATGATTTTGACAGCATTCTCAATCTAATTGTACAGGCTGGAATATGATAGTTTGTGTAATGATGGGTGTGGCACAACTTGCCATTTGGGCAGTTTGGGCTGGTGTTAGTCAGCATCCTTCACGTTGGAAGCTCTGGCTGGTTGTTCTTTCTGGTGGTCTTGCAATGCTCCTCGAAATATATGATTTCCCTCCGTATCAAGGGCTTCTGGATGCGCATGCTCTTTGGCATGCCACCACAATTCCTCTAACCTACATTTGGTGGAGTTTTATCAGGGATGATGCTGAATTTCGATCCTCTAATCTTCTAAAGAAGGCCAAGTAGCTTGTTTTTGACTTGCCTGACACACTTCAATGACAATACTATCACCCACAACTAGATCTCAATTTATTGTTTGATGATGTACTTGAATGTGCATATTTCTTTATGCCATTATAAATGATTTCATATTCTCGGTTTTGTATTCAAAATTTGGTGAGTGATGAATTTTACATTCTTGACTCTTATCTTCAATGGGCCAAAAGGTGCAGTTTAACATGAGGACTCTATGTTTGGGTCCGTCATAGATGATCCCCTAAATGACGAAAACCTCTCATACTCATTCTTCTCTCCCCAACAGAAATGGTGGATCAAATAAACCATTTGAATCAAATTGAACCATAACCAAACCAAATCTTTAGAAAAAAAAAAAAACTGGTTCTTCAAAATGGTTTCAAGACTGAACCTCTTTTAAAAATGGTTTCAGATCGGTTTTTGAACTGGTTTTAAAATCCAAAAACCAGTTTTGGTATTAAGATATGCTTCCTATTGCTCTGCACATGGATTCAAGATTATCACGCTCACTCTTCTCGTCTCCTCTCTTTTTTCCTTGCACCTAATTTGCCTTTTTTTTTTTTTTCTCGATCTTTAATTTTCTCTCTCCTCTCTCTTTTGCTTGTCCTCTCTACTCAATTTGTGTACATTCTCAGCCATTTCCGCTTATCAATTCGTGGAATTGTAACCTACATCACCATGAAATGCAGCGTTTTCTTTGTGCTTTGTTCGGTACTTGAACATATCAAGTAAATCGAAAACATTAGTAGAACACACCAAGCTCGTTGCCATCAACACGTTCCCTACGCGATTGCCATTGAAGGTGGCTTGCAATCATCACAGCAGCGCGGCAGCGGCTTCGAAATTCATGGCCCTGGGAAGAGTTGTGTCAGATGAGGTGGTGGATGTTGGAGACGAGTTCTCACTATTTAAGAAGGTTCTTATCTCCAGCGAAGGATAAGACCCTAAATCTGGACATATTATGAATTGGAAAATATTAGTTCACTATACTATTTTTGAAGATTCATTTATTTCGACCGATTTATTGGTTTAAAACCAATTCTAGTCTAATTTAAACCGGTTTTATGCGGTTCAAGTTCTTTTAAAGCAGCTTGATCCGGTTTATTACCTTAAAAGTTCAGTTTGGATAAGTTTGTTAACCATGCCCAACCCTGAAAGCAGAGTGAAAAGGCAAAGCAGCGCACCCCATGACCTGCTTCTCCCCTCCCCTGCGTGACCGTGCACGCACAACCCAGACTAATTCAACCTTACAATTTATAGAGGCTTTTTGCTTGATGGTATTCATGTAGTTGTACTAGTGTGTGTGTGTGTGTGTGTGTGTGTGTTTCTTTCTTTTTTTTTTCTATAAAAAAAAGTAAAAAAAAAATCAAGTCATCAACGAAGGTGGCCAGTTTAATTTGAAACATGCTACTTGAACCGATTAGGGGTTGGGTTCATTGGATTGGATCCAAACTGACCTAATGACACGACGCAACCTCGAAATATTACATCAAGTCAAGTTGGGTTCCTGCGGTAGTCGATCTTATCTAGACCCGTGTGTCTATGAGTAAATCCTCGCTGTTTGTTTTTGAAATTTTACCATAAGTTATAATTGTTGGAACATTATACATTGCTCAACCCTAAAAAGTGAGTTTTCAATGTTCACCTCTATTTCAACCATTGATTAAGTAAGAAGCACAAATCTTATGGTTAATATTATATAAAGATTATTATGGTGCTTTATATCATGTTTGGAGCATAAATACTCCTCTCAATGTTAACCATCGGATTTGTACTCCTTACTTAATCAATGGTAAAATATAGGTGAACATTGAAAGCTCACTTTTTCAAGGTGAGCATGGTATAATCTTCCTTAATTAATTGTTTGGATTTTAAGAAACTTATGTTTAAGTGCTTGTTATTTTTTGTAATCAACTTATTAATTCGTAGCATTATATTATGATTAGTCAAATTAATTCTTAATATACAAACTATCATGATAGACATTTATTAGTCTTTATTAATTAAATTAGTCTTTATTAGAAACTTAAAATGTGAATTTGCTAAAATCACAAACTATCATGATCGACATTTATAATTTTAGAAACAATAAGAGTTTACTCACTTTATCTAGTAATCAAATTGTATAGGTATATATAGAAAAGCTTAGCCAAGCTTTGGTAGCCAAAACAGAGAAAACTTGACAGTTGCAAAGACATCCTTTGAAGAGCTAACAGTAGAAGAGATAGAAGAAACAAAATTATTTAGTACTATATGAAGGTGATAAATTATACTTATAGAATACGTTATTAATTTATTGCTGTGATGGTAGTTCCATAATCTAAGACCAACTTTTCACAACAAAGTAGGTTGTATAAAATGGGAAAGAATGTCCACATGTTTTGAAATTTACCTTATATAATCAGCGATAATGGTAAGCAAGTTGTACTCTTAGAAAGGATCAAAGGTTTTTCTTTCTTTTTTTTTTGTTTCTAAGGGTGCCCTTCCCCTACTACTAAGAAAAGTAATGCCTTTTTCGGCTATTGTGCCCTTTCAACTAGTGTTCTTTCTAGGAGTCGAATTGAGTTTCTCTTTGAGACTATACTGTACCTTTATCACTCTGTCAATTCTCTTGTTGGTAGAGGATCAAAGTTTGAATCTTGGATAAAGTAATTGTTGAGTGGATCTTTAATTGCGACAATGCCCAAAGGTGGAAATACTTCAATATGAAAAAAAAAAAATCACATGACCAAAAAAAAAAATCACCATTAATTTTCAAACCTTCTTAGTTAGTTTACAAATTCTAAGAAATGATCGAATAGATGCCGATAAGAAATTAATACCTCATTGGCTATAATAACTTGTGGAAACATATACGTGTATTACTCTAGTTATTATTTATTTTTCAGTTAAATTATATAGGATTAATAATTTTTTTTGTCTTGATGTATTTTTTGATTTTGTTTTTTAAAATTTTAGGAATGCTTTATGTTCATGTAATTATTTTAAATTGCTTAAAATTGAATTTAACTAATAAATTACTCCATAACCCAAATTTATTGTTGACTATATCGATAAGATATTTTCATGCAATATTATATTTAGTAAATTAACAAATTCAAAATGGAAGGATTTATTGAATTACTAATCAAAGTTTTGATACTAATTAGGAAATTTTTAAAGTTCATGATATTGACATGTAAAGTAATAAAAATTTTGTGGGTTAACTTGTTGAGGAGAGAGATGGGAAAGTATAGTGAGGAGAGAATCGCAAGAGCCTCGGTGTTTGAGGGAGTTAAGACAGGTGAGGAAGGGAGTGGCGGTGTTCCTGATAGCATCAAGGAGGGGATGAAGGGCGAGGTAGGGTAGGGAGAAGGAAAGTGTAGCTTGTAGCATCCCCAAATTCACCTAGTCTAATTAGCTCAGTAACCTCAAAAAATTGGATTAGTAAATGGCTAATTAAATACACACCTTGTTATCCAACGACTAAGATATGATAGTGTATTCCATCTATGATATACCATAAAATTATTTCTATCTCTCATCACACACTCTCTCTCTCTCTCCCCCTCTCCCCCTCTCCGAGTTCTGAGTTCAAGCAAGTCTGTAATATTTTGGAAGTTTCGGTTTCCATGAAGGCTTTCCTTTACCTATTCAAAGAAATTTACTTTAAAATCCGAAAAGCTCCTAGTTCCATTCATTTCTTCCTTATCCTTGAGTTCTGAGATTCATTCACTTCTCCCCTAAGTTTCTGAGTTCTGGGATCTGTTCACTTCTCCACCAAAGTTTTCGAGTACGAAGTTCATGCTCATTAGGTGCACCATACAATTCCGAGTTCATCTTCCGGGTTCCTTGTCCTTCACTTTACAAGGCGCACCACACACCTTATAATCTAAAGACTAATAACCCACAATTAGTAAATGTTCATAAGCTTAGTAGTTAATTACATGTAATTAGAGATATAATCATGAGGGATTAATTTGAAATAATGAAGGCCAAGTAGGAACTTGACAAGTGTCCTACTTTTGGCAAATGAAGTAATATTTTCATAAGCTCCTTTAGCCAAAATTGGCTTGGATTATGCCTTTAACCAAGGAACAACTCACAACTCTCAAGTTCATTAGTTAATGACCTAGACCAAAATTTTGAGGTGAACTTCCCTAAACCAAACACACCTCCATGGCCTAGTGTAACGTTCGAAAAATTTATCGTTAACAGCTGAATTATTCGGTTTTTATCAAATAAGTGAGTTTAATCAGAACTTGATTAAATATTTATTTAAAGCCAATTAAGTGTGATTTAGATGGATTAGGCTTGATGGAGTTAGATTAGGAACATAGAAAACCCCACAGAAAAATTTCAAACTGATTTACCGATTTAAGATTTCGGAATTTTAAACTGTCGGAATTGGACCAGTAGAATTTTTCTATGAGTGCCCTAGAATCAACGGCTAAGATTTAGCCAAATAGCTCCCTCAAGTGGCGCCTTGGCAGCCCTTGATGATGGGAAGCTCAACCAAAATCAAGACTAAAGTTGGATCCACCAATCACATGCACTCCACCTTCAAATATCTCACTTCTTTCTCTCTTTCTCCCATCAGCAAATTTCGACCAGCCAGCCAGCCTTTTCTAGTGTTGAAGCTCTTCTCTTTCTCTCCTCTTTGCTCTCATTTCTACTCCATTCTCATCCATCTTCAAGTCTCATCCCAAATCACCACCATTAAAGACTCAAAATCAGCATAAATTACATAAGACAAGGTAGGAAATCCTACTTCTCTTCTTGGTTTCTCTGATTTGGGGCTGCATGGTGATCATGTTCGATATGAAATATTGATGTTATATAGAGTGATGATGATGTTTTATGATTGGTTAAGTGAAGGCAAATAGCTTGAAGGAAGGAGATAAACCTAGAAGCAGGTTAGGGTTTCCCTCGGCGGTCCGTACAGCGGAGTGTACGGCTTTGCCTACCGCCGTTTAAATTTGATGAAACCATTTTTAAATGAAACTAGACATCCAGGGCTTTCCATACATATAAAATATAAGGCTATTGGATTAGTATAGAATTAGTTATGAATTTTTGAAGTTAGACCTAGAAATCTGGGTTCTCACCCAGGCAGCATAGGTTTAGAAGGGTGTAACTCAATCTATACAACCTTAAATTGAGTGCAACTAAAGTTGTTTGAAAGCTAACACATGAGAGAACATCCCATAAAAATTTCAGAATATAATTCATTGTCATTTGTTCCCAGCACTTCAATCAGGACAACCCAGTAAGGTAATGTTTCGAGATTCATAACTCAAAATCTACTTAGGCAAATGACATGAAACTTAACTCATTTTAAAGCCTGTTGTGTTAGCTTTAGTTTGATATAAAATTCGCATGATTTCACCTAGTTTTTGATTTTTAGTGAATTTTCTTTTATAGGAACCTAATTCTGGCTAAGAACAGGGCATGCTAAGATAAAATGTTTATATCTTGAGTTATACAACTCAAAATGAGATGGGACCAAAGGGATTAGAAACTAGACATATAAGGCTATAACATATCCAAAAATGAGATTTAAATGAGTTGAATTGAATAAAAATTGGAGCATGCTAAACTCGGGCAGAACAGGGAAGAATAAACTGAAACCTTATTGATGCTTGATTTGAAATTGTTGAATGATGCCATAAGTGTATATATATACTTGCTGGTCTATACTGAAATTATTAGTTATGCAATTGTACTGATTGTTTGGCACTATTCATGGGGAAGCGGACTCGATCCATTATGCTGCTGAAATTTCGGTAAAAAGTTCATATGCTGTGAAAATTTATGATAGCTTGAGTACATTACATTTAAAGAATCAAGCTAGAGGTGCATTCATTTCATGATACTATAAAGGATTCCACATCACGTGGGCCAGCCCCGGAATAAATTAAGGGGAATAGATCAGTGGGAAGGTCGGGGAAAGTAAACCCGGCCATCCTGTATAGGAACGAGCTCGGTCATGAAAAGCGGACTATTACCTAGGAGTATATGGCCAATGACTCCCAGGGGACCAAGGATGGAAATAAATTCTAATAGGCGAAAGCCTCCAAGAACAAGATGCATTTTCTAGTTGCACATGCATATGTATAGTGTAATGTTTCCCTATTGATTTTTCTAGATTCCCGTTTATTATTCTTAATATGCTATTGTTCCACCATGATTACTGTTTGAGTGCATTAATGTATCTGTTAACTAAAAATTGAATTTGTTTCGGTATATGCTTTACAAACAAGTAATTAAGTTGAATATTATTGTTTTATGATACTATTTGAAAAATATTGTACGACCGAAACAATTGGGAATGACAGCGATGACAGATGTATAGGGGCTAGGAATTTCTACTGAGAAATATCCATTTCTCACCCTATTGTATGTTCCGCGTCATTCTCAGACCATGGAGCACGCAGCGACCCGAGTGCTATTCATCGAGTTCCCTGAGCTACACATACACCTTGACTCATTTTTGGATTTTGTATATATCTCTGGCCGATGTCAGTTCCGCCTCTACTTCTTCTTTTAGAGAGATTTCGCTGTCCCGCTTATGCATCCCCTCTTTGATTCTGCTGTTCCCAACATAGCCATACCCCTTCACATGGCCCATCCATTTCCACCACCACCAGCAGCAGCACTAGCCGCACCAGCAGGTCCAGTTCCCGTGGCCCCTCCCACTTCACCACCGCAGCCGATGTCGTCAGCCTCGATCTCGGAGGAGGATCTGTCCAAGGCAGTGAGTTCTTCTTCATCATCCTCTGCTCCCAATGTCGGACACCCTCTAGCGGACGCCGCCATGGCGAACGGGTTCCTCTCGTCAAATTCTGTCTAGATAGTGTGCATGCTGTAGTTGGGTTAAATGTACAGAATGACCCTCTTTTGGCAGTCTGTGTCATGGGTGGATGGGTAGGTGTTAGGAGATGTACATGAAACGTCCCGTGGGGACCACTTGGGGTGCTGTTCATAGAAACTGGCCGTTTTGTTTTGTATTAGCGGCCTCATTTTGTCACCTTGTATCTTTTTGACAAACTTAAAAATCAGATACCTATGTATACGTTATGATGCCTTTTGCAGTAGTTTTGTCCTTATTGTATTTTTATTTATGTTAAGTTATTTACAGTTTACCGATTGATTAGTATTTATTCTAAGCCACACAGAAATTTTGTTATGCGATTAAGTATTCTTATGCAAGTAATTAATACTAATACAGAAAATAGAATTTAATCAGTATTACACGTAATCACTTATCAGATAATTTATTATGACTTAAGCATAGTACTTTGTCTGGTAAGATGTTACACCTAGCGCGCGCGCGCCCACACACACACACACACAGACACACACACACACATGCCCTCTTCACTTCATTTTCACTTTCTCTCAAAAACACTCATATTCTCTTAAGTTCTCCAAGAGAAAACCCCTCCTTTATCTTTATCCTTCCCATTTTTCTCTTCCAGTCCCACCACTACTCCAAGGGCCATATCTTTTGGTTCTTGGAGACAATATCTAACACACTAAGGCTTCTCCACGGTTAGGTTGTTTGGTTCTTAATCTTGAGGTCTCATGACTACATTTCTTTATGTTGGCTAAAATGTTGAAATGTTGTATATCCATCCTTTTTGAAAAACTACTCTTTTCCTCTTGAAGGTATGCTCAACCATGTTTGTAAAAAATATGAGTCTATGATTTTGCTTGTAACTTTTTTGAAAGAATCACCTTTAAAAATATTAACTCAAAGGTTAAATGTTCATATTATTAGTTGAACATGAATCTAAGTTCATGAACCCTTAAGAACTGAATCCTACAAGTTTTAACATGAAAAAAAAAAAGAAAGACAAAAATGGTTTATTGAAAGGAAACAAGTGATTCCAAATCTTTATGACTTAGCCATGAATTGTCATAACCAACGAGAGCAAGGGAATCCTTGTAGACTTCCTTGTGGTGAATGATTAGGGCTATTGGCTTGGTCATAAAGGTGAGAACATGTGCTTGTCTAAAGAATAAAGTGATAAAACAAGAATCTACACACTCTTGGGCAAGTAAGAAAAATAGATGAACCATGAACTTCATGGTTTCGGCCATGAGCCTAAAATAAAACGACCATGCTTAAACTTGTGAAACTATTAGATTTAAGCCTCAAAACGATTCACTAAATCACTTGGTAACTTCACACAACTAAGGAAACAAGGAAAAGATTAAAGATCCAACCATGTAAGGCCATGGCCTCCCAAGGACAATTAAAAAGAAAAGATTTTTTTTTTTTTTAAAAAATCCCCAAACATAAGGAAATCAAGGTTCAAAATATATAATTAAGAGAAACATTAATTTTTGGCTTAAGAAAGAGGAGTTAAAAAGGTCTAGGAACCTTTCTTTAAGATTCGGTGAAATTAGAAAATTATTAATAATGGACATTTCAAGTCACATAAAGGCTAAAATAAGTTTCTAAAACACTTACTTGGTATATTAAACCAAGTCACAAGTAGAAAAATATGCTAAAAGACTTAGAATTCTCTAAGTTGGCTTCGGCCATGTTACTAAGCAAAATGAGAAATAAGTATAAATAATTTAAGTTAATTAAAAGAATTACCATAAATTTACTTGAAGTTAGGAGATTTTCTCATGATAAGTCATGCGATATCTCGTAGGCTCCCTAGGATTTTACATGAAGTACACTTGAAAACCCTAGAAGCTCTATTAGAGTTTTGGATGCTATGAATGAATATGTGTTGATGTTTTGTGTAACATCACAAATTATAGTGTGTATAAAACACCCTCTTAAGCACAATATCATACTTGAGTCATAGTATTACACTTATGAGTTGTTACTAATACATATATAGACCTTTGTTGGGCAACAACTTTCGGCCATCTTCACATCTCGATCAACTTCATCCAGGATGACCTTCTTCAATATCTCCTGAGCTATCTAAAGATGACACGGATCATACATAGGGATGAGAATTATAAATTCTTAGTAGGATATCCTATATTATCACATATAGTGTCATTATCATCATCTCCAGCTGCTTTGGTTTATTTAAGAAAAAGTGATCATATCATATAAGCTATAAATTCCTTTTTATAAAGTTCGAAAATATCCTTCTGAAATGGGTTAATTTTATTAACACACTTGACAAGTAAGATAGTAGTTTCATGATAAAAATAGAAAGAATATAACTTATGTATATGCAGATGCACATCATGTAATCATGCAAATATACTTGATTTTCTTAGGTTTCTTTAGCTTTCTTTAATCTTTACTGCCATTGGGTAGCCTAATCAGGGAGTGAGCTCAACTCATGATCATCATCACATAATACTAACATACAAGGGGATCCACATGCCTTTAGATTGAAGGGATCTCATTTTTGGCCAACTGCCTCCAAAGTAAAGGGACTTATAGTTTTAACTGCCTTCACAAGAAGGGACTTAATAACTGCCTCCAAGCGAAGGGATTGATCCACATCTTATCTATTTAACTGCCTTCACAAGGATGGATCCAATAACTGCCTCCAAGTGAAGGGATCTCATCTTGTCCATTCATATTCTTTCATTGTTCATATGCTCATATATTCATGTATGAACAAGCTTAAGAAATTTATGATCATACTACATAATTCATATATTTTTACCAAAAATTTGGCAGTATGACAGCTGAAACATGAGGTTTTCCAATATACAAACAATATACTTACAGCCAACTAGTCACAGTAATTAGAATTGTCATATCAATGTACCAATATCACATCATTATGGCAAGAAACTTCATAAATAACTCAGCCATTGGCTCCTCATGATCTATGGAGTTTCTAAATCTTGAAGATATCAAGTTGTCATATTTTCCTCAAATCTGTCTTAAAATTCTAAATTAGACTAAAATTTCATTTTTCTTCATTTTAATTTAGAAATTTAATAGGTTGTAGCCTTGTTAGTCTAATTTTAAACCTCTTTAGTTTCATTAAGTTTTCAAGTGTACAACTTAAGTTATTAAGGTTTTACCCAAGGCTACCTTGTTTCAGGATAGACTTGCACACCTAAACTTAGAAAATCGTTAAAAATCCATATTTAATCATTTTTAAATGAAAATTATACCAAAATGCAGCTATTCGGACCTCTTTCAATTCCAAGAAGTTTTACTCCAAATGGGTAAGTAGATCTCAAGTTATGAGCTCCTCAAATGGACTGCCATCTTTCAATCCAAATAGAGCATATGTCAACTTCAAAGAATTACTAGAGGAAATCCACTCATGATCTGATTTTGAAAGTTTCTAAACATGATCCACTATGTGTTAGCTTTCTAACAAAATTGGTTTCACTCAATTTAAAGTTATAGGGTGAGTTATGCCCTTCACATCACACTTTGGTTAGGATAGAGAGTGAAATATAATAGCCAGTTTCCAAAAATCATAACTATTTCAATTTAAGTCCAATGGTCTATAATTTATATGGTTGGATTTATCTTTTAGTCTAGTTTCATTTAAAATTAGTTTCACATGAATTTGAGCCTTATAGGTTGAGAAATACTATTCATTGTATGGATATTCGCTGGGGTTCCTTCCAACAACTTTCTCTTTTTTGTGTTTTTCTTGATCTTCTGATCTATTCTTCAACCTAAAGCAAATTTTCCTATTTCAATTCACTAGAAATAAGTCATATTAACATCCTACAAGATTAAATAAAGGATGACACAAAGAAACCCTACCAGCCCAAAAACCCTAAAAATAATATAATATCTAAGAAATCCTTCCTTAAAATCAAGACTTGTAGCTCCTCTACTTGAGGCTTTGATGTCTCTACTTCCCTATAACTTCAAGATGGTTGTGAAGACCTTCTATTTCCTTGCTTGGCTGAGGTTATAAGTCTCAAGGGAAGGAGGTTTTGGGCTTGTCTTAAAGCTTTTTGGTTATAAACAAAAGAAAGAGTTGAAGATTTGGACAAGAGGAACAAGATGTAAGAGTTTTGGGAGAGTATGAGTGTGATGGAGAAGAAAGTGGAGATAGAGAAAGTGAGGGGAGTGGCTACACAAATTTGAAGGAGGAAGAGAGAAAAATGTTGGCTTGTTTGTTAAGTTGGTGACTTGAATTCTATTGGTGGATATCAAAGGAAATTTAAATTTCGTTAAGCTTCTATTTTGTGTGGCAATACTTTGTCCACCAAGTGGTGTTTGGGTGATTAGTTTCTAGCCACATATTCTAGGGATTTTAATTGATACTCATGCCATCTTATACGGTAGACTCTTACCAATTTAGTTCTTGCATTACTAGGCACCGTTTGTAGACAACCTTCTTCGGCTAGCAAAAACATATCTATTTTTTTTTTCTACAAAGAGAATTTGAATTCTCATTACCCTATAATTAGCACTTCCTTGTTGAGTACTTATATATCTAAAATGTATCTAAAAATTTAATTATTCAACAGTGCTAGTTATACACACTGTAATTTGGGATGTTACATTTTGATTGATGAAAATGATGATTGAGGATGTATAACTATGGATCTGCTGTTGGCTAATCTTGGGGAAGCTCCGATCTAGTTGTTATGTGTAATGTCCTCCTCTGCACAGTACTATGCTTAAGTCATAGTACCACATTTAGGAGTTGTTACTGTTACCTGAGTGGACCTTATCTGACAGCAACTTCAACCGTCTTTGCAACTTCTCGAACTATCTGGAGATAACACGGAAACAGGAGTGAGAATTTTAAATTCTCAATAGGATTCTCAAACTATCATACATAATGTCATTGTTGTCATCTCCAGTTGCTTCGGTTTATTATGAAAAAGGTGAACATATTATACAAATTGTTTAATTTTATAGTTCGAAAACATACTGTCCGAAGCAAAGTTCATTTGATTCATATACTTGTCATTTGAGTGAACCAATACAAAGTCAATTCACGAATTATACTATGAATAATAACTAAAACATATTAAAATATAATAGCACCAATATACTAAAAACATAAAATCTGCACATGCCTTAACTTGTACTTGAATTTATGCAGATACACATAATTTTCTTTTCTTCCTTTATCTTCCTTTACTTGTTACATATATTCCGGAGTACAATCGCCGTGTCATACTCCATCAGAATGTGATCACCATGTCACACTCCTCAGGAATATGTTCATCCTACCATATCCTAGAGTATGATCATCATGTCATACTCCATCGGGATGTGATGGATATGTCATACTTTGAGGAGGGAGTTATTAGAGCAATTGCCTTGACCATAGGAAAGCTTGTGAGGATGGATATGGTGACTTAGAAGATAGATAAAGGCAATATGCATGGGTATGTTTGGATATGGATTTGGCCTCCCTTATGGAGAAGGAAGTCTAAATAAATGACCATTGGCACCCTATTGAGTATGAGAACCTCCACTTGATATGCTCTTCATGTGGTTGTTTTGGACATGTCACCAAAGGATGCAAGAAGGAAAAGCCACCAAAGGTCAGGGTTACATTGAGTAGTAAGGGAAGATTGAAATCCTGCTAAAGAAGAATATCACAACTGCAATTAATGTGATGGATTTGGAATCCCATAAAAATTAGGAGTTGTAGATTCTCCTACATGAAGAGTGCTATTAGATCAAAAAAGCAAGAAATCGCGATGTAATCAAACCATTAAGGCCATTGATCCTCAGTGTAAATCAAGGGGTGGGTTATGTGATTTACCAAAGAGAGATGACAAGGGCTCGGCAGCTAAAGATGTGGGACCAAGTACAAAGCCCATGCAAATTCATATGGGTACTAAAAATATCTCACCTTAGGTTAACCCTAGGCATGGAGAGCCCAAATAAGAGGCGGGGTTGATAGTAGGAAGTAACCATCAACAGACGGTGGTAGATGAAAAACAAGGGAAATCACCAATGATGGTGTTCAAGGCAGTGAGAACGGATGGAGTAGTGAAGGGTGGTAGAATCATGGCAAGGAAGAAATAGCCATGAGTTGGCAATGATAATACTCAAGAAAATAGGCTAATAAAGTAGAGGTAGAGGTGGAAAGCTTTAATACATATCCTTTTATGGAACCATCTTTAGTGGTCGTGAATATGGCCACAGCTGGAGATACGAACAATGTAGAGAGGGAAGTAAGTTGGGTGATAAATGAAGGTGGAGATAGCACGAGAATTAGGGTTGAATTGTGCTTTTTAGAATTTTTTGTTTCTTGAAAAACTTAAACAAACTTTCTCAAGTCTTGGGACTTAGATTGTCGAAGCATTCAAGGTTAGAAACAATAGATAAAGTTTACAAGACACTTTCTGAATAGCAAAAGAAGATAGACACTTAAAACTTAAAACAGAAGGTATAAAAGTTGTAAGTAAAAGATAAGGATAAGAAGAGCATTCAAGAAGGTTTATCCTAGTTTGGCCAAATCACTTGCCTATCTCTAGTCCTCAACAAACGAGTTAAGATTTTATATTAACGAGTATTCTTGTACAAGCTTCTCTAAGCTTACAACAGAGTAGTCTTGTCTAGCCTCTCCAAGCTAATCAATAGAGTAGTATTGTCTTAACGTCTCCAAGCTAGCAAAGACCACTATTGAGTCAGGTAACAATGTTTGCAATAAACATTTGCGTTTGATAGCACTCACACTCTAACACTCAAGATGTCTAGATCGAATAAGTGTAGTCTAGAGTGACTTCTCTCAAATCTCACTAGGAGGATATTTGCTAGTACAAAGCTATGAGAAGATTTTTCTCTTGAGAAGCTTCAAAAAGTAGCTTTCTAGATGTTCAGAAGGATAAAGAGGATGAAAGCTTTTTATGATTTTCAATCAACATGGATCTAACTACTTCTTCTTTGTCTTCAAGACCTATTTAGGCTTCAAAATATAGCCATTGTGACTTCAAGTCTCGAGCCTTGAGCTTTCAGATCCATTGGTCTTAAACTGAAGAAAGAAGTTAAGAGCTTTTTTTTTTAGCAACAAGTATAGCACCAAATAAGAAACTAGCTATTCTGAGCCAATTAGCTGTGCAGTGTATCAGTGCATCTTTTGAAGATCTATCTTGCATTTTTTGACCTTCAGAAAATATCTTTGAATGTACAAAGTTGAGATCTGAATGATGTCTTCTTTACTTAGAGCAATAGTTTGGATGAGAGCTTTTTGGTCAAGCTTTCCGAATAAAACATCTTTTTCATCCACTTGTGCCTTCTAATGGCTTGTGTCATGACCTAACCCAAGTCATGACTGACGCATAGGGGACTACCACCCCTAGCAAGCCTAACCAGACCATTACAGAAAAAAAAAAAACTAAAGTTTCCCTAGCATTCAGGCTAATTCCTAAATATGGATTCCTCGCCTTTAGATCAAACATCACATGCCCTCGAATCATTTGGAATCTAGGCATTATCTGAATGCACCTAACAGCATGCAAGCTACATTCATATGATAATGAACTCATACATCTTCTGTAAAGATATAACACTTTTCTTAATATATACATATTACAAATCCAAGCATAAACGATAGACTAAAGTTATGAAAGCAAGACCCTGCTTATGAGTAATGGAGCACTAACAACTGAAGGATCAATAGAAGATCCAAAAGGATATGCCAACCTGCAACTAAAATGAGGGTGAGGAATGAGTCCAATTAACTTAGTGAGGGATAATAAGTCTATAACAAATATGGGACAAGCTCACAAAGATAAATAGTAGCACTTAAATAAATAACATAATTATATAAGTCCAAGTAATCAATTTACTTTTGAATGAAATAGTATCAACAGAAAATGCAAATAAGGTAAGCTACAAAACCTTCCATTCTTTTTTGGAATATCATCACTTTTAACAAGACCAAAATGGGGTTCAAATTCCAAACAAAGTTTTAGCTATAAAACTTAATTTCTCAGTTCTTCTTTCTAAAACAAAAAAGGTATACAAATTCAGGATATCCATAGGTTCAAATAAATAGTTTTCCTAAAATATATATTTTGCAAATATGCTAAGGAGTTATCAAAGTAAGTGGGAAGTTATCTAATCCTAGATGAATAGGCAGGAATCACACTTAGGTGGCCCTTCTTTCATATGACCTTAAAATTGGCAGGAACCATCTCATGAGTGGCCACGAAATCAATCTAGCCAAGGTGCACCTAGGTTATTGCCTATTGCCATTAGCTATAGATCCTGTCATAGACTTTTTTGAAAATCCCTTTTATTCAAATATAGACATACATATATTTTTAACAAATTTAGTTCAAACTTCAAAATATTATGTCAGTTAGAACCTAGTTCTTGTCATTCAAATCCTTTGGATGGCCAAGCATAATTCACATCCAAGTGTGATAATAGAAAACAACTGGTCCTAAGACCTTCAATCTTTTTATACTTTCCAAAATCTTTGGTAATAATCTAAACACTTTCATTTCAACAGAGAGCTTAATTCATAAATATCATACTTTAAGAGCTTGACCCATGGTTTTTCAAGAATAAAAACATATGTACAAAGGCCTTTACTACCATTCCAAATATCTCAATCAATGGTTCATGTGCGACATGTTGGACGAGATGACATGAGAATGGGGGTTGAATCGTGTCTTCACTAGTTATTTTTAACCTGTAAAATTTTTAAAACAACTTTCTCATGTCCTAGACTTGGAGTGCACAAGTGATGCAGTTAGAAATAATAGTTATTACCTTTGTTCAGTAATGTATTTGAAAGATTTTAAAGAATGCAAAAGTTTGAACATCGAATGAAGATAGCTAATAAAGAGAAAGAGATAGAATGACCACACAGTAAGGTTTATCCTGGTTTGGCCAACCAAATGCCTATGTCCAGTCCCCAACTCTTCATTGAGATTTGTATACCACGAGTGTTCTTTTTCCAAGCTTCTCCAAGCTTTTACAGTTGAGTAGTTTTCACTAGCCTCTCCAAGCTTTACAATCGAGTAGTGTTTATCTTAACCTCTCCAAGTTCTTTGACCACTAATGGGTCTAGATAGAAGAGATTTTGTAGAAAGATGTTTGTGTTTACTCTCACACTTAAAGCCTTTTACGGAGTATAGATCAAATGCGCATAGTGTGTGATTTCTCTAAATTCTCAATGTAAGAATATTATCTATTACAATCCAGTAGAGAAGATTTGCTAACAGAGGTTACTATGAGTAACTTTCTGGAGTATCAAAAAGTAACGAAAGGTTGAAAATGAAAATAGTTGTAGCTTGAAAAAATTTGAGCAGCATCTCTATCTTCTTCTTCGTATTCCAGCTTTATATAGACTTCAAGATATTACCATTGGAGCTTGTAGATCTTGAACCTTGTGCTATTGTGATCCACTGGTCTATGACTAGAAAGAGAAGATGCAGCTTTCTTCTTCAACAAGTAGTGATAACATAGAAGAGAAAAAATAGCCATTTGAAGTCTTCACCCACTTTTCAGACTTGTCAGCGCTTCTTTTGCATTATGTCAAATCATATTTGACTTTTTGAATTTTTCAATGAAGCGTATATGGAATAAGCTTTCAAGGTGCGATACTTCATGAGTAGCAAATTTCTAATGATCACCTTTCTAGACTGAGTTATCCATCTGAATGCAGTGTGATCTTTCTCATGGCATGTTTTTTTTCCCTTTCTGATGTTGTATCACATCCTTTTGAACTTTCTTTCTTATTCTTAAGTGATTAAACATATAGAACATAAAGCAAATTTTCCAGTATAATCATATTTTCGTGAAGTACCATGGATTTAGATGCTTTGATTTTTACAAAAATCGTTTGACTTCAAAGTAGATGATTTTACTCACAGATGAATGCATTGACCTAAACCAAATTGTTTACTGTCCAAGAGATTTACTTAAATCTTGATTTGATATTCATCAAAACCTTAAAGCTTGGAATGTCTAAGGATATGAGACTATTTTAATTGGGCATTGGAGCTTATAATCTCCCCTTTTTTGATAATGGCAAATGAATATTTAAGAAAAAATCTTGTTTATCAAAATATTATCTCATAAGAATACGATTTGTTATTTGAAATAAGTCACTTTCTGAAATGAGTTGAAAGAGTCATGATATCCAAAAACTTCAGAAAAGCAACAAGAGTGAGCATAAAGAAAATCTTTTGCAACCCAGATGGTTATGAGCATTTTTTCAAGTACTAGTTGCATAGGATTCCTATGACACATAAAATCACAATGTTTTCTAACATTTTTAGGCAAGTGTGAGTGTATCAGGGCAAGGATACATATTTGTTTAGTAAATACATAGATAAATAAAGTAATCAAGTAGATAGTAACAATTATCAGAAAGAGTACTTAGTTATACAGATTTCTGAACAAGTAAGAGCGTTCAACCTAGAACAACCACACAAATATCACTTAGCAGAATCAACCAGTTGACAAAAAAATAATCATGATATAATCAGTACATTGCTTGAGCATCAATGAGATATGCTATTAGAGATATAATGTACTGCTAGAGATAAACGATTAGATCATAGGATATTAAAGCATAATCATCATAGAGATAGAGCATTAAAGTGATAATTATAACTAAACTATATTGATATCCATAATCATAAAATAAATTCTCCAAAAATGTATAAAGATAGTTAAAAAAATAACGAAATGTTTCTTACATGCCAAAAGATGAATATGCCAAAGAATATGAGTCTTAAGACTAATATGATATGCTCCCCCTCAGCGTAAGCTTTTCTTGAATATTTTACTTTTCTCCCCCTTGTCATCATAAAAAAAAAAAAATGAAGATGGGGGATCATAGAAAAGCCATCATGGATTACCTTTTCCTTTCTGAATTGTCTTCATAATCTGTAGTAGAAGATTTTCCATCTTGTCCATCCTTCTCTTCAATCTTTGCTGATGAGTCTGAAGTTTAGCTTGATTGGCCAGTAGTAGATCGATCTAGACTTCAGTAGATGAAGGGTCTCCAGAAGGCAATTTCACAATGTGTTGGCTATGGCTAGCTGAGCATAATTGATGTTTAGAGACAGTTGGAGTAGTTGTTCTATTGTATTTGGGATTAGAGGTCAATATCAGTAAGGTTTGTGCAATAACAGGGGTTGCAGGAACTCCTTGTGAGACTGTGTCAGTGGCTGGGTGTGGTATTGGAGTGCTTAGAGGTGCAACCTTAGTTTCATAACCAACAGCTACATTCCTAGTTTCTGCCACCAGAGCAAGTGTTTTGTCAAGCTCCATTCTTTTTGGTGCAATTTCAACTCTAAAACCAGATGATCCTTCTCGACTGAAAGGAATCAATGGCAAGCTTGTAGGTTGAATAGTAGTCCGTTTTGATCTTTTGTCTGCAACTTCAGAAGGCAGCACTACCCTTCTCATCTCAAAAGGTGGGTTGACATCTTCAATGATTATATACTGTTAGTCCACCACTAGATAAGCAAATGAGCTTCTTGTACTTTTAGCTGAGGCACCAATTCCAGCCACTTTATCTTTTTGCTTTTGCACCCAAGCTTTTGATCTCATTATGTTCTCTGCTGCTTCAAGCATTGCCCTTCTAATAGGAGAAGGAATGGATTCTCTAGAGGGTGCCATAGGGGCTTTCTTCAATGGTTTTTTCCCCTTGCTTTTGATCTTAGGGCCCTCATCTGTATTTGAAGCTTCTGCTTTAGCTTGCATCTGTTGTTCTTCTTAAGAAACTTCTTCCCTGATCACAATCCCTTTTTCTCTAGCTTTGGAGGGTTTGTGTGCTTGTTTTGCAGGTGTTGTAGCATTCATTAGCTTGGGAGCAATGGCAGATGTTTCATCTTCTACACTGGATGAGGAAGTTTCTTTAGCAAGTTTCAATAGTCTTCTATTGCTGATTCTATTTTCTTTAGAGATAGGGAGAAGACTCCTCTCTTGCCTCTTTTTCTTCCTCAATTCTTTAGAAGGTTTGCATTTCACTTTCTAGAGAGGAGTTTGCCTTTTTTTTGGGTCCTTCTTCTTCTCTTCTTTCTTCTTTTTCTTCTTCCTATCTTTCTTAGGGCCTTGAGGTTTCAAGCCCATGCTGAGAATATTTTCATGGTGGTAGTAGGGCATTTTTCAACCTTCCTGTGTCCATCAATAGGAAGTTGTGCTCTTACAAAGACATGAGTGAGAAGCATGCCATGGGACAAGCTAGCATGGCTCCTTCTTGCATCATCAATGGCCGAGAGCATGTAGTCCTGAATCAGCCTAACCATATTTATCCTTCTTCTGGTCATAAGGCAAAACATGGCCATATGGTCCACCTCTGTCATAACATCGGTGTTTCCCATCTTGAGAAGCACAGTGTATTGGACTATAGAATATATAGCCCTAATAGTAACGAGAAGATTGGAAGTATGGATGCTTCTTACATGCATATCTCTTCTACTAGTTAGAATTTTAGAGACCTCCTCTTCAATGGCTTCAAGTTGTTCCCACCATTTGGCACAACCTCTGCATGTAACATCCCCATTTTTATCTAAGCTAATTAGGTCGGTGTCTCCGGCTAATTAGAGAGCTTAGCGATTAATTAAGAACTAATCGGCTAGTTTCGAGAGCCAGGGCTTAGTAAATTAAAGGCAAGTCAACAATTGAGACATAATGCATTAAAAGTTACAATTAAAAGCCTAATTGCCCAATCCTTATTAATCCATGATTTAGAACAAAAAATCAAGGTGATATAACCTAATTAACTAGGAGCATATAAGTATCACATCTTAATCACATTAACCCTCACATCTTCTTACAAAATTAATGAGGAAAATCCTTCTCAATTAAAATATGCTAATGTGTAATTTAAACCAATTGAATTAATTAGCATTTAGATAATTATAACAAATGTAAAAAATTTAGAAACTTCCCTTTAATTATTGTTTGAAAGTTTGGTCAAAGCAAGAGTCATATCCAACCATCCATTTGCCTTCTCATCATACACCACTAGATCAAGAGTCTATGTTAGTAGATTCCTTGAGTCATGACAAAAGATCTACTCTCCTCCATCAAGATTGTGACACTTGGAGTGATCACAATCATCCAATGCCAATCCTAGGATAGATCATGCTTTTAACCACTTGAAAAGAAACACTACAAGTCTTTACCCAAGTGCCAAGACTCAAAGGAAACACAACACTCTCTTTTGCCCCAAGGTTTTTCCCACTCCCTAGCTTGTGTAAGAAGCAAAAGTCACCTCACTTTTCCTCCCTCTTGCGCCACCTTCAGCCCTTTCTCCCTTCTCAATTCATTTTCATTTCCTCCCTCAAGAATACACACAAAGCTCTCACCTCTCTCTAAACCTCTCTTTGCTCTTCCTACTCTTCTTCTTGTTCTTCTTGTTTTTCCTACCCTAAGTCATCACTTTTCCACCACCATCACCCTCATTTTCTATCACCACCCTCACTAACTTATCAAGGATCACATTCTTTGGTCCTTGGTAGAGCAGAACAAACACTCATTTAGCCCCCTTTGGTAGCTCACGAGAAAGGAGGCCATCTCCAACCACTTCATTTTTCAAGCTTCCAAGAGAAACTCATTTGGTAGTGACTCTAACCTTCTCTTTTTTATGTATTTTTCAAGCTCTAGAACTCCTAAGCTCTCCATAGCTAGGTGGTTTTAGGACTTGTTTCAAGGTCTCATGACCATTTCTTGTTCTATGAGTCTTCTTGTCTTGTTGAAAGAAGTTGCCTTGAAGTGAGAATATGTGGCATGATGGTTTTATGTATCTTGATTTATTTTGGTTTAAAATACTGATTTGGTGACTAAAACTTTGAGTATGATGATGAGATAAAACATAAAAATGGTGATTTGAAGTGGTATAGCAACATTTCCACAAGATTGATATGTAAAACTTAAAAACTAGTTAAGCTGGAATTCTAGTAGTCTGTAAAGCGTATGGTATAACTCACTCCACAAAATTAAAAATGCAATGAAACTAATTTTCTGTGAAAATAAACTCAAAGAACTTTTCATACATATAAAATATGTGAGATTTGGCCTTAAAACGAGAGAGATATGAATTTTCAAAGTTTGCTGTTCCTGGATGGGTTTCTGTCCGGGCAGTGGGTAAGAAAACGTGCATAACTCAAGTTATACATAACATTTTTGAGTGGGACCAAGTTTTTTAGAAAGCTAAGACATAGAGGAACACTACCATAAAACAGTTTTGTCAGATTCCATGTGAGGAACTCCCAGTGAAGTGGACAAGCCACTGACCTGAGGTGAACTTTCAATCCTGAACAGTCAGAATAAAATGTGCATAACTCAAGTTACAAAATGAATTTTTAAGTGGGGTTTATTTTGTTTAAAAATAGACTCAGAGACGTATATCCACACAAAAATTCGAAACAAAAGAGTAAAATATGAAATTATGGTGAATTTTCAAAGTTATTGCCCCACTGTAAAAGTAAAAACTGGTTATGGTAAAAGTTAAAGAATAAGGAGGAATAAGCTCTAAAACATTAATACCCCTACATTAAGCATTGGAAAAACCTTTATAATTCAACTTAAAAGTGTCAAAAAGGATAATAGATGAAATTGGCACTATGCTCAATAACAGAAGTTTACACAAGAGACAATCTCAATTAAAAGCTTGCACCAAATTTATTAAGTTATGCTCATAAAATGTTGCTTGAGAATATGTCTATGTTATGTGCAAGCATGACGCTATGATGATATGATATGATGATGATGACGATATGAACATGATATGTTGATGACATGATGCTTAATGTTATATGATATTGGTTTCTCTGTTTGGCAAAATTTTGGGAAGCTTCGGTCTAGTCGTTATGCTGCCGAAATTTTGTAAAAATTATGGACTTAGAAATATTTTGCATCATAAGCTTTAATAAGAAGAAATTTAATTCAAGTAAGTGATCCTTCAAAAGGGAAGGTGACCTAATTTAAGTTCCCCTCACCCACGACTCACATGAGGCATGGCATGACCCAGCTAGTGTGAGTATAGGTGATAGGGCTTACATGAGGCATGGCATGACCCAGCTAGTGTAAATATCGAAATGTTATGGTGGCGACGGCCACGGTATGAGCTCATTACCACTTATGTTTAGTGGGTGAAAAGATAAAGTCAAGTTAAAAAAAGAAAAGGGACTTCGATCCAAAACCCTAGAAAGGGAAGAAGTTAAGAGAATCTTATAATTTGGACATGCACGTTTTATGTAATTATATTTGTGTTCATGTATATGATGATGTAAATGATTAGAGGATACCCTAAAAGTGAATCTGTTTCGGATATTCATGATTTCGAAAATCCAAGAATTGAATCTTATGCATGCTCACTATTTTCATTGATAAAACCGAAGTGGCTGGGACGATGACGATGACACTCATGTGTCAGGGTCGAGTCCTACTAAGAAATCTTATTTCTCACCCTAGTTGTTTTTTCGTCTCGTCACCAGATACTCATGGCACATCCCGTGGAGTGGAGCATGGACCCTCCCCACCATGAGTGGGCTTACGATGGGGTTACTCACGCTATTGTGGCCACGACCACCACAGTAGTCCGCACATATTTTTATCTGGGTCGAATTTTTGAGCAAGAGGAGCCAGAAGTCCCACCAGCCCCAGTAGACGTTTCATCGGCTCACCTTGGATCGCAGCTAGGTCCTTGGGATTTCCCGCCTGAGCCATTGCCAGAAATCGAGATGGAGCCAAGTCTTTTTTGAAGTTCAGACTCTCATCTTTCATCTCATTTTTGAATCGTTGAAATTTGAATTTTGTAACTCGAGATACAATAATTTTTTTTTCCGAACTCAGTCTAGTGCGAATTTGCGATTTGTTTTCTCTGTGTTCTTGTTTGATTCATCCTTTTTACTTTGCTTAATTTCTTGATGTTTTTCTAATTTCTATTTCTGTCTTTGTTGATATTACATTGGATCAGTGGGTTAAAAAAAAAAAAAGGTGCAGAATGTTCATCATGTGTTCGTGATGTTCTTGGGAATTGTTTCATTCTAATCTTTCTAGGCTTTGTTAGTTTGATGTTTAGTTGTTAAATATGTGCTTGTTTTGATGTGATTCCAGTTGGTCTGTTCATCTACAATCATCAAGAACAGATTGAAAACAAAAAATAAAAATGAAGAAAAACATAATTAAAAAAAAAATAACGCAGAATTTAAAAAACCAAAAAGGTCAAAACATTGGCTTGTTTCTTCTTGTTCTTCAAACCTTTAGCTTGTTCTTATCTTGTTTAGCCTCTGATTTGAGTATGCTTGTCCTTGTTTAGTTTTTCTTACTTGTCTCTTTTGGATCTTAAAAGTTTTGTCTTAGAGTTTTCTTTTATTTGACATCTTGTTTGTTTTGTGATTTGACATAAGTGTTTTTGGAGTTTCTCTTTGAATTGACTTGTGATTCCATTTAAGAGCCTACAAGAGCACTTGAGTGGTAAAAGGCAAGAGAGCACCTTACACAAAAGCCTATTAGAGAGCAACAGATACGAGTGATACATCTCTAAGAGTGTAAACACGTGAGAAGTGTGGTGAGGTCCTATTGCTTTCACTTTTGTTTTCTTTTACTTGAATTATGGCAAGAACAGGTGGTAGTCGTAGCCCTCCTCTTGAGGGAAACAACAGATTGTTAGTGGAGGCTATTATAGCTCAAATGGAAAGGATGATAAGGGAGCATACAGAGGAGTTATATGAGAGAATTGAGTGATTAGAAAATCAAGGACATCATAATGATGATGGAGGTAGAAAGAGGCTCGATGGAAAGAGAAGAAGAGATCATAAAGTAGATCTAAGAAAGGACAGAATTGAGGGAGTAAAACTCAACATTCCCTTTTTTAAAGGGAAAAGTGATCCAGAGGCATACTTAGAGTGGGAAATGAAGATTGAACAACTTTTTGCTTGCTACAACTATGCTAAAGATAAAAAAGTGAAGGTGGCAGCCATGGAGTTCACAGATTATGCTCTCATTTGGTGGGATCAATTGCAAAAAGAGTGACTTAGATATGAAGAACCTTTGGTGGATACTTGGGTTGAAATAAAGAGGTTAATGAGAAAGAGATTTGTCCCTTCCTATTATCATAGGTACCTTTATAACAAGCTTCAAAGACTTACACAAGGTAATAGGAATGTTGATGAATATTACAAGGAGATGGAGGTGTTTTTGATTAGAGCCAATGTGAATGAAGATAGGGAAGCTACTATGGCACACTTTCTGAATGGGCTGAATAATGATATTAGAGATGTGATTGAGCTACAAAATTATGTGGAGTTAAAGGAATTGGTACATCAAGCTACCAAAGTGGAGCAACAACTTAAGAGAAAAGGTACATTAAGAAGGAGCTCTTCTAATTTCAATTTTTCAAATTGAAAGGAAAGAAATAAGAAGGAAGGAGGTACCTCTTCTAGCAACACCACGGCTGCACCTTAAAGGACTCAATTCAAGTCCAATGAGACCTCTAAAAAGACAAGGAATAGTGAGATAAAATGCTTCAAATGTTTGGGGAGAGGACACAGAGCATCTGAATACCCAACTAAGAAGACTATGCTTCTCAAAGACAATGGAGAAATCACTAGTGAGTCCTCATCCGAATCTGCCCCAACTAGTGATAACTCCTTGTAGTGAGTTATATTTTTAGTTAATTTTTATTTAATTTAGGATATAGTTGTTTAGTTTAGTTAATATTTTGTTTTATTTTCATTAAGTAGTTTAGATTAGGTGGTACTTTTACTTTATGTTATTTTCTTATATTTTCGATACTTATTTATGTTTTTGGTCTACTTGTTATTAGGTAGAAGCACTTAAGTTGAAATTTGGAGCCATGAGAGAGCTTATCTTGCATAAAATCAAGATCTTTCAGCATTGGAAAATCAATATCTAGCTCTCTAGAAGTTGGATTATGATGGTTCAAGATTCTTTGGAAAGAAGGGAAGAATATCTTGAACTTTATTGTTGGACATCTTTTCCAATTCTTGAGTCTTCTAGGCAAAAAAAGCGAAACAAGATTGAAGCTTTATCTTATTTCTGATGCTATCAAGTCTGACCTTTCAGCACTCTTTCACTTGTATCTTGAGTTTTAGAAGTCTGATTGAGGTGATTCTTATTGCGTTGGAAAGCTTACTCAAAGATCTACAATTGCTATTTTATCTCTGAGGCCAAATTCCAACTATTCTGATGGCTACAAAGCTTGGAATTATGTAAAAATGGTTAGCACTATTAGGCAGGCGCACTATAGCGCGTTGCCTTGCGCTATAGCGCGACGCCGTTTGTAGGAAGTTGCTGGTTGGGGCCAAAATTCGAGAAAAGGATCCGTAGACTATAAAAGGCAACATATAAGGTCAGAAAAAGGATCCCTAGACACTTCAAAACCCCTCCCAAGATAGAAGACTTCTTCTAGAGAGATTGAAGGTGAAGATTCAAGGATTCTAGAGCTCAAGTTCAACACGGAGAGATCCACATTCTTCCGAACCTTTTGTCTCTAGCTAGAAATCTTTATGGCTTTTGTTTCTTCTATCTTCTCATCTTCATACTTTTTCATTGTTTTCTTTTCTTTAGTTATGAACTAGTTTTCTGTTGCTAGGGCATTAATGGACCCTTTTGTATGGCAAGTTTACTCATGGATTAATGTTAATCTTGTTTTCTATCTCTATTGCTTAGTGTTTTTGTTTGTTCTTAATGCTTTTAATTGCTTGATCACTAATTAATTGATTTGGGGATTTACAATAACTCGAGAGAGGATTTGTGAATAGAGCCTCTTAACATAAACACCATGAGCTGAACAAAAACTAGAGATAGACAAACGCGGTTCATGCTATCAACATAGGAACCCATAGAGCTTCAACCTTTTCCTAGATTAGTTTGTGCTAAGAGATTAGGTAATCAGTTTAGGATAAAGAGTATTGCTTGACCTCGAGAAAGGCTAGGAATAAATTAAGAGGAGCCGACCATGAGTCAATTAGGATAGGAACTGATTAACAGAAATTCATAGTAAATGTGCCTGTAATAGGTGAAATTAATTAGCCCTAGCATCTATCCCATTGCATTTGTTTACCCAGTTAGCGTCCGTTTACATTATTAATTTTCTTATTTATTTTATTTTGTTTGAATTTTAATTTCTTTATCCGTGAATTCATTCAATCATAGTCATCCCTTAAACTATTCGGTATTTGATCTATCCTCGTGGGAACGATACTTTTCTCATCACTTTATTACTTGTACGATCCGATATACTTGCCGGAGCCGCATCATGAGTATGATGAAAAAATTGCACTCGAAGGAGATTTGTTCATGGTGAAGAGGTTGTTGGGCAGCCAAGCAAAGGATCTGGATAAAAGCCAAAGGGAAAATATTTTCTACACAAGGTGTATTATCCAAGGGTAGGTTTGTTCTTTAATTATTGATAGAAGGAGTTGCAATAATGTAGCTAGTGCAAGGATGGTCTCAAAATTGAATTTGGAGACTAAACCACACCCACAGCCATATAAGCTTCAATGGCTTAGTGAGGATGGTGAAATGACTGTAAGTAAGCAAGTAGAGATGGAATTCTCCATAGAGAAGTATGATGATGCAGTTTTGTGTGATGTGGTGTCTATGGAGGCTTGCCATTTACTTCTTGGTAGGCATTGGCTGTATGATAAGAAAACTCTGCATGATGGATTCACAAATAAGTTTTCATTTGTACATAAAAGAGTGCAAGACTATTCTTGCCCCTTTGTCTCCAAGAGAGGTTGGTGAGGATCAATCCAAAATGAAAGATAAAAGAAAATAGGAAGAAAAGAAAAAGGGAGTGAAAAGAAAAAGGAAAAAGGGAGTGGAAAAATAGAGGAAAAATTACAAAATCTATTTATTAAAGAAAAAGAGGTGAAAAAGGCTATGCTCATGAAAAAGCCAATGCTTTTACTTTTGAGTAAAGAAAGTAAATTAAATGAAGTAGGTGCTACTAACTCTCTTCCTTGTGAAGTTTCTTCTTTGTTGCAGGAATTTGGAGATGTCTTTCCTAAGGATGTACCTCACGGTGTACCCCCTCTATGAGGCATAGAACATCAAATTGATTTCGTTCTAGGAGCTTCATTGCCTAATAGGCCAGCCTATAAGAGTAATCCTCAAGAGACCAAGGAGATTCAAAAGCAAGTTGAAGACTTGATGCAAAAAGGGTGGGTGCAAGAAAGCTTAAGTCTGTGTGCAGTTCCAGTCATTCTAGTGCCTAAGAAAGATGAAACTTGGAGGATGTGCATTAATTGTAGAGCCATCAATAACATCACGGTAAAGTATAGATATCCCATTCCTAGATTAGATAATTTGTTGGATGAATTGCATGGTGCCTGTGTGTTTTCTAAAATTGATCTTAAAAGCGGATATCATCATATTAGATTAGAGATGGGGATGAATGGAAAACTGCTTTTAAAACCAAATATGAATTGTATGAATAGTTGGTCATGCCCTTTGGATTAACAAATGCTCCTAGTACCTTCATGAGATTGATGAATCATGTGTTACGGGAATTCCTAGGAAAGTTTGTTGTGGTTTATTTTGATGACATTTTGATTTATAGCAAATCCTATGATGATCATCATGTGCATTTGAGGAGTGTTTTGGAAGCTTTTAGGCATTAGAAATTGTATGCCAACATGGAAAAATGTATTTTTTGTACAGATCATGTGGTTTTCTTGGTTTTGTTGTTAGCTCACAAGGAGTGCAGGTTGATCAAGAGAAGGTGAAAGCTATTCAAGAGTGGCCAACTCCTAAGAATGTTAGTGAGGTAAGAAGTGTAACACCCTACCAACTTAATATTATACTTAAGTCATAGCATGAAATTGAGTAGATTATGATACTGTGTTAGTAATCCGTTTATAGCTGTATTCAGCATTTTATATTCTCTTTTCCTCTAATATATATATGTCGAAAGCCAATGCTTCAGTTTATATACAAGTTCAAAAGAGGATACATAAGTGGGGCCGGTGTACCAAAAAGACATAAGGTCCGTGTCAGTCAAAATAGTCCTACAAGGTCCTCAAAGGACATTTCAAACTAGTTGATATACATACGGCTAAGTCTATGGCCCAATGATGCACACTGCCAAAAGAGGGCTATATTGTATAATGTAACCTGCGGCTGGGACCTACTCGGTCATGTAGCTGTTGGCCATACCAGGCCCGGCTGGGGAGTAGTCAGCACTCGGTCCCGAAGAGGGGGATGATGAGCCGGTAGCCTTAGAAGGATCGTTCTCAGGACTGAGAGGAATGTCTGGAAGCACTTGCGGAGGTGACTCTGGTGGAGGGCTGGCAGGAGCGGCAGGTGGTGCGGGTGCTAGAGGTGCTGGAGGGGGTGTGCTACATGCAACGGGACCACAAAATATGGAGCGGCAGGGTCAAAAGCAGGGTGAAATAAAGAAACAATAAAATTCCTATTGCTAAAAAGGTAGAGGTGAAAATGGCAGGAGTCGGCTATGTACAATGAGTCCAATGCAGGGTCATGGTGGAGTTGCAGGTCAAGGATCTCAATAAACAGGGTAGCTGTCAAGTCCATCACAGGGTTTGAGAATGATGTGGAAACACAAAGCGAGGTGAGAATTTAAAGAAATTTTCAGTAGGATTCGAGTACGATATTAAACTGAGGTCACATTCCTTCTTAGTTGCCTCGGTTTTCATTTAATTAAAAAAATGGCGTCACATGGAAGTATCCATATTTAATAAGTCTAATTAAATATCTGATCCGAGGTAAGGTTCAGTTTTACTTAAGATAGCAGAAGAAACAGAATAAATTACTAAACAGTGTTACACAGAATACTGGGCAGAATAAATAAACAGACAGCATAATCAAACTATAAACAACTTATAATAACTATGCAATTCGACCACGCAAAAACTCATTCTTAAACTTAGCATCATAAACGTTTCTGTTACTTGGTCCCTTGGGAGTTCTTGGCCATTCAGACTCCTGGGTAATAGTCTACTTTTCAGGATCTAGCTCGTTCAATATAGGAATGCCGAGTTTATTTTCTCCGACCTTCCCACCGATCTATTCCCCTTAACTTTAATCCGGGGCTGGGCCAAGTATTATGGAACTTTCGTCATGACATAACCTTTATGAATTTCTTGAAAATGCACATGTACCTGAATGTATATTATAACTCATGCATAGGCTTTACTAAAATTTCGGCAGCATAACAGAACATGTCTGCTTCCCCATGAATAGTGCCAATACTCAGGAAAACAATTTTTCAGAGAAATCATAACACTTCATTCACAATTCAAATATCAAATTCATGGGCACAATTATTGCATTTAATACATGGTTGCTATCTAAACACTTTCATTCAACCCTATTTTTGCAAATTAGGCCACAATTTCTATTTAACTCATCTGGATCTAGATTTTGGATATGTTAGAGTATTATGTGTCTATTTTCTAACCTCTTTGGTCCCATCTAATTTTGATAAATGTAGCTCAAGTTATTTAAGTTTTATCTCGACTTGCCTTGTAGCTAGCCAGAATTACACACTTAAAAGTAAAAATCTACTAAATATCGAAAACTAGATTAAATCATACGAAATTGGTATCATATTAAAGCTAACAGGACAAGCTTTCATTTACAATAAGTTCCATATCATTTGCTTTAGTATAGCTAGAGTTCTAAACTCTGAAATTTGGCCTTTCTAAACTACCCTGTTTTGACCCTGTTTGGGCATAGGGTAACTTCCTAGAATCACTGGGAGCAAACGAGACCGTATCTAACTATGAAATTTTTATAGGGTATTCTCCTATGTGTAAGATTTCCAAAAAAGTTGATTTTATTCAATTCTAAGTTGTATAGGGCAAGTTTTACCCTAAATAACATAGTCTGCTCAGAATGAAACTCAAAAACTTAGGTCAAACTTTCAAAATTCATATCTCTCTCAATACTTTTAGTTTCACATAAAAATAGTTTGATCAAATTTAAACAGCTGTAGGCGGAGCCGTACACTTCGCTGTATGGACTACCGGACGATTTTGCTCTTCTAGCCCCTCACTACATCCTACTCTCACTTCATTTTACTTCTTAATCGATTTTAAACACAAAAACAGCCATCAAACCAGCCGAGAATCATCATATACATCCAACATCACATCAAAAAATGAGAAAACAAAACCCCTAATCTGCCACCCATAACCAAGAAGACAAGAAACAAGTTGAATCTCTACCTCCTGTGGGTGTGATCTTGCTAGATTTGAGTTTAATTTAATGGAACCTTATCAAAGCTTGAAGGTTTGATGGAGTTGGTTAAGAGGATAAGAGAAGAAGAAGGCTGAAACATGAAGAGAGGGAAGCGCAAGTCAGCTAAAGGGAACAAGGGAAGGAATATGTTATTAAGGCTTAATGAGGTAGTTGGGAAT
The DNA here is from genome assembly GCA_031439585.1 of Pterocarpus macrocarpus. Classification (NCBI taxonomy): domain Eukaryota; kingdom Viridiplantae; phylum Streptophyta; class Magnoliopsida; order Fabales; family Fabaceae; genus Pterocarpus; species Pterocarpus macrocarpus. The sequence continues at coordinate 39,128,938 of CM062522.1, read as the reverse complement.
GTGAGTTTTGATTGGATGGAACTTTGTGGCCAATTTTTCAGCCAAGTCTCCCTCTCTTTGTGGCCTTTGTTGTGCCACCCTTAGAGGGTTAAGTGGCTGAGTATTCAACCTTTGAGTCATAGGGTTTTGGGTATATAATCCTATTGATTCGGTTTCGATAGTTTAAAATACTGTAATCTTACCGATTTCCTTCAAATCGGTAAATCGGTTTAAGAAATTTTCTATGAAATCTTCTATGCTTCTAATCTAATTCCGTTATATCTAGACTCAATTAATTGCTAATTAATTGATCCTAAATAAATAGTTAATCGAATTTTAATTAACCTCAATATTCAATAAAAACCGAACAACTAGGCGAAAAATGATAAAAAAAAAATCCGGTGGATATTATAAGAAGCTTTCATGGTTTAGCTAGGTTCTATAGGAGGTTTGTTAAAGATTTTAGTACATTGGCTGCACCCTTGAATGAAGTAATTAAAAGGCATGTGGGATTTAAATGGGGTGAAAAACAAGAGCAAGCTTTTGTTGCCCTCAAATATAAATTAACTCATGCACCTATCCTTGCATTGCCAAATTTTGCTAAATTTTTTGAAATTGAATGTGATGCATTTGGTGTGGAAATAGGGGCTATTTTGATGCAAGATGGAGACCTAATTGCTTATTTTAGTGAAAAATTAAATGGCGTTATTCTATCCCACATATGATAAAGAGTTGTATGCATTAATAAAAGCATTACAAAAGGACAAGGTAAGTTGAATAAGAGGCATGCCAAGTGGGTTGAGTTCCTTGAGCAATTTCCCCATGTGATCAAGTATAAGAAAGGTAAGGCTAATGTGGTTGCTGATGCGCTTTCAAGAAAGTATGCTCTGTTCTCTACTCTTGAAACTAAATTCATTGGTTTTGAGCATCTAAAGGAATGTATGAGCATGATCCAAAATTTTCTCAGATTTATAAGAATTGTGTGTGTGCTATCTAAAATGGGTAGTTTAGGCATAAGGATTATTTGTTTAAAGAGAAAAGGTTATGTGAGCTAAATATTCCATTGGAGAGTTGCTTGTGAGAGAGGCACATGAGGGTGCTTTAATGGGGCATTTTGGGGTCTAAAAGACTTTAGACATACTGCATGAACATTCTTATTAGCCACACATGAAACGTGATTTGCATAAATTTTATGAAAGATGTATTGTTTGTAAGAAGTGTAACACCCTGATAATACCATACTATACTTAAGTCATTTTATGGCATTATTAGTTGTTACTCTTAATTAGTGGAAGTTCTTACCTTAAAATTAGCGTAATATACGAAAATAGAATGTAATTTTTTTTTTGTAAAACCTTTATGCTTGAAAATTGAGCCTTTAAGCACTTACTTACTCGTATACATATGAACGTTGTTTCTCATATCACTAAGTTACTAATAAGACGTATAATAAAATTGAAACAACATAACACAATACCATAAGCCAAGAATGTAATCATAGATAATCAAAAGTCATCATTACACTTAACAATTATCACATATATAATCGGCTAAATTAAGTAGCATGACTTCCCACATGCTCTTAATTACACATAGATTGCCTAACTAGAGCTCTTAAGAAAGTGAAAATGTATGCTACTATCTCGATCCTCCTTAGCTAGGTGAAGAAACATGGCAGTTCTTCGTCTCATCCAGTCAGGTGCCATAGGAAGTGCTGCCGAGGATGCCATCAGCTTCGTCTAAAGATGACACGGAAACGTAGGAGTGAGAAATACAAGATTTCTCAGTAGGATCCCGACTAGACCATTAATGTGTCATCGTCATCGTCCCAGCTACTTCGGGTTTAATTATGAAAATAGTGGGCATGTATAAACTCCATTTTTATAGGGTTTGAAAACATAGATTCTTGAAGCGGGTTTCTTTTAATCTTTCTCATATAACATAATATAAAGTAACTCAAAGCTACCATATAAGAGCATATACATGTGAGAGCATGGTATAAACATTCATAATACACATGAGAAATATAGAAACATGCATGACTATGCAACTCATCAATTTGACCATGGTTCTACATTGACTTTACTTTCATTTTAGCATGTGCTTAACATTCTTTACTTTTCTTTTGAAATAGACTGCCTTTGCACATGAGCTCATTCTATGACTGCCGCCAAGCAGTACTAACTGTAACACCCCTTATTATATAAGCCATGCTCAAGTCATAGAGTTATATTAAAAAGGTGTCACTGTGCTAATAAAACTTTAAAATATGGAAAATATAATACATGGCCCTTTAACTGCTGATACATAGATAATAAAATAATTACACTTTAAATGAAATTGTGACTGACAAAATACACAGCGTTACTTCTGACTAGTCGTTAGCTAGCTTCAATAGTCTCTTGGTCTAGCTTACGCCCGATTCTTGCTCAATGAATGGCCTTGTACTCTGTCTCACACTTGATTTCCAACTTGGGTGCTGGAATATTTACGAAAAAGAGAAACATACAAGTAGGCAGTGAGAACCTAAGGTTCTCAGTAGGTAAACTCAAACTAATCTTATAGTGCCATCATAAACATTCCAGCCGCTTCGGTTTATTATGAAAATATGAGCACATATAAACAAATAGTGGTTCAATTTTAAGTTGAAAACACCTTTCTCGAAGCGGGTTATATTTTAACAACTTGCCATATCATATGACAGACATAGAAATACAAATAGTATAATATGCTTCAACAAGGATAATAATAGCATTATGACTTAACTAGATAATTGAAGATGCATATATAGATGCTTATACTTGAATGTGTGCAAGTGCACTTGACTTAATTTATCTCTTCTTTGACTTGCAACTTAACCTTGCCATTCTGTACTTGGTCCTCCAGAGGTGAATGGCCTCTCTCACCCTTAGGTGATAGCCTACTTTTCAGGTCCGAGCTCGTACCTATACATAAGTGACGGGTTTACTTTCCTTGACCCTCACACCGGTCTATTCCCCTTAAATCTGGTCGAGGGCTGGCCCAAGTCTTAGACAGTACCGCTCTGGCCCACGCTAGCTGGGTCTATGCCATGTCTCATGTGGTAGCTTGGTACGTCTTTCTTGCAAGTTCTCATAAATCTTATTCTTCTTTAGACATGATTATACATGCATATGCTACATGCATTCATTCATATACTTCATATTATATTTAAATCATTCTTGTATATATGAATCTAATGAGCATAACATATAAATGTTCATAACAATCACATAATTCACATATTTCTGCCGGAATTTTGGCAGCATAACGGATCGAGTCTGCTTCCCCATGAATAGTGCTAGGCAACCAGTACAAATGTACAAACTTGCAATTTAATATGGACCAACAAATATATATATATATATATATATATATATATATATATATATATATATATTCATAGCATCATTCATCAATTTCAATTCAAGCACCAATTGGGTTTTCGATTTATTCTCTCCTGTTCTACCCGAGTTTGGTATACTCCACCCTTATTGCAATTCAACTCATTTGAATCTAATTTTTGGATATGTCATAGCATTATGTGTCTAGTTTCTAACCCTTTTAGTTCCATCTCATTTTGATTTGTATAACTCAAGATATAAAAATTTTACCTCAAACTTCCCTGTTCTTAGCTAGAATTGGGTTCTTATAAGTAAAAATTCACTAAAAATAGAAACCTAGGTGAAATCATATGAAATTTATATCAAATTAAAGCTAACAGGACAAGATTTCTAATGAAGTAAGTTTCATGTCATTTGCATGAGTATATTTTGAGATATAAGCCCAAAACTTGACCCTACTAGACTACCCTATTCCAGCTCGGTTTGAACTTAAGTCAACTTCATTGATGTTCTGGGAACAAATGGCAATGAATCTGACTCTGAAATTTTTATGGCATGTTTCCCTACATGTTAGCTTTCAAACAGCATTAGTTGCACTCAATTTGGAGCTGTGTAGGGTGAGTTATACCCTTCTTAACTCATACTACCCAGATGAGAATCCAGATTTCTAGGTCAAATTTCAAAAATTCATAACTAATTCTATACTAATCCAATGCCTTATATTTTATATGTATGGAAAGCTCTGAATGTCTAGTTTCATATAAAAATAGTTTCATCAAATTTAATCAGCTGTAGGCGGAGCTGTACACTCCGCCGTACAGACTGTCGAGGGGAAAACCCTAACAGCTTCTTGAATTCTTCTTGGATTCATGTTCTTATCTAATCAATCCATCCAATCTTCAATTCAAACTCACATATACACTGTAAACCAACCTTAATTCATCATCCCCACCCATCACAACATCAGAATCATGGATGAATAAGGGACCCTAGGCAGCCCCAATTCAAAGAACAGAAGGAGAAAGTTGAGATTCCTACCTTGGTGGTGTGAAATCTTGATGGAACTAGATCTTGGAGTGAAGTTAATGGTTGAGGCTTGAGCTTGGGGATGAGAGGAAGTAGAAGAAGATGAAGGAAAGTGGGAAAATGAGGGCTGGTCTGCACCTCTTATGGGGAGGCCGAAAATATAAAGGGGAAAGGAAGAAAAAAAAATGAAAACTTATGAAGGAAGTTGGCTCTTGATTGGTGGATTTCAACCCTTATTCAAACTTGGTTTGGCTTCCCTCTTTTATGGCTAATTTGTGCACCACTTGTGAGGAGTGTTGGCTGAATCTTGGCCATCCATCCTAGGGTTGTCATAGTAAAATTTCTATTGGTTCAGTTCCGGTAATTTAAAATACCGAAATCTTACTGATTTCCTTTAAATCGGTAAACTGGTTTTAGAAAAATCCTATGAAGTTTCCTATGGTTCTAATCTAATTCCATTATACTTAATCATTCTAAACCACACTCAATTGGCTTTAAGTGAATGCTTAATCAAATCCTAATTAATCCCAATTATCCAGTGAAAACCGAAAACTCAGTTAATAATGATAGAATTTTTCGGACGTTACACTCTCCACTCACTTGACAGCCAATTGGCGCCATCCATTAGGGTAGAAGTGGCTCAATTTTCAGCCACTCAAACTAGTGGTGTTAGTGTGAAATTCTACTAATTCGGTTTTGGCGGTTTAAAATACCGAATCTTCGCCGATTTTCTTCAAATCGGCAAAACTTTACTAAATGACTCTGAGAGAATTTCTATATCTCTATTCTAATTGTTCCTAAGCCTAATCCCTCTAATTAACATCTAATTAACTCCTAATTAACCTTACTTAGTCAATAAGATCGAATAGATCGATTAATAGCGTAGATTAAACATTTCGCAAATTCAAAGTCTTTCTGTTTTCTGTTTTCTATAGCTAATGGCATATCCGTAATTTTGAGCAAGTCCAGGGGCACCCCATGTCATTTCACATCAAACTGCCTCCATGGCCCAATCGGTAGAGATTTAAACTTCCACGGTTTTACCACGTGATTCTGCTTCGTTTAAAACCCCATTATGCTAATTCTACCGATGTGGGGACATAAAGGTTATTTTATGAAAAGTTCTAAGGTTATTGTGGAAATATCCACTTGGGGTTAAAGTACAATTTCTAAAACTTTTGGGCAAGATTGTAATTAATAAAAGTTGAGAGGGGCACTTTTGTCATTTCCTAATTTTTAGCATATAGTAGTGCCATATTTTTAACGACAGTGTTATACTACCCTATATTTCTGAGTGTGAGGATTTTTGGGATATACCACTGCCTGAGAGATTCCCACACTGCCTAAAAGAAATAATTCAAAATTTTTATTATACTGCACTTAAGAAAATAGGGGATGTTACACTAACCAAATCAGACTGAGCTGATATTGGTTACCTCTAAGTTGGAGGGTCCTCCATGTCACCCTTACCTCCCTCATAGAGGTTCCTTGTGGATCACCATCTTTCATTTCTCGGAAGTGATCGAGGGTTTATATCCCATGGTTTCTTTTCTTATCATTATACTTTACATGCATAGTAGTTCTTTGACTAGACACATGCAATGATATGACTAAGTCTATAATTTTGACGGAAATCCGGTAGCATAACAGCTAGACCGGAGCTTCCCCCAAAATGCCAATCATAAGCTTTCAACCACCATTTTATCATATCACAATAATCAATCAATCGTAAGACAAAGCTCAATCAAACTCATCATTCATCATGCCAAATGATATCATATATTAATACCCTAAAGGGGGTTCATAGTTGTGTTATTCTTTGTGAAGAATATTATGAATCATCATATGATTTCTCGTGGTTGTCCATGAGAGAATCACATAGTTAAGATATGTGTTTGTGGTCTTTTAGTTACCTTGTCCTCATATGAAATTATTCTTTACTTGAGTTCATTTCTTATGAAACACTTGTTCAAATTAATTAAGTTCAATGATTGTTTCCTGTCCTTGAGATATTGCACTTAGTGATTCCTAGGTTCATGGTATATTTAGAGGCCCTAATCATACTTCTATTCTCAAGGAGTTCAAGATCCCTCTAATCCTTGGGTCATGATAATGTATAACCATATCATGAACCCAACAACACCATGTTCACTAATCATTAAGGGTGATTTTTAACTTAACCAAGTTACAAAGTTTGAAGTTTTTATCACTAACATAACAAGATCTTACCTTAAGTATTATAAAAGTTATCATTCTTGTAAAGTAGTCATAAAGTTTTATTCTTTGTGAAAGTAAGTGCCTTTAAAATTAAGCCCTTATCTGAAAGATTAGATTTTCATGAAATAATGATACAAGTTACTAGCTTTTTAACTAAAAAGTCTTGTTCTTTATAAAAGTTGACTTTTTAAATTATTCCAAGACAATCAAGATCTCAACTTTATGATCTAAAGTTGTCTCTACATTAAAAAGATTCCTACTTTATCAACTAGTGATATAAGACATTAAGTTTAAAGTTATAAAGTTTTGGTCTTTTTAAAAGTTAGCATTTTTATGATCCAAAAGTGACTTTTTTGATTTCAAGTTTCAAACTTTATGAAAGGATTTGTTTCCAAGGATCAATCTTTGAAATATAAAGTGACAAGACATCATTTTTCTAACTCAAAAAGGCTTATTATTCCAAAAAGCTTAGACTTTTCATGTAGTATTGTCTTCAAAACAAAACAAAATAAGACTTTTATGAAGGCACTAAACTTGTGCCACTTTTTATCATTCAAGAAGCAAACTTTTTAAAGTTTTAAGCTTTTACGATGTTCATAATCTTATCAAATCATGAAAAGCATGTAAAGATGAAACTTTTCTAATCATTAACTCATCATAAAAAAATGAACAACTTTAAACAAGATACCATCAAGAACTCTCAATAATAAGAAAATATTTTTCCAAAAGTAGAAACATCAAGAACCTATTTTGCCAAAAACGGAAACATTAAGAACACTTGAAGAACAACAAGAATATATTTTTCCAAAAGTAGAAACATCAAGAACACTTGAAGAATAACAAGAACATATTTTGCCAAAAATGGAAACTTTTGCTCATGAAGAGCATGAAGGATCTTCTCAAGTTTTCACTTAAAGATCTTGGTCATGAAAAGAACCAAGCTTCAAGCTTTCTTGAGCAAAACAATAAAAAGATGAAAATCACTACCTTTCTTAGAAATGGCACAAAAACTAGAGAAGAAGAAGAAGATGATGGTGGTTCCTTTCCTTGAAGATGGTGGCGTTTGGGCTTGGTGGAAGGAGAAGCTCTTGAGATCTTGTGAAAATGGAGGTTGTAGTATTTTGATCTTGTCTCCAAAGACCCAAAGATGAGGTCCTTGAAGGGCTAAGTGAGAGGTTTTGGGTGGTGGTGGTAGAGAAAGGAAGAAGAACATGAAGAAGAAGTTGAGAGAGTTTTAGAGAGAAGTGAGAGGATATGAGGGTTAGAGAGAGAATAGGAAGACACAAAATGAAAATGTGAGAGTGTGTGTGTGTGTGTGTTGTGGCGTTAACTACATCAAGGTAGGGAGGGAGATATTTTGCTTAATTTTGTGTTATCTTATGATTAAGGGGACAAAGTGGATGATGGGGGGACAAAGACAAAGTTAACTCTTACATAAAGCACTCTTGTCTAATGATTTATGCTTTTATGACATCACTCTTTACTTTATTGTCTAGTTGACTAAATTTGAATTTAATCATGTGATTAAGTGTTCATACAACTTAATTAAGATGATTAAGCAAGGATTAGTGATTAACACACAAGAACATGATTAACAAAAATTAATCTTGTAATTGAGTTTAATTAACCTAATTAAACTTGATTAAGCTAATTAAGGGCGATTAGTATTTAATTAAGCTATAAAGGCTCTGACTTGCTTAATTAGAGATCATCAAATCTCGATTAAGCATTCTCTTGATTTTTCTCATCTGAGTTAACTCATGAACTCTTTATTAACCTTTTAATTAAGCTTTAATCTCATAATTTCTCATTAAGTGCCTAATTACTCAAGGTTACTGAGGTAATTTAGCATGACATGAAATTAAGGATGTTACAAGAAGTCTAAGTTAAAGGTAATGTCTCATGGACTCTATACTCCTTTGCCAAATCCTGATTTTCCTTGGATTGATTTATCTATGGACTTTGTTTTAGGATTGCCTCGAACAAAGAATGGCAAGGATTTCATTTTTGTGGTGGTGGATAGGTTCTCGAAGATGGCTCATTTCATACCTTGCAAGAAGGTGGATGATGCTTGTCATGCAGCTGACTTGACTTTCAAAGAGGTAGTGAGGCTTCATGGATTGCCCAGGGGCATTGTAAGTGATAGGGACACCAAGTTCCTAAGTCACTTTTGGAGGACACTATGGGGTAAAATTGGTACTAAATTGCTTTTCTCAACTGCTTGTCACCACCAAACTGATGGACAAACTAAGGTATCCTTAGGGTTGTTATAAAGAAGAATATTAAGTCATGGGAAGAATGTTTGCCTCATGTAGAGTTTGAATATAATAGGGCTGTCCATAGCACTACTAATTGTTCTCCTTTTGAGATAGTGTATGGATTTAACCCCTTGACTCCTCTTGATTTACTGCCTATGCCTAACATTTTTGTTTTTAAGCATAAAGATGCGTAGGCTAAGGCTGACTTTATAAAGAAGCTGCATGAGCAAGCTCAAATTGAGAAGAAAATGGAGAGTTACGCAAAGCAAGCCAAGAAGGGCAAAAAGAAGGTTGTATTTGAACCCGGTGATTGGGTTTGGGTACATATAAGAAAAGAGAGATTTCCATCTCAAAGGAAATCCAAACTCCAACCTAGGGGTGATGGACAAGTCTTGAAGAGAATAAATGACAATGCCTATAAGATTGACTTACTTGGTGAGTGTAACACCTTACCAGACAAAGTATTATGCTTAAGTCATAATAAATTATCTGATAAGTGATTACGTGTAATATTAGTTAAATTTTATTTTATGTATTAGTATTAATTACTCGCATAAGAATACTTAATCGCATAACAAAATTTCCTGCGTAGCGACGGAATAAATACTATTTAATCGGTATAATGTAAATAACGTAACATAAATAAAAATACAATAAGGACAGAACTACTGCAAAAGGCATCATAAACGTATACATAGATATCTGATTTTAAAGTTTGTCAAAATGATACAAGGTGACAAAATGAGGCTGCTAATACAAAACGAAATGGCCAGTTTCTATGAACAGCACCCCAAGTGGTCCCCATGGGACATTTCATGTACATCTCCTAACATCTACCCATCCACCCATGACCCAGACTGACAAAAGAGGGTCATTCTGTAGATCTAACCCTACTATAGTATGCACGCTATTTAAACAGAATCTGCTGAAAGGAACTCGTTCGCCATGGCGGTGTGTCCACTAGAGGGTGTCTGGCATTGGGAGCAGAGGATGATGAAGAAGAACTAGCCGCCTCGGACAGATCCTCCTCCAAGATCGAGGCCGACGACATTGACTACGGTGGTGAAGCAGGAGGGGCCATGGGAACTGGAGCTACTGGTGCTGCTGGTGCTGTTGGTGGTGATGGTGGAAATGGATGGGCCATGTGGAGGGGTATGGCAATGTATGGGACAGCAGGATCAAAGAGAGTGTGCATAAGCGGGACGGCGAAATCTCGCTGGAAAAAAGAGTAGAGGCGGAACTGACATCGGCTGGAGATATATATAGAATCCAAAAACGGGTCCAGGTGTATATGTAACTCAGGGAACTCAATGAATAGCACCCCGGTCATTGCGTGCTCCATGGTCTGAGAATGACGCGGAACATACAATAGGGTGAGAAATGAATATTTCTCAGTAGAAATTCCTAGCTTCTATACATCTGTCATCGCTGTCATTCCCAGTTGTTTCGGTCGTGCAATATTTTTCAAATAGTATCATAAAACGATAATATTCAACTTAAATACTTGTTTGTAAAGCATACACTAAAATAAATTCAATTTTAGTTAACAGATACACTAATGTACTCAAACAGTAGTCATGGTGGAACAATAGCATGTTAAGAATAATAAACAGGGATCTAGAACAATCAATAGGGAAACATTACACTATACATATGCATGTGCAATTAGAAAATGCATCTTATTCTTGGAGGCTTTAACCTATTAGGACTTATTTCCATCCTTGGTCCCCTAGGAGTCATTGGCCATATACTCCTGGTAATAGTCCGCTTTTCAGGACCGAGCTCGTTCCTATACAGGATGGCCGAGTTTACTTTCCCCGACCTTCCCACTGATCTATTCCCCTTAATTTATTCCGGGGCTAGCCCAAGTGATGTGGAATCCTTTATAATATCATGAAATGAATGCACATCTAGCTTGATTCTTTAAATATAATGTACTCAAGCTATCATAAATTTTCACAACATATGAACTTCTTACCGAAATTTCGGCAGCATAACGGATCGAGTCTGCTTCCTCATGAATAGTGCCAGACAACCAGTACACTTGCACAACTAATAATTTCAATATAGACCAGTAAATATATATATACATTTATAGCATCATTCAACAATTTCAAATCAAGCATCAGTAAGGTTTCAGTTTATTCTTCCTTGTTCTGCCTGAGTTTGGCATGCTCCAATTTTTATTCAATTCAACTCATTTAAATCAAATTTTTGGATATGTTACAGCCTTACATGTCTAGTTTCTAATCCTTTTAGTCCCATTTATTTTGATGTGTATAACTCTAGATATAAACAATTTACCTCAGGCTGCCCTGTTCTTAGCCAGAATCGGGTTCCTATAGAAGAAAATTCACTAAAAATTGAAAACTAGATGAAATCATGCGAATTTTATATCAAACTAAAGCTAACAGCACAAGCTTTAAAATGAGTTATCTCATGTCATTTGCCTAAGTAGATTATGAGTTATGAGTTATGAGTCTCGAAACATTACCCTACTGGGCTGACCTATTCTAGGCCAGTTTATACCTAAGCCAACTTCATTGATGTGCTGGGAACAACTGACAACGAATTAAATTCTGAAATTTTTATGGAATGTTCTCTCATATGTTAGCTTTCAAACAACTTTGATTGCACTCAATTTGGAGTTGTATAGGGAGAGTTACACTCTTCTCAACTCATGCTGTCCGGGTAAGAACCCAGATTTCTAGGTCTAACTTCAAAAATTCATAACTAATTCTATACTAATCCGATGGCCTTATATTTTATATGTATGGAAAGCTTTGGATGTCTAATTTCATTTAAAAATAGTTTCATCTAATTTGAACAGAGGGAGATGGAGCCATACACTCCGCCGTACGGACTGCCGAGGAAAAACCCTAACAGCTTCTAGATTTGTCTCCCTCCTTCAAGCTATTTGCTCTCAATTGCAATTTAAATCACAACATACATGCAAAACTAGTCATAACCATCATCATCACTCTATATAAAATCAATATTTCAGATTAAACATGCTCACCATGCAGCCCCAAATTAGAGAAAACAAGAAGAGAAGTAGGATTTCCTACCTTGTCTTATGTAATTTGTGTTGATTTTGTGTATTTGATGGTGGTGACTTGGGATGAGACTTGAAGATGGATGAAAATGGAGTAGAAATAAGAGCAAAGAGGAGAGAAAGAGAAGAGCTTCAGCTGCTGGAAGAGTGGCCGAAAATTGATGAGGAGAAAAAGAGAAAAAGGTGAAGATATTTGGAGATGCTTGGTTGTGATTGGTGGATTCAACCTTGGTCTTAATTTTGGTTGAGCTTCCTATCATCAAAGGCTACCAAGGCACCACTTGAGGCAGCTATTTGGCTAAATCTTAGCCGTTGATTCTAGGGCAGTCATAGAAAAATTCTACTGGTCCGGTTTTGACAGTTTGAAATACCGAAATTTTACCGATTTCCCTTAAATCGGTAAACTGGCTTGAAAAATTTCTGTGGGGTTTTTTATGCTCCTAATCTAATTCCATCAAGTCTAATCCGTCTAAATCACACTTAATTGGCTTTAAGTAAATATCTAATCAGATTCTGATTAAACTCATTTATTCGATAAAACCGAACAACTCAGTTGTTAACGATAAAATCTTTTGGACGTTACATTTCTACCCTCCTAAAAAAAAAATTTGTCCTCAAAATTTAGTACCTGAGAATAATTCGGGATGTTCTCTCCTCATATCAGATTTTAACTCCCAAGTACAATCCGCTGAGTCTTCGTGTCCCCATACCACTTTTATTAGCTGTACGGCTTTGTTCCAAAGGTGTTTGATGCTCCTGTCCACTATCCGTGCTGGGGGTACATGGAAAGTTAAGTTATCCCTTAACTGGATTGATTCAGGTTCTAGAAAGTGAGTAGGATCAGGCTGATATATTCTGAGTTGAGAGACATGGAAAACATCATGAAGATTTGACAAATGTGGAGGTAAAGCAACTCGATAGGCAACTGGCCCGATTCGCTTTAAAATTTGAAAGGGACCTATAAAGCGAGGGCTTAGCTTTTTGACTCTAATGGCTCTACCTATTCCAATTGTGGGTGTGATTTTTAGAAACACGTGGTCTCCTTCTTGAAATTCCAAGGGTTTCCTCCAGACATCCGCGTAACTTTTTTGACGGCTCTGAGCTGCAAATATTTTGCTACGGATCCTTTTGATCTGCTCCGTTGTCTGTCTGACTAGTTCCGGACCTAGGAGATTCTATTCTCCTTATTCGTACCAACATAGAGGAGATTGACACTTCCGGCCATATAAAGCCTCATATGGAGCCAAGCCAATGCTAGCATGGTAACTGTTGTTGTAGGCAAACTCGGCTAATGGTAAGTATCGATCCCAATTCCCCCGTTGTTGCAGAATGTATGCCCACAACATATCTTCCAAAGTCTGAATCGTTCGTTCTGTTTGACCATCTGATTGTGGATGATATGCAATACTTAGACATAACTTAGTGCCGAATGCCTTCTGGAGCGCTCCCCAAAATCGTGAGGTGAACCTTGGATCTCGATCGGAGATGATTGTTGAAGGAATACCATGTAACCGTACCACTTCTTAGATATATAGTTGAGCCAACTTTTCTAGAGGAAAATTCGTTTGAATGGGTAAAAAGTGAGCAGACTTGGTTAATCTATCCACTATCACCCATATGGCGTCATATCCTGAGGGGGTTCTTGGTAAACTCATCACGAAATCCATGGAAATGCTCTCCCACTTCCATTCTGGAATCTCTAAGGGTTGTAATGTCCCTATCAGTTTTTGATGCTCTATTTTCACCTTCTGGCAAGTTAAACATTTATTCACAAAATTGGCCACATCTGTTTTAAGGCCTAGCCACCAAAACATCTTCTTAAGGTCTTGGTACATCTTGTTAATGCCAGGATGTAAGTATACTCACTCTTATGGGCTTCCTCCAAGACCTTCCTCCTGAGGTTGTCCTCCTTAGGTACACATATCCTCCCATGATATCGCCATATTCCATCTGCGTCTTGGGAAAATCCTATTAGTTTGCCGGATTGTACCAGTCGCACTGTATGCTGGAAGTCTTCACTTCCTTGTTGTGCTTGCTGGATTTAGTCTTTAAAAGTACTAGTTATCTTAAGTTGGTGCAATTGAACGGCATTGGGGGTTACAAAGATCCCCAAGTTGAGGGTTTGGAAACTCTCTATAAGTTTCGCTTCTTTGATCATCATCCTTGCCACTGTCAAGGATTTTCTGCTTTGGGTGTCTGCTACCACATTTGCCTTGCCTGGATGGTACTTCAGGTTGAACTTGTAATCTTTGAGAAACTCCATCCACTTTCGCTGCCTCATGTTTAATTCCTTTTGATTGAAAAGGTATTTCAAGCTTTTGTGATCAAAAAATACTTCAAACTTCACTCCATAGAGATAGTGTCTTCACATCTTCAAGGCAAACACTATCGCTGCCAGCTCGAGGTCATGTGTTCTAGTTTCTTTCATGAGTTTTCAATTGCCGGGAAGCATATGCCACGACATTTCTGTTCTGCATTAGCACACACCCCAATCCTTTCTTAGAAGCATCACAATACACTTCGAATGGTCCACGAGGATCTGGTAAAATAAATATTGGGGCTATTGTCAACTTTTCCTTTAATTCTTGGAAGCTCTGTTCGCACTCAGGTGTCCATTCAAATGGGGCGTTCTTTCTGGTTAATTTGGTTAAAGGTAGAGCTATTTGAGAGAAGTTCTTAACAAATCTTTTGTAGTATCCTGCCAACCCTAAGAAGCTCCTAACTTCCGTAACTGTCGTTGGTCGTTCCTAGTTTAATACTGCTTCTACCTTACTAGGATCCACTGAAATTCCCCTATAAGATACCACATGGCCAAGAAATTTTACTTCTTCCATCCAAAACTCACATTTGGATAGCTTGGCGTAAAGTTTCTTTTCTCTCAAAATTTGCAGAATTAATCACAAATGTTCTGCGTGCTCCTGTTCTGTCTTCGAGTAGACAAGTATGTCATCAATGGACACCACCACAAATTTATCGAGATATGGTCTGAATATTCGATTCATGCAATCCATGAATATCGTCAGTGCATTTGTCAATCCGAAGGACATCACAGTATATTCATAATGTCCATAACGAGCTTGAAATGCCGTCTTCGGGATATCTTCTTGTCGAACCCGAATTTGATGATATCCAGACCGTAGATCAATGTTGGAAAATATAGTAGCCCCTTGCAGTTGATCCATGAGATCATCAATTCTTAGCAATGGATACTTGTTCTTGATTGTCGCCTTATTCAATTGCCTATAATCTACACATAGTCGCATGCCTCCATCTTTTTTCTCAACTAACAAGACTGGGGCTCCCCACGGTGATGCACTCGGCCTGATAAATTTCTCCTTCAGGAGTTCTTCAATCTGTCCCTTAAGTTCAATTAGTTCCAAGGGTGACATGCGGTATGGCTCTAAAGATATTGGTCCCACTCCTGGCACCAGCTCAATAGTGAACTCGATCTCTCTCTCAGGAGGGAACTCAGGAATATCTTCAGGGAACATATCAGGATATTCCCTAACAACTGGAATATTGTTTAACTCCTGATCAACCTCTACTATACTGGTTGATAAGAAAATATATCCTTGACTTCCATTCCCACAAGGGTGCACCATTAAGGAACTCAAATAAAGATTTGCAGGAATTACTGATTCAGAAGATGAAATAGAGGGGAGTGTAATGGATTTATTGGAGCAATTTAGCAGGGCTTGGTTGGCAGAGAGCCAATCCATACCCAAAATAATGTCGAGTCCGGACAAGGGAAGACAAATTAAATTAGCTGAAAAAGTTGGACCTCCTATCTGACAAGGGACATTGATACAAATATGATTGGTTCTAACAGGTTCACTTATAGGAGTAGAAACTAACAAGTCATTGGGTAATTCGGAAATAGGTAGCTGCAGGGTTATCATGCAATCATGAGAGATGAAATAGTGAGATGCACCTGAATCGTATAAAATAGTTAAGGTCTTACTGTTCACTTCACACGTATCTTGAATCAAATCCTCTGACTTGTTGACCTCCTGTGCATCCATAGTAAAAACTCTCCCCTGGCGTTGTGGCTTAGGAGTCAGTTGAGGATTCCTGGTAGGGCATTCATAGATTCTGTGGCCTGGTTTGCCACATCCAAAGTAGACATTTTGACCTGCCAAGCAGGGGTGGTCGCCATGATTTCTGCCGCATTGGGTGCATGTCTGGTTCCCGAAAGACCTCTAAGGTTGCTTGCCTCGGTTATTCATCGGCTGAAACTTTCTCTGCTGCTGTAGGTTGGGCTTGAATCTCGGGCCTTGCGGAGATAACCCCTTCTTGAAGTTATTGCCGGATGATCTAGCAGCAATTAGCTTCTTGTTATAGTCCTTCACTAGGCGGCACTTGTTCACCAAGGTAAAAAAGTCTCTGATCTCCATTGGTCCTATGGTGGCAAGAATGTCTTCTCTCAGTCCGCCTTCAAATTTCATGCATTTCCATGCTTCGTCAGGGCTCTGTTGATAAATAGTGGAGAATTTGCACAACTCCTCAAATTTAGCGATGTACTTCGACACGCTATTATTCCCTTGACGGAGGTGCATAAACTCCAACTCCTTGGCATTGCGGACAGATTCGGGGAAATACTTCTGGTAGAACGCATCTCTAAATATGTCCCAAGTGATATCTGTCTGGGATCCTTCTAATAATCGCTACACCATTCCACTAAAATTCTGCATTGGCTTCTAACATATAGGTGGCAAAAGTCACCTTCTGGCGGTTTGTGCAATGAAATATGGAGAAAATCTTTTCCATAGCTTTAACCCAATCATCTACCTTATCTAGGTTAAAGGCTCCCTTGAAGCTGGGTGGGTTGGCCTTCTGAAACTCCGCAAACTTAAGATATTCCAGATCCATTCCAGGGCCATTATGATTTCCACCACGACCTACCTCTGACTGCCTTCCTAGTTGGCCCATCATTTCAGTTGCCGTGAATCACTGTTTCACAAGATAGCATGCGCCATTTCTCGCATCGTATCCAGAAACTTTGTAGATTCCTCTTGGGCTAGAGAAGTTCGCGGCCTACCTCGCCTTCCCGAAGCCATCAAGTTCTGAACACACAAAACAAGAGTAATTGAGTTGATTAGGCTCAACAATAAGTTCGGTGTGCTAGTAAATAATAGCATATAGTTAGGCAAACTCCCTCACATATATCCTATCCATATGGACAAGGCTTAGAACATAATAGTATCTAAGGAATACAGAGCATATGCGAAGCATAGTCAGTCCAATCCTGAGGCCTATATTAGGACGAACTGCTCTGATACCAAAAATATAACACCTTACCAGACAAAGTACTATACTTAAGTCATAATAAATTATCTGATAAGTGATTACGTGTAATACTGGTTAAATTCTATTTTATGTATTAGTATTAATTACTCGCATAAGAATACTTAATCGCATAACAAAATTTCCTGTATGACGGCAGAATAAATACTATTTAATCGGTATACTGTAAATAATGTAACATAAATAAAAATACAATAAGGACAGAACTACTGCAAAAGGTATCATAAACGTATACATAGATATCTGATTTTAAAGTTTGTCAAAATGATACAAGGTGATAAAATGAGGCCGCTAATACAAAATGAAACGGCCAGTTTCTAGGAAGAGCACCCCAAGTGGTCCCCATGGGACATTTCATGTACATCTCCTAATATCTACCCATCCACCTATGACCCAGACTGCCAAAAGAGGGTCATTCTGTACATCTAACCCTACTATAGTATGCACGCTATCTAAACAGAATCTACTAAAAGGAACCCGTTCGCCATGGTGGCGTCCACTGGAGGGTGTCCGGCACTGGGAGTAGAGGATGATGAAGAAGAACTAGCCACCTCGGATGGATCCTCCTCCAAGATCGAGGCCGACGACATCAGTTGCGGTGGCGAAGCAGGAGGGGCCATGGGAACTGGAGTTGTTGGTGCTGGTGGTGGTGGTGGTGGTGGAAATGGATGGGCCATGGGCCATGTGGAGGGGTATGGCAATGTATGGGATAGCAGGATCAAAGAGAGGGTGCATAATCGGGACGGCGAAATCTCGCTGGAAAAAGAAGTAGAGGCGGAACTGACATCGGCCGGAGATATATACAGAATCCAAAAATGGGTCAAGGTGTATATGTAGCTCAGGGAACTCAATGAATAGCATCTCGGTCGCTGCGTGCTCCATGGTCTGAGAATGACGCGGAACATACAATAGGGTGAGAAATGAATATTTCTCAGTAAAAATTCCTAGCTTCTATACATCTGTCATCGCTGTCATTCCCAGTTGTTTCGGTCGTGCAATATTTCCCGACCTTCCCACTGATCTATTCCCCTTAATTTATTCTGGGGCTAGCCCAAGTGATGTGGAATACTTTATATTATCATGAAATGAATGCACATCTAGCTTGATTCTTTAAATATAATGTACTCAAGCTATCATAAATTTTCACAACATATGAACTTCTTACCAAAATTTTGGCAGTATAACGGATCAAGTCCGCTTCCCCATGAATAGTGCCAGACAACCAGTACACTTGCACAACTAATAATTTCAGTATAGACCAGCAAATATATATATACATTTATAGCATCATTCAACAATTTCAAATCAAGCATCAGTAAGGTTTCAGTTTATTCTTCCCTGTTTTGCCCAAGTTTTGCATGCTCCAATTTTTGTTCAATTCAACTCATTTAAATCAAATTTTTGGATATGTTACAGCCTTATATGTCTAGTTTCTAATCCTTTTGGTCCCATCTCATTTTGATGTGTATAACTCTAGATATAAACAATTTACCTTAGGCTGCCCTGTTTTTAGCCAGAATTGGGTTCCTATAGAAGAAAATTCACTAAAAATTGAAAACTAGATGAAATCATGCGAATTTTATATCAAAATAAAGCTAACACCACAAGCTTTAAAATGAGTTAGGTCTCATGTCATTTACGGTAGATTATAAGTTATGAGTCTCGAAACATTACCCTACTGGGATGCCCTGTTCTAGGCCAGTTTAAACCTAAGCCAATTTCATTGATGTGCTGGGAACAACTGAAAATGAATTAAATTCTGAAATCTTTATGGAATATTCTCTCATATGTTAGCTTTCAAACAACTTTAGTTGCACTCAATTTGGAGTTGTATAGGGTGAGTTATACCCTTCTCAACTCATGCTATCCGGGTAAAAACCCAGATTTCTAGGTCTAACTTCAAAAATTCATAACTAATTCTATACTAGTCCAATGTTCTTATATTTTATATGTATGGAAAGCCCTGGATGTCTAGTTTCATTTAAAAATGGTTTTGTCAAATTTAAATGGCGGTAGGCAGAGCCGTACACTCCACCGTAAGGACCACCGAGGAAAAACCCTAACAGCTTCTAGATTTGTCTCCCTCCTTCAAGCTATTTGCTCTCAATTCTAATTTTAATCACAACATACATGCAAAACTAGTCATAACCCATCATCATCACTCTATATAACATCAATATTTCAGATTAAACATGCTCACCATGAAGCCCCAAATCAGAGAAAACAAGAAGAGAAGTAGGATTTCCTATCTTGTCTTATGCAATTTGTGTTGATTTTGTGTCTTTGATGGTGGTGACTTGGGATGAGACTTGAAGATGGATGAAAATGGAGTAGAAATGAGAGCAAAGAGGAGAGAAAGAGAAGAGCTTCAGCTGCTGGAAGAGTGGCCGAAAATTGATGAGGAGAAAAGGAGAAAAAGGTGAAGATATTTGGAGATGCTTGGTTGTGATTGGTGGATTCAACCTTGGTCTCAATTTTGGTTGAGCTTCCCATCATCAAAGGCTGCCAAGGCGCCACTTGAGGCAACTATTTGGCTAAATCTTAGCCGTTGATTCTAGGGCACTCATAGAAAAATTCTATTGGTCCGGTTCCGACAGTTTGAAATACCAAAATTTTACCGATTTCCCTTAAATCAGTAAAATGGCTTGAAAATTTTCTGTGGGGTTTTCTATGCTTCTAATCTAATTCCATCAAGCCTATTCTATCTAAATCACACTTAATTGGCTTTAAGTAAATGTCTAATCAGATTTTAATTAAACTCACTTATTCGATAAAATCGAACAACTCAGTTGTTAACGATAAAATCTTTCGGACGTTACAGTGAGTATGGGGTAAGTGCTAGTTTTAATGTTGCTAACTTGTCCTTATTTGAAGTAGGTAATGAGGAGATAAATTCGAGGACGAATTCTCTTGAAGAAGGAGGGGATGATATGATCATGGAAAATAAATTAGACGCAAGCAAGCAAAAGCAAGGAGGAGTTCCTCTGGAAGGACTTGGTGGACCAATGACTAGATCCAAATCAAAGAGAGCTAAGGAAGCTTTGCGCCAAATGATTTCAGGTTTGTTTGAAGCAAAGCCCATTCAAGAAGATGAAGACCTTACACTAGTCCATTGCATTCACGCTGAACAAACTTAATTATATCTTTAGGCTTGTTAATTTTAAGTTAGTAATAATGTAATTGGGCTTGTAATTTCATATAGCCCATCACTTGTTTTTAGCTATTTAGTCTTTTACTCATTTTTAATAAGTATAGGTTTTTAATCTTGGGCTAAGTGTTGCAGCCCACTTGCTAAACTTTAGTTTATTTTATAAACCTTGTAAGCACCTTTTGAAGGAGATTTTGGCTAATTGAAATAAGAATACTTTTTTAGTAAAAGTGTCTCTTTGGTTCTTGCTTGGAACCCTAGGTCTTATCAAGAGTTTTCAATTGCTCTTGTGGCATCACCCTTAGCTTATCAATCATCCTTGATTGTGGCGCCCTCTAACCAATTCCATTCCTTATCTCTTCCATCTTTTGTGATTTTTATTTCTTCTTGATTAAATTACAACCAAAATACACCAGAAATTAGGGTTCATGGAGCATGAATCATAACATTAGAGATGTGTTGTCTTCATAAATTGGAGCAAGGGTACTGTAGAAAGCAGCAACCAACCCAGTGTAGACATCTTCAGAGATCCTCAGGAAATCATTCCACCCTTGGAACTCGAATATTTCAACAATCTACGAGAGGGAAGAGAATTTTTCCATGGCAAAACTCCTTCCTAAGACAATGGGCTTGATGAAGAAGTTTTTGTGCAAATCTGCATTTCCTCATCAACAAATATGTTAGGAACGTTGTAATCTCCTTTTTTCATCATGATGGTTTGAAATGGTAGAAGGTTGAAAGTGAAGGAAGGAATATGTATAGGCTAGGTGTATAGAGGGAAGTGTGAAGGTAAAAGGTCTTTGAACGAAGAAGATGGACAGTGTGAGGTTTTTCTCTGTAACTTGGTAAGTGAAAGGTTTGAGTGAGAAGTTGAAGTGATAGGTGAGGGTTAATGAGGGTAACTGATGGTTAAAGCATACGAACAATTTTCAAAGTGAAAACGACATCATTCGAGTCTCATCATTTTCCTGCTTGTTTAGATGTTGTCATCATGACACGAGGGAGAAAAAACTAATTAACCCATGTTTAAAAAACAGTTTCTACTTAGAGACAAGAACCAACTTTTTGGAACAAGGACCTTTCTAATTCATGAATCTATCTCATCTTTTTTCTGAATAGACCATGATACACTCCTCTTCCTCAGAGACCTCTGATTCCTTCTTTCTCAACTTATACTGCACACTGAACTTTCTCAACTAGGTTAGCAACTTGTTTTGAACTAATTTCTGAACTAGTTCTTCAAACCATTTTGAGGTGAACTTTCTGATGCACACTTCTATGTTCTTACTAAACTTTCTTTGATATATAGCCTCGATAGTCTTTCTCCAGAAAGGAACTCCAGTAGAGAGCAGCAATCTCAACTTTAAATTTAGCTCAATTGGGGAAGCATCAAGGCATTATGACTGCATGTTCAAAAGCTAATCATGTTTAGAAGGTTTCTTATGAGGCAGAAATGATCTTAAGTTAAGGGTTTTGTAAAAATGTCAGCAATCTGACTTTCAGTATTTATGAACCTTAGCTCAATATCTCCTTTCTCAACATTATCTTTTATGAAATGATGCTTAATATCTATATGATTAGATTTAGAATGTTGAATAGGATTCTTTGTGAGATTAATTGCATTAGTGTTGTCACATAAGATAGGAATTTTGGTATATCTTATATTGAAATCTTCCAACTGATACTTGATCCAAAAGATCTGTGTACTGTAGTTTGCAGCAGACATATATTCAGCCTTAGCAGATGATAGAGCAATTATGTTCTACTTCTTGCTTGACCAAGTTATTAGTGATTTTCCAAGAAAGCAATAGCAACCACTTGTGCTTTTGCTTTTTCTTTCAATTCTATCTCCAGCAAAATCAACACCACAATAACTTATAACATTGCAAGCAGTACCTTTCTTGTACCAAAGACCAAGATTAGTAGTACCTACTAAATATCTTAAGATTCTTTTAACAATGTTTAGATGAGACTGTTTAGGATTAGCTTGAAATCTAGCACAAACCCCTAGATTAGGTCTATTAGTAGTAAGATAGAGTACAGAGCTTATCATACCTCTATATAGTTTCTCAGAAACTTTTTCACCATCTTCATTAGCTTCTAGAACTTGAGAAGGATGCATGGGAGTACTAATGCTCTTTGCTTTGTCTATATTGAACCTTTTGAGCAAATCCTTAGCATATTTCTTTTGATGAATAAGGAATCCTTTCTTCTGTTGCTTGATTTGTAGTCCGAAAAAGAACTTTAGGTCACCCATCATGCTCATATCAAATTCTTCCTGCATTAACTTAGAGAAATTCTTGCACAAATTTTGATTAATTGTACCCAAAACTAGACCATCAACATAAATTTGTACAATTAAAAAATCATTTTTCTCATGCAAGATGAATAACGTAGTGTCAACCTTTCCTCTTTTAAAACCATTTTTGAGAAGAAATGATCTAAGCCTATTGTACCAAGCTCTAGGAGCTTGTTTTAATCCATATAAAGCTTTAGAAAGTTTAAAGACATGGTGAGGAAGATTTTTATTTTCAAAACCAGGAGGTTGTTTAACATGAATTTCCTTGGAAATGAAGCCATTTAGAAAGGAAAATTTTACATCCTTCTAAAATAAAACAAACCCTTTATAAGCAGCATAGGCAAGCGGCATTTTGGTAGCTTCTAGTTTAGCTACAAGAGCAAAGGTCTCATCATAATCAATGCCTTCTTGTTGGTTGAAACCTTGTGCCACTAGTCTTGCTTTGTTTCTAATTACTTTCCCATTTTTATTAAGTTTGTTTCTGAACATCCATTTTGTCCCAATAGCAGATTGTCCTTTTGGTAAGGAGACTAGAGTCCAAACATTGCTTTTCTCAAACTGAGTAAGTTCCTTCTTCATAGCTTTAATCTAGCTTAGATCTTGAAGAGCTTTGTTAACATTTTCTAGTTGAATATTAGAGATGAGAGCAAGGTTGGATTCTGCTATGAGTGAAGATCTGGCTCTGATTCCTTGAGAAGGTTCACCAATAATTTGATTTTGATAGACAGCTCTCAAGTCTTTTACACTAGTACATCATTTCTTGATGGATGTACCTTCTGGATCTTCAGAAATATCATCAGAAACATGTTGATGTGAGGGAGGATTAGAAACATCATCATCACCATTTCTTGCAGCAATCTGAAGGTTCAACTGATGCTGGGCATTGTTGTTTAAAGACATATTTTCTATTTCTTCTTCAAGATCAACAACCTTTTGGTTGAAGTCATTTCTTCTCTCCATGAAGCTTATATGTATTGTTTCTTCCATGGTCTAAGTTTTCTTGTTGTCTACCTTATAAGCTTTTGAAATAGAAGAGTATCCTAGAAAGATTCTAGGATCAGACATAGGATCAAACTTTGAAAGCTTGTCTTTGGTGTTAAGAATAAAACATTCAGATCCAAAGACATGAAAGTATGAAATATTGGGTTTTCTTCCTTTCCATAATTCATAGGGAGTTTTGTTGAGAATTGGCCTTAAGAAAACATGATTTTGAATGTAGCAGGCATTATTTACTGCTTCTACCCAAAACCTTTTGATAACCTACTTTCAAGAATCATAGTTCTAGCCATTTCTTGTAATGATCTATTATTCCTTTCCACTACCCCATTTTGTTGAGGCGTTCTAGGAGAAGAGAAATTATGTGAAATGCCATTTTCATTGCAGAAAGTTTCAAAAGAATGATTTTCAAATTCTTCACCATGATCTGATCTGATAGAACTAATGCAAAAACCCTTTTCATTTTGAATTCTTTTTGAAAAAGTTTTGAAGGCCTCTCAAGCTTCATCCTTATGGATTAGAAATATAACCCATGTAAATCTTGAGAAATCATCCACTATAACTAGACCATATTTCCTACCACCTAAGCTAGCAGTTCTAGTTGGTCCAAATAGATTAAGATATAAAAGCTCAAGTTGTCTTGCAGTAGAAACTACATTTTTACTATGGAAGGAACTCTTGGTCTATTTACCTCTAAGACAGAACTCATAAGATGAGTCATTTTCAAAACTAATTTTGGGTAAACCTTTGACTAATTCTTTCTGAGAAATCTCCGAGATTTGTTTCATGTGAGCATGACTGAGTTTTTTATGCCATAACCACTTTTCATCCACGAAGGATGTTAAGCATTTTACATTTTGATGTACAAGGTCATCTAGATATAATACATAGGAATTATCACGCCTTCTAGTAGTAAGAATGATTTTATTAGAAGTGGAATCTTTTATAACACATTGAGAAGTTTCAAACACAACTCTGTAGCCTAGATCACAAAATTGACTAATGCTCAGAAGGTTGTGAGTTAGTCCTTCTACTAGGATTCCATCAACAATTTTCACCATTCCACTATCCTTGAGTCTAAGGTTTCTGAATTAAGATTTATTTCTAGTCATGTGTCTGGAACACCCACTGTTCAGATACCGCTTCTTTTCCTTTAGATGTATTAATTTAACACACTTGCACCAAAAGCCATAATAAAGAGAAAGAGATAGAAAGATCACATAGCAAAGTTTTATCCTGGTTTGGCCAACCAAATGCCTATGTCCAATCCCTAACTCTTCGTTGAGATTTGTATATCATGAGTGTTCTTTTTCCAAGCCTCTCCAAACTTTTACAGTTGGGTAGCCTTTCTCTAGCCTCTCCAAGCTTTGCAATTGAGTAATGTTTATCCTAGCCTTTTTAAGCTCACTTTGAACACTAACAGGTCTGCATACAAGAGATATTGTAAAATAAGGTTCGTGTTTACTCTCACACTAAAAGCTTTTTACAAAGTACAGATCAAATGTGCATAGTGTGCGACTTCTCTAAATTGTCAATGTGAGAATGTTATCTATTAGAATCTAGTAAAGAAGATTTACAAATAGAAGTTACTATGAGTGAGTTTCTGGAGTATCAAAAAGTAGAGAAAGGTTGAAGAATGAAAATAGTTGTAGCTTGAAAAAATTTGAGTAGCATCTATATCTTTTTCTTCGTATTCCAGCTTTATATAGACTTCAAGATATTATCATTAGAGCTTGTAGATCTTGAGTCTTGTGCTATTTTGATCCACTGGTCTATGACTGGAAAGAGAAGATGCAACTTTATTGTTCAACAAGTAGTGATAACACAAAAGAAGAAAAATATCCATTTGAAGTTTTCACCCATTTTTCAGATTTGTTAGTGCTTCTTTTGCATTATCTCAAATTATATTTGACTTTTTGAATTTTTTAATGAAGCGTATAGAAGAAGCTTTCAAGGTGAGATACTTCATGGGTAGCAAGTTTCTGAGGATCACCTTTCAGGACTGAGTCATTCTTCTGAATGCAATGAGATCTTTCTCATGTCATGTTTTTTTT
The DNA here is from genome assembly GCA_031439585.1 of Pterocarpus macrocarpus. Lineage (NCBI taxonomy): Eukaryota > Viridiplantae > Streptophyta > Magnoliopsida > Fabales > Fabaceae > Pterocarpus > Pterocarpus macrocarpus. The sequence goes on along the minus strand of CM062522.1, from coordinate 39,103,240 downwards.
TTTTTTTTTCCTTTTTGATGCTATATCACATCCTTCTGAACTTTCTTTCTTATTCCTAAGTGAGTAAACATATAGAACACAAAGCATTTTCCAATATAATCATATTTTCATGAAGTACCATGGATTTAGACGCTTTGATGTGTACAAAAATCATTTGACTTCAAAGTAGATGATTTTACTCACAGATAAATGCATTTAGCTAAACCAAATCGTTTACTGTCTAAGAGATTTACTTAAATCTTGACTTGATATTCGTCAAAACCTTAAAGCTTGAAACGTTTAAGGATGTGAGACTGTTTTAGTTAGGCATTGGAGCTTACACAACATACATACATACATATATATAAAATACAAGTTATAGACAAACAATCCACTCATCAACTTAGCCCAAGAGTTGAAGATTCCACTCCTCCAAAGCCACGAACCAAAAAGGATGATCCTTGAGTTACTCTACTACCACAAATATGACAAATTAAGCATAAATTAGACTCTGGAGCAAGTGATTAGTATAAATCACCATTCCAACATAAAAAAACCCCTAAACTCATAACTCTATAGGTTCCAAAACTCACAACAACCGACAACCATGAAGGAATTAAACAAACCTTAAAAAAGGAAGAGAGATAGAGTTTAAAGAGTTACCCTTGGAAAAAAAGGAAAAAAGGGAAGAATGGGTTCCCTTGAGAGCCCTTGATTTCACATACACCAAGCTTCAAGCTCCAATAATTCAATTTTCTAGAGATAGTGAAGAAGAAGATGGAAGATCTTTAGTGGGAATATTAGGAAATGAAGTTTGAGGGAGTTGGGGGATCTTAGGGCTCTATGGGGGAAGGGAGAGGATGAGGGAAGAAAGGAGAAAGGTAAGAAAACTAGTTTAGAGAGAGAGAGAGAGAAGCTTATGTTTTAAAAGAAGTTTGTGTGTGCAGGCTGTAACATCCTCAATTTCATGTCGTGCTAAATTACCGTAGTAACCCTGAGTAATTAGGCACTTAATAAGGAATTTCGAGATTAGGGCTTAATTAAGGGGTTGACTCGGATAAGAAGGGTCAAGAGAATGCCTAATCGAGGTTAGATAATCTCTAATTAAGCAAGTTAGAGCCCCTGTAGCTTACTTAAGCACTAATCGCCCTTAATTAGCTTACTCGAGTTTAATTAAGGTTAATTAAGCTTAATCGTGAGATTAATTTTTGTTAATCATGTTCTTGTGTGTTAATCACTAATTCTTGCTTAATCACCTTAATTAAGTTGTATGAGCACTTAATCACATGATTAAATTCAAATTTAGTCAACTAGACAATAAAGTAGAGAGTGATGTCATAAAAGCAAAAAGCATTAGACAAGATTACTTTATGTAAGAGTTTGACCATGCTTTGTCTCCCCATCATCCCATTTGTCCCCTTAATCACTAATTAACACAAAATTAAGCAAAATATCTCACTCCCCTTCCCTTAATGTAGGACGCCACTTTCTCACACACACACACACATTCACTTCATTCTCAACTTCTCATTCTCTCTCTAAAGTTCTCAAACTCTCCAACCTTTCTCTACATTCCTTCTTCTTCTTCTTCATCTTCTTCATCATTTTCCACCTCCATAACCAAACCTTCCTCACTAAGCCCTTCAAAGATCACATCTTTGGGTCTTTGGAGACAAGATCAAAACACTACAAGACTCATTTTCAAGAGAACTCAAGAGTTCTCTCCTTGCTCATTCAAAACCGCCACCTTCATCATCAAGAGGAGTCATCATCTTCTTCTTCCATTTCTCTTGTTTTTGTGCCATCTTCAAGAAAGGTAGTGATCTTCATCTTTTTCATTTTGTTTGCTCAAGAAAGCTTGGAGCTTGGGTCTTTCATGACCAAGATCTCTAAGTGAAAACTTGAGAAGATCCTTCATATTCTTCATGTGTTCTTAAGTTTCCTCTTTTAGAAAAATATGTTCTTGATGTTCTTCATGTGTTCTTAAGTTTCCTCTTTTGGAAAAATATGTTCTTGATGTTCTTCATGTGTTCTTAAGTTTCCTCTTTTAGAAAAATATGTTCTTGATGTTCTTCATGTGTTCTTAAGTTTCCTCTTTTGGAAAAATATGTTCTTCATGTTCTTCATGTGTTCTTAAGTTTCCTCTTTTAGAAAAA